>CM054944.1:5578968-5630366 GCA_029168755.2 Tillandsia fasciculata
CGAAATCATCGTTTCTTTTTCTTAGAAGCGTTTTGCAAAGCTTTGAGTTTATGAGGATTAGAATTCAGTGATTCTTTAGATGATTTCGTGGATGAAGATCCATCGGTTCGATTCTTCCAAAACTTCGACGAAATTTCTTTGTGATCCGCGCCAATTGTTCTTCAACATCGGCAAAAGAGATTCATCGGCGGAACTCGATTCGCCATCTTCTTCCTTTGTTGATTTGAATGCAATACCTGTAAGCTTAGAAGAAGACTTGGAAGAAATTTGATTAGTAGGAAAAGTCATCTCATAAGTTTGCAAAGCCCTACTAATTCCTCTACCATCATCTCATCCGGATGACTAACGGTTTCAATGGTGGCAACCTTTGCCCTAAACCGTTCCGGAAGAGTCCGAGTATCTTTCTTACAATTTCGACTCTGGGATCTTCTCTCCTAAATTAGCACATGTATTAATTAATCTTGAAGTCTAGTGTAATATCTGTAAACAATTCATGCTCTTCCATATGAATAGAGTCAAATTGACTTGTAAGCATCTGGAGCTTTTGAATTTTTACAAGATTAGTACCCTTCATGTGTAATTTTGAGAATATCCCAATTTCCTTCGCGGGTTTCACACGCGGAATTTTGTAAACTCAGTCGAGGAAAGAGAATTATATAAAGCGTTCATACCTTTCCATTGTAAGAAGATCTTTCGATTTCCTCTTTGGACCATCTAGAGCGAGGTGTTGGGGTAGTAGAATTTCCTACTTCCTCAACAGGATGCACCCAACCGTATTCAACGGTTGCCAAAACCGCTCATCAATGAGATGAGAAAAGCTCTCATCCGCACTTTCCAATATGCATAATTGGTCCCATCAAAAAGAGGAGGTCTAAAAATATTACCACTTTCACCCGACATGATAGATAAACCTAAAACCCGCTCTGATACCAATGTAGTTTTTATATATATGGATCCACAAGATCTAATAGGTACTATCAAACACTAGAGGGGGGTGAATAGGTGTAATATTTATAAAACCAAATCTCAGTGCAAAATAAAAACCATGCGGAAATAAAAATAGCACACCGAGATATACGTGGAAACTCCAATCCAGGAGAAAAAACCACGGGACCAACACGCAATAACAATCCACTAAGAAAAGAAGAATAACAAGGTGATTACCGACTCCACGGACTCAAACCCCTCCTTCAACTTCTTCCGGACCTTGCGCTCACCGATTGCACGTCCACTGCACACGTTCGAATCCACGAACGCCACTCGAATCCACGAGCACACGTTTCGAATCCACGAAAACGCCTTTAACACACCGAATCCACGGTGCTACGTCGAACCACGACGTAAATTCAGCCGATAAAGAAATATAGGCTTCGATGGTGATCCTTTGCTTAGATTATCATTGAAGAACCGTAGAAAGAAATTCTAAGCAAATGTAGATCATTCGACAAAGATAGATCTTGGAAGAACCGTCGAATTGACCTAAAGAGGCTAAAAAGAAGAACGGTAAAAACCTAGCCTCTGGGTTGCTCACGCGTGTTTTTATTTTCTTGTATTGGTCACACGTTCTTGAGAAACCCTAAGTGTCTATTATAGGTTAGAAACCATTGGAAGAAGATAAGGATAAAAAACTATCCGTTTCTGGAAATTTTCAGGACGGCGATCCGGATCGGATTACTGTGATCCGGATCGTCGTAGCGTGATAGACAATTCCAGAAAAATAGGTTCGGGATCCGGATTGAAGTGGCCAATCCGGATCGTTCATGTATTCAGCAAAATCCCATGTTCGGGATCCGGATCGAAAATGACCTTTGATCCGGATCGGATTTGCCAATGAACTAGCACCCTTCGGGATCCGGATTGGACTGTCTGATCCGGATCCTGAACATGTCCCATGTCCAGTTTTTGATTTTTATGCAATTAAAAATTCATCCAAGTGTTTCTACTCTATAAGAAGTATTCGGATCGCCAAAATTATTTAGTTAAACGTACCTGATCAATCCGAATCCATTTTCCTTAAGATTGATGCAATTGATCCACAATTCTTCACCTTCAATCTTTAAGACTCAAAACACTAAGTGTCAACTTGAGCTTTTGTTGAATCTTCTCTAAGTCTTCGATTGCTGATTGACAATTTGATCACTTCAAGACTCCGACTCAACTTACTGACTTGACTCACGAAATATGCCAACACCAAAATGCCGTAACAGGTAGGTCCTCCTGCGGAACGGGGGCTGCAGTACCCTCTCGTCCTTCCGGCTGCGGCGCTGCAGTAGTAGTGGCTAGTTCTTGAGGGCATGAGGCACGGGTGTGGTCCGGCTTGCCGCATTTATTGCAATGGGAGTACTTCCAAAGGCAACTCGTCACTCGGTGTGCCTTCCCGCAGATAACGCAGTGTTCCTGTAGAGGTTCCGGGCCTCCCGTTGGCACTTGCCCATCTTTCTGCGCTTTCTTCGGGCGTTCGTTTGCCCGGCTCCTTGGGTTGGGGCCCCCTTGCGGAGCGGGGGTGGCAGCTTTCTCTGGTTCGTCGGGTTGTGGCGCCGGGGCGGCGGTAGTCGGTTCTTGGGGGCATGTGTAACGTGTGTGGCCCGGCCTGCCGCATCGGAAGTAGTGGTCGAGTCTCCAGCGGCAGCTCGTCACTCGATGCGCCCCGTCGCATATGGTGCACGGCTTCCCTTGCGGCTCGGGTCCCTCCTTAATTGCTTGCCCGGTTTTCTGTTCCGACCTTGGGCGCTTGGTCGCCTGGCCTTTCTGGAAGGGGTCCTCCGCCGGACCGGGGTAGGGGTATCTCTGGCTCCGATGTAACTCGGGGTATCCCTGCCGGGTACGTGCTTCGGCTAGTTCTTGCTCCGCCCGCATGGCCAAATTGACCGCCTCATGGAAAGTGGGAAAGCCTGCAGGTGGTATCCCCCGAATGGTGTCGTCCCTGGCGCCGTACTAGAAGTGGTCGATACCCTCAAAGTCTTGTGCCAGTAGGCACAGGCGTTCGGTGAGGGTCAGCAGTTGCCCCGCCACGTCACGCAGCTGGTTGCGGAGCAGGCGATTCGCTGCGGCTGCGGGGTCCATCCTGTCTATTTCAAAAATTAGCGATTGATGACCGAAACTCGATCGTTATCTATGCACACAAAGAAAACGCATCAATCCTAACATCACTGACCTAGCTCATTGACCTACGGACACACTGAGATTAAACCCCTTTTTCCCCCGTACACTCGCGATCTACTGCACCTACATCTTGGTTATCTCATGTTCAATTTGCTTGTGGCATCATGCACTGTGGATGTTGGTCGCTGACTACTGTGGTTAAAGTTGTTTCTCTCTGATACCATATAATCTGTCACACCCCGGAGGTCTAAGGATAAGCGAAAAGCGTATATATTTTTTTTTCTTTGTAAATAAATAAATAACGACCTCGCCTACCGGTGCGCGTCAGACCCGCCACATATACAAATTCACTTTTCAAACGGATAGAGCCTCCTTTGTATATGGACGGCGTCTGCAACTACAACAACATTCTTTAACCACACAGTCACAGTGAACATAGCAAGGGCGAGTCAATAACATCAAGAAATAAGCTACGGGTTTGCAAACGGTGTCCACACGACACCCAGTTTTTCAAAACGTCTATACATTTACAATAAAGGAGCTACATCTTTTGAAAGGATAAATCCAGAGGTTTTCAAGATTGTGCCCACACGACACATGGTTTTTGGAAAGAGTTTTCGAAACCTTTGTTTAATGTAAAACGGCCGCATAAGAATTCATAACAGTAAACCAAATCCACAGTGTCAACTAATTATCTATCCAACATCCAATATAATCCACAAACAAGCAAATTAAACTACCAGTTAAACTAAGAAGAGAAATGAGATAAACCAAAACGAAAATAACGTAGCAAAGCCTCATACGGCTAAGGTCCTCTCGACGTAGCCTCACCACCATCTCGGTTACTACACCTAGTCGGACTTGTCACAGTGTGGGAAAGTCAGTGACAAATAAAGTAGATGTTTCAACAGTTAACAGTAACTTTAAAATAAAACGAATACACCGGAACCTTTCGCTTTTCCACCTCATGAGTCCACATCACTTGATTTAATTACTTGGTACCTGTCGGGGAGTCGACGATCTCCCCTCATGAACATTTACTGTACTTACGTGATGCTTTTAACCCCTTCACGGTGCTAGTGCGGCACTTTTAGCTGGCGTGAAGAGGTCCCCTGTCACGCCCCGGGTGTAAACCGGAACCCGGGCTCGCCAACAGATCCGCCATGCACACGGGATTTCCCACGTACACGAAGCGCCGGTAACCTGCTCAGATATAATATAATAATAACAGAGCATAATACAGAGCTGAAATAGAAGAACCACATAGTACCTCAGACTGGAAATACAAATAAAACTGTAATAGGTACAATAATCTCCCAGCTCACCAAATAGTACAACCAGCTGGCGGAAGCCAGACCCAAAATAAAAGGAGAATACCACAGTCTGAGTGAAGGGTACAGCGTCTATCTACAGCTCTCAGTCTCACAGGAGATCTATCTATTCGGCGATCCCCTTACCTCGATCCGCTGCCGATGGCCTAGCAGCTCCCGCAGATGACTCTGCAAAAATAAAGGAGAAGGAAGAGACAGAAAATAACAATGGGGGGTGAGAACTACCAGATAAACCAACAGCCTCCCCTAGTGGGTAAAACCTCAACTCTGACGCACCCACTAGGACTACTAGAGGCAAAAGGAAAAAGGGGAAGTGGTAAGTACATAAGATGCTGAAACAGGTAAACTACCACTACTATGCTGTCAAAACTGTATTCATGCATCAGAAATAGTATCTGTCCAAATAACCCAATCCATCAACCGATACACGATCGGTACTGCCTGCTCAAGAATCCAGTATCTGATCGGCACACGGCACGATCCCAGAATATCCAATCGACCGGCACACGGCTCGGCCCTAAGCCTACTCCGGAGCGGCACTCGAGGGGAGCGACCCACACGAGTAAAGCATCTCTGTACCAAGCATCTCTGTAACCAATGTCTCACAATAGCAGGACTGGATCATGACTATGATCAAAGTGGGAAACTCCGTCCACTACAGAAAACCCAATCCCCAGCTGATGCAAATAAACCAGACTCAACCCCAAATCTGATGCAAGGATAAACATCTGGTCGACCGCCTACTGTCCGCGGTCACCGCAATACCCCACAAATCCACAATCTAATGCAATCTCGACTACACTATCCCAACCCCTGCTCATACTTGAGCAACAAGCATCTGGATGCAAAGGAGAGCAATGAAACATGTTCAAATCCCAATATGATAGTGTAGCAATAAATAGTGGCTAACTAGATGAGCATGCAATTGTACCATTTGAAAGCTGTAAAAAGGTGTCAAGTATTTATCTTTTAAAAAGATTGATTGACATAAAAATTATTTGCATGCGAGATTATAGCCTTGGTCCCAATCACAGTGTCCCAAGATAAGTTATTATATAATCTGTGGGGTCATATTAAATTTTAGAAGAGTTCGTCTCAGCGGTTCTCATCAATTGTCTCATTAGTTCGTCCCAATAGTTCTCATCAGTTGTCATATTAGTTTGTCCCAATGGTTCTCGTCAATTGTCATATTAGTTTGTCCCAATGGTCCTCATCAATTGTCATATTAGTATGTCCCAATGGTTCTCATCAATTGAATTTTAGGGGAGTTCTAATAATCCCAGTGAGCTTGTCAAAAATGAGGTAAGCAACAACCGCCCACCTCTAGCAGCTCAAACCACACCCCACAAAGCCTCCTAGCTGTCCACAGTCCTCAAATCCTACAAATCAGTGCACAGCTGTTCATCACAACGCTCCCGGTGTAAATACAAATCCCAAAAAGTACAATATTTGTTGTTTTTCAAATAATACGGAAAAAGAGGAGTTTTTCACCTCTATACAGTGCTTAGGAAAATCCGAAAAAATTATGGTTGCGTTCCTTGCGACGAGTAGATCGAAATCGACTCTTTAAACGCCTCGATCTGATGCTCCTATGTCAAGATAAAAATCGGAGAAGTCGATGCTGTCCAGAAATTTCCACAGCAAAAAGGGGGGTCAAAGAGGCCTTGGAAACCATGCCAAAAGTGCGAAATGGAGCAAAGTGATCAACACGGAAATCAAAGCCTTACCTCTTAGAAACGCGCTGTCGCAAAAATCGTCCAAAAATTCCTCCTGGTTAGCCCACAGGGATTTTTTGACTGAACTGCGACGGGAAATGGGCTGAAAAAGAATACCGTCGTAGTGCGCCGCGTCGCAGATAACTCACTATCGGTAATTCCAAAAATTCTGAAATTTCTAGGAGAGAGAGAGGAGAGAGAGAGGAACAATTTTTGTAGAGGGCTCAAGCTTTGATTCTCTCTCTATGGCTCAGAATTCGAGGTGGGAAAGAGAGGGGGGTGGGGAATCCTATTTATAATGGGCCAAAGGAATCTTCCACACTAGATCTGGCAGAACAGGAAACACCAAAATGGACCAACCAGGAAGCGCCACGTGCCCACAAAACAGGAAAAATCAGTGCAAGGACCACTCAGAATCTGCCACGTGTCCACGTGGTGCACATGCCCGGTCCCCTCTCTGGCTTTTCCGGAAAATGTCGGCCAATAGGGGAGCGCCACGTGTCACCTTCCCACAGGCCTTCTAGAAGCCGGCCAACGAATCAGAGAACGCCACGTGGCAAGACCAAATCTCCGTGCACCCGGTGCACGCCAGGTCCATGGACCGCGCACCCGCACGCCTGCCCGCGCCTGCCCGCGCTGCCCGCGCGCGCGCCGCCGCTTTCAGCCTTGCTCCGCCGCGCCGCCGCCGCCCGCCGGTCGCCGGCGGCGGCCAGAATTACTGTTCCGGCGTGAACAGTGATTTTTCGCCGAAAAAAAATAAGTAAATATACCATTTCGATCGTTTTTGCGCGCTAAGTCCAAATCCGCCGTCCGTTTCGCCAAATTCTCATCCGAAATTTTGCCAAAAGCTCCCGAAAAAGCCCATTTGCTCCGATTTTCACACCGAGTCTATTTTTATGGTCCAATTTTGATTCTACAAGCTCTGTTTCACCGTATAAACTCCCTACTGTCACTGTATAATATTGCACAGTTCCTGCGGGAGTCCGGATCATCACATCCTTTCCCACTAAAAAGAGTTTCGTCCTCGAAACGAGACTAAACAATAATCCTCAGTCCGATGTCTCGAATAAGTAGGGGTGTGCATCCCTCATCTCCGACTCGAGCTCCCATGTAGCCTCGCGCTCGTCATGATTGCTCCATTGGATTTTCACGTAGGGAATAGCCCGACTGCGCAATTCTCTCTCCTCTCGATCCAGAATTCGCTGTGGGCGCTCCTCATACCTCAAATCCTCGCTAATCTCAAGCGGTGTGAAGTCGATGACGTGCGATGGGTCGAAGACGTACCTCCTCAAAGTAGAAACGTGAAACACATCGTGGACACCGGCAAGCCTCGGTGGAAGTGCAAGTCGGTAGGCAACTGGCCCAATACGCTCCAATACCTCAAAGGGTCCAATATATCGGGGGCTAAGTTTCCGACGAATGCTGAATCTCCTGATTCCTTTGGACGGCGAGACTTTCAGGAATACATGATCACCAACCTGAAATTCTAAGTCTTGTCGCCGAACATCGGCATAACTCCTTTGTCGGCTTTGGGCGGTTTGAAGATGCCGTCGAATCACTCGGACCTTCTCTTCGGCCTCTAACAATACATCTGGTCCCAAGGTCCGCCTCTCGCCCACATCACTCCAATAAAGTGGTGATCGACACTTGCGTCCATACAACGCTTCAAACGGAGCCATCTGAATGCTCGCTTGAAAGCTATTGTTGTACGCGAATTCAGCCAAAGATAAATGTCGAATCCACCCCCCGCCGAAATCCAGGCTGCACGCCCTCAACATGTCCGCCAGGATTTGTATCGTCAGCTCTGACTGCCCATCCGTCTGCGGATAAAAAGCAGTACTGAACCTAAGCTGAGTCCCCAAGGCTGTCTGCAAACTCTTCCAGAAACGCGAAACAAACCTCGGGTCTCTATCTGATACAATGGAGGCTGGTACTCCATGTAATCTCACTATCTCATCTAGATATAGCTGGGCTAGTCGCTCGAGTGACCAAGTAGTCTGCATAGGCAAGAAATGCACTGACTTGGTAAGTCGATCTACAACTACCCAGATAGCATCGGCTCCTCCCTGCGCCCTCGGTAGTCCGACCACAAAGTCCATTGTAATGTGGTCCCATTTCCACTCGGGAATTGGGAGACTTTGTAACTTGCTGGCTGGCACTCGATGCTCAGCCTTCATCTGTTGGCAAGTTAAACACTGAGCCACAAATCTCCCGATATCCCTCTTCATACCATTCCACCAAAAGTGTGCCTTGAGGTCCTTATACATCTTAGTCCCACCAGGATGTAGGGTATAAGGTGTATAATGGGCCTCTCGCAATATCTGCTCTCTAATCTCTGCATCCACTGGCACACATGCTCGGTTTCTGTACCTCAGTACTCCTGAGGCATCAACCGTAAAGTCCCCAGGCTGATTACTAGGAATCTGATCACTATTCCTGATCAAATGGGGGTCCTCACTCTGTTTCTCCCTGATCCTGTCCAGCAGAGTGGGCTGCACGACTAAAGTCGTCAGTCTAGCAGAGACCCCAGGGGACACAACCTCTATCTCGAGCTGTCTCATCTCCTTTAATAGCGGTGCCTGTTACGGCTTTTTGGTGTTGGCATATTTCGTGAGTCAAGTCAGTGAGTTGAGTCGGAGTCTTAATGGGATCAAATTGTCAAATCAGCCTTCGAAGACTCATTGAAGATTCAACATGAGCCCAAGTCAACTCCCAGGTATGATTAAATATAGATCATGGTGATTAAAGTTCATTTATAATCATTGGAAACAGGAAATTAATGAAAACCGGTTTAGACTTGGTTTTAGGAACTTGGTTTTAACTTACAACTTGTTTTAAGTTTGGATTCCGATACTTGGTTTGTTTTGGATAAAGTTTATCTTGGAAAAATCAGTTTTTACATTGAGTACCGGAACTACACTTGAAGTTCCTCAAACCCGACACAGAATTTTCTGAAATTTGTATTGCGTACCGGAACACAGACTCGCGTACCGGAACACAATAGAAAAATCTGTGTTTTGCACTATTGAGTACCGGAACACAATATTTGGTACCGGTACACAATGTTGCCTCGGGAAAAGTTTTCTAAACCGACTCTAATTCGTTTCCAAGGGCTATAAATAGATACTTAGGGTTTCTCGACGACAATGACCGATACCGAAAACACTCGAGAGCAACCCTAGAGGCTGGTTTTTATCTTTCTTCTCGTTAGCCTCTTTTAGGTCAATTCGACGGTTCTTCCAAGATCTCTCTTTTGTCGAATTGATCTAAACTTTGCTTAGAAATTCTTTCTATGGTTCCTCAATGATAATCTAAGCAAAGGATCACCATCGAAGCCTATATTTCTTTATCGGCTGAGTTTGCGTCGTGGATTCGACGTAGCACCGTGGATTCGGTGTGTTGAAGGCGTTTCGTGGATTCGAAACGTGTGCTCGTGGATTCGAGTGGCGTTCGTGGATTCGAACGTGTGCAGTGGACGTGCAATCGGTGGAGCGCAAGGTCCGAAGAACTTGAAGGAGGGGTCGAGTCCGTGGAGTCGGTAATCACCTTGTTATTCTTCAATTCTTAGTGGATTGTTATTGCGTGTTGGTCCCGTGGTTTTTCTCCTGGATTGGAGTTTCCACGTAAATCTCGGTGTGCTGTTTTTTATTTTCCGCATTGGTTTTTATTTTGCACTGAGATTTGTTTTTAAAATATTACACCTATTCACCCCCCTCTAGGTGTTTGATAGTACCTATTTAGATCCTTGTGGATCCTTAAAAACCTACAATTGGTATCAGAGCGGGTTTTAGGTTTATCTATCATGTTGGGTGAAAGTGGTAATATTTTTAGACCTACTCTTTTTGATGGGACCAATTATGCATATTGGAAAGTGCGGATGAGAGCTTTTCTCATCTCAATTGATGAGCGTGTTTGGCAAACCGTGGAATACGGTTGGGTGCATCCGGTTGAGGAAGTAGGAAATTCTACTACCCCCAAACCTCGCTCTAGATGGTCTAAAGAGGAAATCGAAAAATCTTCTTACAATGGGAAAGGTATGAACGCTTTATATAATTCTCTTTCCTCGACTGAGTTTACAAGAATTTCCGCGTGTGAAACCGCGAAGGAAATTTGGGATATTCTCAAAATTACACATGAGGGTACTAATCTTGTAAAAATTCAAAAGCTCCAGATGCTTACAAGTCAATTTGACTCTATTCATATGGAAGAGCATGAATTGTTTACAGATTATTACACTAGACTTCAAGATGTAATTAATACATGTGCTAATTTAGGAGAAAAGATCCCGGAGTCGAAAATTGTAAGAAAGATACTTCGGACTCTTCCGGAACGGTTTAGGGCAAAGGTTACCGCCATTGAAACCGTTAGTCATCCGGATGAGATGAGTGTAGAGGAATTAGTAGGTGCTTTACAAACTTATGAGATGACTTTTCCTACTAATCAAATTTCTTCCAAGTCTTCTTCTAAGCTTACAGGTATTGCGTTCAAATCAACAAAGGAAGAAGATGACGAATCAAGTTCCGACGATGAAATCTCTTTAGCCGATTTGAAGAACAATTGGCGCGGATCACAAAGAAATTTCGTCGGAAATTTTGGAAGAATCGAACCGATGGATCTTCATCCACGAAACCATCTAAAGGATCATCGGGTTCTAAATCCTCTAAACTCAAAGGCGTTGCAAAACCTTCTAAAGAAAAAGAAAAGGATGATTTCGAAGGGGAAATCCGATGCTATCGATGCAAAGGCTACGGCCATATTTCAACGGATTGTCCTTCTAAGAAATCATACAAAAAGAAGGCTTTGCAAGCAAAAACTTGGGACGATTCTAGTTACGATGAATCGACCTCAAGTGAAGAGGAAAAAGAAAAAATTGTTGCTTTTCATGCCTCTCAAATTTCCTCTTCTAATTTGTGTTTATCATCTTTAGTCACTGACTCTATTCCTTTGATTTTGCATGAAACATCAACATCCGGAGGAGAGTCATCAATTGAGGGGGAGTCGGACGAAGAAGAACTCGTTGAGGCATACCAACAACTTCTTGCGGAATCGAAGAAGATGGCCAAGCATATCAAGAAGTTGAGGAAGCAACGACTTGAAGATCAAGACGAGAATCAAGCGTTAAAGATCAAACTTCATGATCTCGAGGAGGAACGAGAGCTTTTATTGGATAATAATAAAATCCTCCAAGAAAAGCTAAACCAATCGGAGACGAACGCAAAATTATATATGGACAAGATTGTTTTTCTTGAAAAGCAGTTTGAAGAGATTCATGTCACCAACCAAGCTTTGACCAAACAAGTACATCAACTTAAATTCGACATACAAAGGCTTTCAACTGGTTCCAAGAAACTTGATTGTATGTCCGGATTAGGTCAAACAAACAAGGTTGGTTTGGGATTTGAAAAGAACCAAACTGTGAAGGCTTCAAGTTCCACAATGAAATTGAAAGGAAGAACTTGTCACCTATGTGGACTTGAAGGACATTTGGTGAAGAATTGCCCGAAAAAGAGAAAGAAAAATCCTTCGGCAACTTCTTCTACGGAGCGGACTCAACGGAATCAAAATACACATCAAGTCAAAGGAGTTCACTCAACCCACCAAAGGTCCGAGCCACATCATCAATCATACAAGTGGATCATTGCGAGGCAAAGACCTAAGGTGGACCAACAGTCAAAGCGGACAACCCCGGCCACAACGAATCAAGACAACCCAAAATCCAACGATTTTGGATTCGGAAAGGTGATATCTTTTCTTGTCTTAAGTTCTAAATAGCTTATGACTGTATGTAATGCTTTGATTGGTTTTTCGTTCATATTTTTCTTAATCTTTGCATTACATGTTTTCAATGCTCTTCGTTTTTATACTTTGTTTTTGAACAAAAGGGTTTTTATTGAACAAGTTCATTGAATAAAAAGGGTTTCACATTCATTCACTCCAATTTAATTTTATATGGATTATCAACTTTACTCCATAATCATAATCATGAAGATATTTCATTATAGGAGTTTTTGATAGTTATAAGCATCAAATTTTAGAAATCATGTGTGGTCTTAAGATGCTTAATCTATCTCGGTTGTGTGAATTCATTGTGATAAACGTGAGACAACCGATAGACTAAAATTTGGGATTTAATTCTTTCACGTAAGAGATTGCCTTCTTACAAGGGTAAATAAATGAATTGTAAAAGATGTGGAAAGAGTTACATCCGAAAGGAGTGTGAAAACTTGTCACGCCCCGGGGTCGAAACTGCGACCCGGGCTCGCCAACAGATCCGCCACCTATGCCAAAACCCGCATAGGCGAAGCGTCTAACCTGCAAAAGATAGTACTATAGCTACACAATTATCAGAGCTGAAATAAAATGCTGTCAAATAAAATCCAATTACTATACATCATGAAATAAGGTACAATATCCATTCCCTCAAATACAGATAATCATCATACAATGCCCTCAGTACAGCATCTCTCGACTATAAAAGGAGATAAACTAAAACTATAGTGCATCAGTCTCTCCAAATACAAAAGATCTCTCTCCTCCAGATAAACAGTAAAAACCAGCCAACAGCTACGAGGAATCTCCAACCAGGGGATACAGCTACACTCCTCGGGTGGTAACGATCTAGCTCGTGACTCCCTCGCCCCGAACAACGACCGAAGATCAGCAACTCCAAAGAGGACTCTGCAAAACAGGGGGAAAAAGAAGAGGAAACAACAGTGGGGGTGAGAACCACTAGTAAACCAGTAGCCTCCCCCTGTGGGTAAAGCCTCAAGCTCCGGCGTACCCACTAAGTCTACTAGAGGCAAGAAAAGGGCAGGTAGTAAAGCTGTAAACAGAACTACTGAATAAAAGGGGAAAACCACAACGAGTATGCCTCTAAATGCAATACCGAAGGAAATGACGGTATGAACGCACCAGGAAACAGCATCTGGCTAAATAGACCCAATCTAGTGCCACCAGTAAACTGGTACTGCCTGCTCTGCCATCACTCACAACTCACCAACTGACCGGAACCCAACACGGTCTAAAGCCTACTCCGGAGTGGCACTCGAGGGGAGCGACCCACACGAGTAAAGTATCACTGTATCAAGCATCTCTGTAACCAATATCTCACAATAGCAGGACTGGATCATGACCATGATCAAAGTGGGAAACTCCGTCCACTAATGAAACCCCAACCTGATGCAATAGTACTCAAAAGTGGGAAATACCATCCACTAGAGAACTCTGATACCCAATCTGATGTAATAGTAAACATCCGGTCAACCGCCCACAGTCCGCGGTCACCGCAATAACCCCAACCCACAATTGGGTACAATAATCAAGATCCGGTCAACCGCCTACTGTCCGCGGTTGCCGCAAAACCCATAATCCAACATCAAGTACACCCTGTCACTGACCCGCAGGTCCCGGCTACACTATCCCAAAACCTCTGCTCGAACTCGAGCAACATGACTCAAAAGTCCAAATGAAAAGGAGAAAGAAAGCAATCATGGTTTCTCCTAAGTCAAATCCCAATATGATAGTGTAGCAATAAAATAGTGGCCTATCTAGATGTCCAAATAAGCATGCAAAAGTCCTCAGGCAATATGAAATGGAGAATAGCAAATAACAGTTTTGCAGGTGTAACAAATAATAAATCCACATAAATATGTCCATCATACTAACATCATCGGTCAACTACACATGTAAATAATCCCTGATCCATAATAACTCTCACAGTGGCACCCGCACATTGATGTGTCATTATGTCCTGACAATTAATCATTTAATCCACTTTCATAAATCTAGGTGCTAGTGTAGCATATTAATCATCACTAATAAATTATTCCAATGATCATGTTCCAACAGAAATATTATTCCCATAATGTCCCCAACATGCTATATTCACAAAATTAATCTCAGATGATAGGCTCACATTTATATCAGGCAATCATGCATAATAATCGATCAATATGCTCAAAAGTGGGGTTCTCTAATAAACTTAGTGAGCAGGTCGGAAGTAGAGGCATGCAACAACCACCCACCTGAAGCGCTAACTGTCCGGGTCCGTACAGCTGAAAATACCAAAAACTCCAATCCTGCGCTCCAACAAGAACAGTACACCCGAAACACTCCTGGCACAACACAAAGTCCACTAAACACACTTAGGCTCCCAAATATTGCTTTAATTAATCCATACAACAACAGTCCTGAAACTGTTAAATTATCACCTGCAGAAAGTGCCCAGAAAATTCCAAGAAAAATATCACGGCGATCCTCGCATCGATAGCTTCGAAACGGTACCTTGCACGCCCAAATCCGAGTTCCGTAAGTCAAGTTATAAATTCGGCAAGGTGGTAATCCAAACATCAAACTGTAAAGAAAACTGCACACTGTACACTGAGAAAACAGTAATTTTCACCTTCGAAACAATTTCCTAAAATCCTAGAAAAATCACCACTGTGTTCCTCGCGACGAGTAGATCAAAATCGACTCTTGAATCGCCTCGATCCGATGTTCCTAGGCTGAGATATAAAATCCGCAAGTTGGTGCTGTCCAAAATCCACCACAGAAAAATAGGGGTCAAAGATGCCTCGGGAAACGTGCCAAAAGTGCGAAACGGAGCGAAGCGATCAACACGAAAATCGAAGCCTTACCTCCTAGGAACACGTTGTCGAAGAAATCGTCCAAAAACTCCTCCTGGTTTGCTCACAGTGAATTTTTGAATAATCTGCGACGGTAATGGGCCAAAATGGGGGAAAACCGAGGCGAACTGTAAAAATGATATCGCCGTTGCCGAGCTTCCAGACATTCTGAGAATCCACCAGGAGATCAAGGGCACCAAGGGGAACAACTTTCAAAGAGAACTCTCCCTCTCATTCCCTCTCTAAAGCTCGGGAAAAGCAGAAAAGAGAGGAGGTGGGCTGCTTTATATAGGCCCAAAACAAATCATTTAATACCCGGCGTGTCCCCGGTTTCGGGCGCCCGGAAATTTCCGGGCTGCTACAGTAACGGGCCCGGCCCGTTACTGTGCAGGCCCGGAACCTCCACAGCCCGCCACGTGGCCGCACAGTGGCCCGGCCCACTGACGGCCCATCCCGCACGGGATCCGGTCGGACCGCCCGGCCGTCCGACCCGCCCCACGCGCCGACACGTGTCCCCGGACGCGGGACACCCGAACCGGCCGACTCACCACGCGCCACGTGGCGTACCCCGGTCAACGGGCAGTTGGCGCCCGCCAATGGCGGGCTGCCACGTGGCGCCCGCGTGCGACACCTGCCTGCCGTGCCCGCCACGCCAGCCGGCCGCCGCCTGCCGCCTGCCGCCTGCGCGCCGCCTGCCGCCCGTACGTGCACAGTGACGCGCCCAATCCCCACGCGCCACGCGTCCAATCCAAACACTCGCCACACCCGGTGCACGACACCCCCAAACACCGAACCAACAACGCGATGCCACGTGTCTCCAACCGGTCCACCGTGCACCACGCTACCTGCCATCTGCGCGCACAGTATCCAGTCCAATCCACGCGCGCCACGTGTCCAAGCCACGTACTCGCTGCACCCGGTGCACGACACTCCATACACCGGACCAACAACGTGATGCCACGTGTCCCTATCCGGTCCACCGTACACACCGCACTCTCCAGTGAACCGAGCGCGCTGAACCCGCCAATCCAGAACCGCCACGTGGCACCCCGCTCCGGTGCACGACGGCCGCGTGGACCGAGCGCCTGCCCGCGCGTCCTGCCCGCGCGCTGCGCGCTGCCCGCGCCTGCCCGCCGCCGCGCTGCCGCCTGCCCGAGGCCGCGCCGCCGCGCTCCGCCGCTGCCCGCCGCCGCCGGTTGCCGCCGGCGATCGCCGGAATCACTGTTCCGGCGGTGAACAGTAACCGAGCTCAAAAACATCAAGTGGGTAGTCCATTTTGACCGTTTTCGCGCGCTGAATCCGAATTTGACGTCCGTTTCGCCAAATTCCAACTCTAAAAATTGCCGAAGGCTCCCGGAAGTGTATTCTTAGCCCGAGTTTCGCGCGGAGCCCAAATTTAATATCCGATTCGCGCGAAACCACTTCCAAACCCTCCACGGGGTCCTCTGATCACTCACATGATCCAAATAAGCTCCGAAGTCCAACTCTTGTGCCCAATTATGCCCCAGACACTTCCAACACACCATGTAGGCCTCCATTAGCCATCCCAACGCACTGTAGCAGCTCTGCGGAGATCCGGGTCATCACAAAACTACCACCACATGTTGGAAAGAAATACCACATGTTTTTGGATGCGTGATAAATTTTTTTTTTAGAAAATCTTTAGTTGAAGCATTCGGAGATTTAAATTCAAAGTTCTTATTTTGAACAATCTCCTGGTTGGTATAAGGTGGGATAGTTAAAAAAAGATGCTCAAAGAGCCACCCTTAGATAATTTAGTGTTTATCTCTATTTGAAAGGGTAGAATTCAAAATTGATGTCATTTGGAAAATCTCCGTAAGTCATCTTTGTAAATCCGTTACATCTTGATAGAGTTTGGATCTCAAGATTATTTTTGATGACTTGTGTTTGATGAATATAACATGAAAAACTGTTTATAATGTTTTATCTTTATTTTTCATGATTTAGGAGTAAATCTTTTTAATTCTGTGAAATTAATTGGATTGAATGGCATCTGTGTGAATTCGTTGTTTAAAGCACTTAGATTGATTTCCTGATGGAATACAAATCGGTATTTGAAAAGATTTCAAAATTTGGATTTGTTTCAAGAAATTCTTGTCTTTTTGGCTCTGGTGTACCCGTACTTGAATTTTAGTACCGGAACCAAAATTCCGGATCAAAAACCCAATCCGGATCCCGAATCATGAAAATCCCTGTTTTTCACTTGAGTACCGGTACTCCATGATTAGTACCGGAACTACCTTTGCGGATCCGGATCAGAGGGATTTTTCAGTCCGGAACCCGAACGAAGTTTTTTCAGGATTTTGCATTACGTACCGGTACGCGATTTACTCGTACCGGTACGCGGACTGGATTGCATTATATACCGGAATCCAAGTTTTTTTTTCAATCTCTCCCATTTCAAAACACTCCCTCTCTCTCTCTAAAACATCTCTAAGGGTATTCTCTTCAAGATCAAGAGATTTGTTGCTCTCGTTTTCAAACACCTCCGCGTAGAAGTACCTATGGCTCCAAGGAAAAAGAAGGGTGCGGATTCTCCTCCGCGTAGAAGTACCGGTGGACCGGTAATACGCGACCGCTCTCAACGGAGATCTAATGTTGATGAAAGTGAACAGCATGTAAGTGCAAAACGCCATGCCAGATTTGCAAACCGTACATGCATTGGAGAGCGTCACGTGAATTTCAACGAGCTATGTCGTGAGGTGCCAAACTTTGTGAGGCTTTTGGAACAAAGTCACATTCGGTGTCACGCCCCGGGGGTTTGTTTTAGCGGAAACGGTTCACAAAAGGTACTCATTTGGTGCGTGAGATTTTTTTTTTTTTTTTTTTTGAAAGGTAAACCCTCCTCCCCGGCGCATGCCCAGACCCGCCGCATACACAGAGTCACTCTGCAAACGGACAGAGTCTCCTCTGTATATGCACGGCGTCGCAGTTAATACAAGTCCCAAACACAAACATCCATCCAATCACAACAGTTCCACATACAACTAAGTACCATAACTGAGTAATAAACACGGCCAAGGGGTTTGGAAAGGATAAATCCACAGTCGTTGAAAACGGCGCCTACCCGGCACCCAGAGTTTGAAAACGTGTTCGAAAACAGCATAAATCCACAGGATTTTGAAATCAGTGCCCACACGACACTTAATTTTTGAAAAACAATTTTCGCAATCTTTTCTTTGGTTTCCCTTTTTTTTTTGCAAACGGCCAACAGAAATGAAAGGAAAGAAAAATACATAAAGGACAACTAAATGTAACCATACCGACATCCATGCCGACCCCACGAGGGTATCGAGGACCTCACAAGTAACTACAAAGTAAATGAAATGTAAAGATGAAAGAAACAATACGGTCCAGGGTTCCCAGCAACCCAGAAGCTCCTGCCCCGTCCTCACCGTCGCCTACCTCTCCCCCCCCCGTCTGGACCCTGTCACAAAGTGGGAAGTCAGTGACGAATAATAATAGAGCAGAAAAATATAGTAAAACAAATCGTGGAGACAACCGGAGCAACCACCCTCTCAAGAGGGAAACGAATCCTGTACACCTGTGTCCTGCTATACCCGGCTACGTCGGACAACTAAACCGACGGCCGTACCGTACCTGCAAAACCCGACCACGTCGGGCAACTAAACCGACGGGTCGCACCGCTCGCACCTCGGCGCCTCAAACCCCACAACTAATAAGGGGCCCCACTACGTCACCTCGTGGGTATACACGGGTCATAGACCACTTTTCCGGAAAAGCGCACCCTTTGCGGTGGCCAAACCGCGGGTGCGCGTGCTGCAGCCTCGAGCCAAGTAACCATGATGTATAAACAAGAGCAAGATAGTAGCATGTGCAATCAAAGTACCCTACTAACAAGTATAATCGAAGTAAAGCGGTAACATGCAACATCTAAAGAAACGGTAACCGGTAGCATTTAAAGTGGAACGATAATATGTAATATTTAAAGTAAACGGTCATCGGGGATCGACGCTAAACACCACACTCAACCCACGTACGCACTTGCTTGTCCCCGTCCAACATGATAGAACTAAATGCTAGAACTTTCAAAATCAACCCACAATGTTTTAATCCAAGCTTGAGATCCATATAGAGTTTAGAACGTCCCTTCTTTTTCTATATTTTTTTTTTCTCTTTGTTTTAAACGTTAGCACAATCACACAAGTAATGTCCATCACCCTTCGATCTTTAACCCAAGTACGCACAAGATTGACCCCACCCAACTTAATAGGATTAAATGCAAGGACTTAAAACAACAACCCACCTTAATGTAGATGATCACGGTGGCTGCTGGATGGTTCGTAAGCTGGCGGCTGACTGCTGGAACCTGAATCATTTACACGGGTCAGGAAAATAACTCTCACACATACCCAACCCACTGACACTCTGTGTACAACAGTCTACCAGGCTACAATTACAAAGTAACCCCTAGGGTTTTACCCAATTACACTTCTACAATAATTTGAGAGCCGTTTTCGCTCGTTCTCTTAACTGGGATATTATTTTTACGAACCGTCACTTCCAGTAAGTGACACTCGACCCGCTGAACACCGTGCTCACCCATTTGCAGCAGCACGGAACCCGAGGAAGACTTCGGGCCATAAACTATGCTCTTTTTAGCCAAATTGCAAATTTATTTCTTAGAGACCTCAAATACTAATTCTAACGCGAGCATCGCGTCCAATGACCCCAATTTTGCCAAGGGCACCCTGTCGCGGCTTCGCAATTAGCCTAGAATATTGTTTTGTGTCAAAATTACTCTTAAAGGTAGTTAATACTGTAACTTTTAATCTAGACCTCTTCTGATTAAACTTTGTATGTAAGAAGGTCTTTAAATTTTGCAAGGATCACAGGGCTCACCCTGGTTGCAGCCCAGATATGCTGGATCAAGAAGTTCCAAAGCCAAGGTCACATACAAGTTCACAATGCTCCAACTTTTAATCCACTCAGTTTCTGTTTGAACTTAACTGAGCACAAAGCTCAGGGGATGAATTTGAGCAACTTTCATATTCGTATTTTTGTCAAATTCCATTTACAAGTTCTTTGAGGCATTTACACAAACACATGGCATGCATCTTTCACACACACACACACAAGGAGAATCCGAAATGGGTTCTCTGTCCACACTGCATCTGAACCACCCTAACTTGGATCAAAGTGATCTACAAGGTTTTCGGAGCAACTCCCATCAACTTTGGTGCAAACTTGCACCACTGTTTGGCCGAGCCCGGGAAGAAGAAGATGGGGGTAAACTTTGAAATTCGTGACCATTGAATAAAGGGTTCTGGGGCTCAACTAAAAGCACCAACAGGTGCTATCTGCTTCACAGAAACTTCCCATACCCGTGGCTGGCCCCGGGGTGCGGCGGCGGCGGCTGGGGAGTGAGCTCGGTTTGGAGCTCCTCCACCGTTAATGGCGGATTTTTACAGAGCCACTTTGGATCCCTCCAACATGGATAGAAAGCTTCCATGAGGTCATACGAAGCTTCCCATCCATCTCACCCCGGCCGAAGATGGCCGGAGCGCCGGCGGCCGCGTTTCATTTCACTCTCGGATCCATCCATGGCCGCACCAATTTGGTGCAGCATGGGTACCATGCAAATACATGGGGACACTCCTCTAGGTCCCAGCAACAACCCTGGGTAGGTGGCCGGCGGCGGAGAGGTTCGCCGGCGCTGGAGCTGCAAGCTCGGCCAACTAGAAAAAAACCAAAACTTAGGGCATCATTTTTCTTCCAAAATACTAAACCATATTCTTCCAAATTTTCCAGAGTTAGTCTACATGCCCTACAGTCCCGGCACACCGATTTTGGTGCGTTTAGGTCCAGTGGTTGCCGAGTTCTTTAGAGGCGGAGCTAATCTAGGTTTCCGGCGGGCTTCTTGCCTCCGCCGACAACCCGGCGCCCATCCGAGGCCGCGGCTCCATCAGGAGCATCCCAAGAATATGGAAAACTGACTGCTGATGATTAAAAGCAAACAAAACCGAGAAAGAGGAAGACTCACCTTGGTCGGAACCGAGGAAGAAGGAGATGGTGTCCCCGGCGTCGCGCGGCCACGGCGGTACACCGGACCACCACGGCTGGTCTTCTGGATGTAGGAGATGACCACGGAGAGGTCTGGGCTCAGGTCTAGGGGCTCGGGTGCTCTTCTTCTTCTACCAACCCAAGATCAAGGGTTTCCTTGAAGACCCTTGCTTTTCCGGCGACCAGGGGCGGCGGCCGGCGGCGCAGCTGTGCGGGATAGGTAGCAGAGGGAGAGGAGGGGTCGCTGGATGGCTGCGGTTGCAAGAGGGTTGCGGCTAGGGTTCTACCCAAAGATGCCCTAGGTTGCTTCTTATATGCTTTGCCACTAACATGCAAATAAGTCCTCCAATTTTATATGCTTTGATCTGGATCCCTAGCTGAAGCTACACTATGCACAAAGGTCGCTCCCCTCCAAGATCCACCCACTTTGGTACATAAAATATTAAGCTTCTTCGCAAAATACTGTAACTTTTCCCATATTTCACGCTTTTCGAGACAACCGGGTTGTCTAGCTGAAAAACGGACACCACCACGACGTCCGGCTCGACGAAACCTATCAGGTAGCGATTTTTGTTCGTCGACTAAAAATCCTGCTAAATCGCAGATCCATAAAATACTGCGACTTCTACAGTTCAGCACGCTTTTCGAGGTTCTAGGGTCGTCAAACGGAAATTCTATCAATGGCATTGCGCTCAGAACGTCAAAATTAGCTAGAATCGTCTACTCATACTGATAGGTTGGGATTTCAGACAGTGAAATGGCCAACGACCCATCGAGGGGAGGACCGGAATCAGCGGTTACTATTCACTTTAGTCGCGGGTCCCGCCCGCTTCTTTGCTGATTTCTGGACGATCCGACCGTCGGATCGTCAAACGGTCTATACCATTTCCACTCGATTCGATGAGGCGGTCGCACTGGCGACCTCAGATTTCCGAGATCAGACTCGGATCGGAAAGGCAGGATTTGTGCTTCGGCAACTGTGCCAACCGTACACCAGTACACCCCACTAAAGTTAATTTTTGTTTCCTCGCCCACATTCGCACCTGAAACACACTCTTTACACTAACCCAATTTTCCCGAGTATTACATTCGGCCACTTGGCAGAGTCCAACCAAAGATGGGTTTTTGTGTTGAGATCATCAGGGAATTTTATATGAGAGCTAACATACTCCAAAAGGACCATGACACAGGGGCTTTCATTATTGAAACAACAGTTAGAGGCGTCAAATTTGACATTACTCCAGCAGTAATTGGGGCAAACCTCGGGCTAGCTGTTGATACTTCTGGTCTTTACTACACAGATGGTGATTTCCAGCATGACACCCATTGGGACATTGTTGTGGATTCAATTTGCAAGTCAGGGACACACACAAATAGGTCATATGTTGAATCAAAAGACCTAAAACCAGAATATCACATTTTGTCCTTAATCGTCTGCTACAATTTATTGCCTACAATGGGGACCAAAAGGATTCGATGGGATCGATTGCTACTTCTCTTTTTCCTTGGTCACCCGGAAAGTGCAAATGGAATCAACATCAACATTCCATTCTTAATTTGGCAGCAAATGGTACATGTTATTGCGGGATCAAGACAACGTGACCTTCTACCGTATCCAATCCTGATTACTCGTATTCTGGAAGACCACGGTGTTGACATTTCTTGTACCAAATTTGATTACGGCTTAGGCTCAATTGATGGAATCACGTTAGCCAAGTCAGTTAGCACTTTGAAGACATTTGGGCATACAAAGGGCTACGCAAGCGAAGCGACTCCGAGTGCACCGCCTCGCCAAGAATCTCCTGAACCAAATGAAGAGGTAACTCTCCAAACTCTAAAGAAAAGGATGGAGCAAGGCTTCAAGAAAATCGAGGATGGTTTAAAGAAGATCTTCGATATCCTTGGGTGCAAACACGATGATGTGGTCACTGGAGCAACTGCACCGAGTACATCGCATGGACCTACATCACATGAGGATGATGATGATTCAGATCAGGATGAGTGATTTCTTTTCCTTCTTGTTTTTGCTTTTTAGTTTCTTTTCACTTTGTGATGAACAAGAACTCTAATGGGCATGTAACTAAGAACTTATCCTTCTAGTATGTTTCTTTTTGTCTATTTTGACTATTTGACAATTTGTGACAAAAAGGGGGAGAACAGAAAATAATGATCGTATCACAAAGGGGGAGAACATAAATGCTCAAGACAGGGGGAGAACATGGAGAACATGGAGAACTTGTTGGAGATGCTCAAGATAGGGGGAGATAAAGAAAAGATCGAAAGAGCCACAAAACAAATGAACCAAAAGGAAGACGAATCAAATGTAGGATTTTAATTTCTAACGACTAACGTTTGATTTTGTTTGGAGTTTTGTTTTGCAGGAATTACATCACTTTAAGACTCCAAGTCCTAAGTCATAGAGTATGTTCTAGGACTGTTTGGTTCAAATGTAATTTTGTATTTATTGGATCTTTCACGCAAAGAAAATCAATGTTTTGGTGATAACATTGAATTTCGAATTTTTGGTTTAAGATGAGTGACTTGAGCGTTTTTATGTATTTTTGGGTTTTGTCACGAAATTGCCAAAGGGGGAGATTGTTACGGCTTTTTGGTGTTGGCATATTTCGTGAGTCAAGTCAGTGAGTTGAGTCGGAGTCTTAAAGGGATCAAATTGTCAAATCAGCCTTCGAAGACTCATTGAAGATTCAACATGAGCCCAAGTCAACTCTCAGGTATGATTAAATATAGATCATGGTGATTAAAGTTCATTTATAATCATTGGAAACAGGAAATTAATGAAAACCGGTTTAGACTTGGTTTTAGGAACTTGGTTTTAACTTACAACTTGTTTTAAGTTTGGATTCCGGTACTTGGTTTGTTTTGGATAAAGTTTATCTTGGAAAAATCAGTTTTTACATTGAGTACCGGAACCACACTTGAAGTTCCTCAAACCCGACACAGAATTTTCTGAAATTTGTATTGCGTACCGGAACACAGACTCGCGTACCGGAACACAATAGAAAAATCTGTGTTTTGCACCATTGAGTACCGGAACACAATATTTGGTACCGGTACACAATGTTGCCTCGGGAAAAGTTTCCTAAACCGACTCTAATTCGTTTCCAAGGGCTATAAATAGATACTTAGGGTTTCTCGACGACAATGACCGATACCGAAAACACTCGAGAGCAACCCTAGAGGCTGGTTTTTATCTTTCTTCTCTTTAGCCTCTTTTAGGTCAATTCGACGGTTCTTCCAAGATCTCTCTTTTGTCGAATTGATCTAAACTTTGCTTAGAAATTCTTTCTATGGTTCCTCAATGATAATCTAAGCAAAGGATCACCATCGAAGCCTATATTTCTTTATCGGCTGAGTTTGCGTCGTGGATTCGACGTAGCACCGTGGATTCGGTGTGTTGAAGGCGTTTCGTGGATTCGAAACGTGTGCTCGTGGATTCGAGTGGCGTTCGTGGATTCGAACGTGTGCAGTGGACGTGCAATCGGTGGAGCGCAAGGTCCGAAGAACTTGAAGGAGGGGTCGAGTCCGTGGAGTCGGTAATCACCTTGTTATTCTTCAATTCTTAGTGGATTGTTATTGCGTGCTGGTCCCGTGGTTTTTCTCCTGGATTGGAGTTTCCACGTAAATCTCGGTGTGCTTTTTTTTATTTTCCGCATTGGTTTTTATTTTGCACTGAGATTTGTTTTTTAAATATTACACCTATTCACCCCCCTCTAGGTGTTTGATAGTACCTATTTAGATCCTTGTGGATCCTTAAAAACCTACAGTGCCTGGTCTGTGATTAACATAGACAAACTTTGCACCGCCCTTCTACTCAAGGCGTCAGCTGTGGTGATCCTGACCCCCGTGTAGCTTCTCCCATGAACCCTGGTGTAGAACACCTAGTGTTGGTGTATCTGGCCCATAGTGCATCAAAGGGATGCCATAGATGGACCCTGTGTGATATCCACAGCTGGATTAGCCTTTGGCTGCATTTACCGAATTTTCAAATTGGTTTTGGGCCAAACAGAGGTTGGATTTGGATTCAGTGCGGAAAAACGCTTGAAAACGGCTATTTGCTTGTTTGATTCTGAGTCCGGATGCCCAAAAACGGACTCCCGGAAGTTTTCGCTGAATTTCGGTGCATGGGAGGGGCCGTGGACCGCCGGCTGCCACGTGGCGGCCTATGATTGGCCGGTCCGCAGCGCTCGGTCCACAGAGGGGCGCGGCTGGGTGCACGGACCCGGCGCATGGACACGTGGCGCCGCCTGATTGGCGGGCTCGTGATGCGCGGTCTATAGATTGGCGCGGCGGTGCATGGACCAAGGCGGGTGGACGCGTGGCAGTCCCCGGTTGGTCGGTGCACCCGGCGCGGTCCACGGAACCCGAAGTAGGGTGCGTGGACCGGGTGCAGGGGACACGTGTCAGCGTGCTACTCGCGGGCTCACGAGGCGCGGCGCACGGGGTCGCGGGCGGGCGCCTCGGGGCGCGTGCGTGGCAGGCCGTCAGGCTGCGCCTGCCTGCACGTGTGACCGCGACAGTGGCAGGGACACGTGTCGCCCTGCCACTGGCGGGCGCCACCTACCCGTTTCACCGGGTAGGTGCCACGCGGCGGCACCACACGCGCCCCGCACAGCTGTTTGCTGTGCGGGACACGTGTCGGTCACCGGGAGTGCCACGTGGCCACTCCCGGCGCGCCCCGCACAGCTGTTTGCTGTGCGGGTGACGTGGCGGCACGAGAATTTTTCGGGCGGCTACAGTAATCCGCCTCTGCACCCAGATTCGGGCGCCCGAAACTTCGGGTGCGCCCGAAAGTTGGGACCTTTTGGGGATTTCTTCAATTATTTTTCTGCAGCCTATTTAAAGGCCCGAGCTCCCTTCCTCTTCGTTTTTTTGGCACTTCCGAGCTTCAAACCGGCTGGAGTTCAAAGTTGATCCTCTCGCAGTGTAGCTTCCATCTGCAGAGTTTGGGGATTTTTGGGGGCACGCTTTTCGAGATTCTCATTTTCTTGGCGCGGCGCGACGCTCTTTCTTCGGTGCTTCTTCCGTCGCTCTTCGGTGCACGAGCTCCCCCGGCCTACTCCGACCATCTTTTTGAGCGATTTCTTCGCCGTTGGATTCGCAACAGGTGAGGCTACGATTTTGGTTTCTCCCACTTTTCCTCGTTTTGCGCTTTTCGAGGATTTTTCTCATGCTCATTGGGACCCTCTTTGCTGTGAGATTTTGGTGAGGGCAGCACCTTCTTTTGAGGAGATCTCCGCGCACGAGTCTCGGTTCAGGACGTGCTTATAGACTTTTTTCATCTACTCGACGCGAGGATCATCGTGCTATTTTTTTTGGAATTTCTTGAGGCCTTCCCGGAGGTATACATCTTCCTTTTTATCTGTGCAAGATTTTACAGTTGTGTGGTTGTATGTTTTCGCGCGCCCGTATTGTGGAATTTATAACTTGACCTACGGGGCTCTGATTTGGGCATGCAGGTACTTGTTTCGAAGCTATCGACGCGTAGAACGTAGGGATATTTTATATGGAATTTCTTGAGCACATTTAGCAGGTGAAATAATCGCATCTTTGCGGCTGAATTTTCAGTGTTGTATTTCTTGGCAGATTTTGGGATTTAAGTGTAACTGTAGCCTTATGTTGTACCCAAGAGGGATTTTGGACTGTATTGGACCTGTTGGACATAGAGTTGCTGTTTTTCTGGTTTTCTCAGCTGTGTGACCCCGGACGGTTAGCACCTTCAGGTGGGTGGCCTTGCCTACATGACCATTGGACTGTGCATTAATTCTATCCGCATAGGAGCATGCATGTTGTAATGTATTTTGTATAGCGTGTTAGAATATAGGAATTGATGTTCCTGTTGTTGTTAGGTGATTATGTGTTTATTTCTCTCCTGCAACTGTTGATTATTATTATCTTGGAACCTGACCTAGCACCCCTGTCATATGTTGCATGTGTAACCAGACCAGTAGAAAACCCTCACTTGGGCTAGGGTTCTTTATGTTTAGACATCCACACTTTATGTTTCATTCTTGGACTTAGTGTTATCCTCGCCCGGGTAGTGGGCCGAGCGGTCGGGACTTCTTTTTAGTGTGGGATGCATTTGCACTCGTGCTTGGGAGCATAGTGGAGTCTGATAGGCATAATGGATCGTTTGTCTGCACCGGGAACCGTTTGGGGCAAACGGTGGTCCCGGGAGGTCTTGTTTTTCCCCTGTTTGGGTTGTCGCCACTGTGTTAGTGGCAGTAGTTTACTAGTGTTAGCCGGACCTAGAACCTAGAACCCTTTTCGACATACACATGATTTTAGTCTACCAATGCTTTCTTCCAAGCATCGAAGGGCCGCTGGAGTCTGTTCTTGTTTGATTGGACAAAGGCATCAGCCCTACGGGGTTTGGGTAAAACACTTGTTTTCTAACTGTTTTTCTAAAAAGAACTAAAATCATTAAATATGAATTTCTTCCAGATCAAAATGGTTTTCAATAACAAATGTCACATTTTTCTGTAAATCTCCCCACTCGAAAGGATTCGAGTGGTCTGGGTTCTAGGGGCCGTTCCTTGACGGGACGAAAGCCACGCGGGGGCGAGCCTGGAACCTGTTCTTGTTTGATAGGGTTGTAGGTGTAGGTCTCCCGGGACTTTCGGGCCCTAGTTGGTGTCTTCTGCGTGTTGTACCGAGGTTGTCGTGTCCCCGAACTTTAAGGGGTCGGGAACTTCGATAGGCGGAGCCTAGAGTCTGTTCTTGTTTGATAGGGTTCTAAGCACCGGCCTACCGGGTTTTCGAACCCTTATGGTGTCGGTCTTTCCTGTGAGTTTAGTGTTCTGTTGTGGGTCGATCCTGGCTGTGGAGTATCTCCAGCCAGTGTGTTTTGTGCTGTGAGTTATTGGAGAGGCTTGTGTCTCGCATTCGTGTGAGCTGATCAGCTGAGTCGTCGTGAGTGCTCCGACTGATGTGCGAGATGAGTGAGGATTCTGAGTCTTTTCGTTCAGAGCGTGAGCGTGGATTTTGGACTATAGCCTGCAGTGCCACCTGAGCTCGACAGGGTGCGCGGATACCTTTGTCCTCATTGGGGTCGCTCCCCCCGAGTGCCACGTCCGGAGTGGGTCTGCACTTTGGTATCGTGACTTGTCGACGCATTTGTCCCTCTGGCTGGGCCAGTTAGTGGCAGTCACGGACACCGTCCCTCTGGCTGGGCCAGTTAGTGGCAGTCACGGACGCCCTACGTAAGTCCGGTCCTCCGGGATGTAACGGCAGTAGGTAGGCGCAGGTTTGACTGGACCCGATGAGGCAGTCAGTTTAGATTGGGTGATTTGAGTCGAGGGCTAGTTGTAGCATCATGTTCTTTCTGTTCCACTTTTGAGCATCTAGATAGAGGCATAGTAGCTGTAGAGTTTACTTTACCTGCTTTTCCTTCAGCACTGCATATGTTACTTTTTGCCTCTAGTAGACTTAGTGGGCAGACCGTCGGGCTTGTTGGCGGCACCCACTGAGAACTACTTGGGACGTAGTTCTCACACCCGTCGTGGTGCCTTTTCCCGCAGGGACTTCTACTCCTGTTCCAGTTGCTCCTGTTGCTGCTTCTACTGATCGAGGTAAGGGAGTCGCGAGCTAGATCCCTACCAGTCGTCGTCCTGAGAGTAGATGTACCCTTATTACTTTTGAGAGTTCATGTTGAGAGAACTTTGTAGTGAGGTATAGAGTTGTATTTATTTTACTGCTCGAGAGATTTTTGTATTTTGGTGAGTTCTTGGTTTGTATATAGTTTTATTTCTAGCAGTTTTACTTTCAGCTCTGATATCTGTATAGTATAGTAGATCTTTTGCAGGTTAGTCGCTTCGTCTATACGGGGCTTCCCGTATGGGCGGCGGATCTGTTGGCGAGCCCGGGTCGCAGTTTCGACGCCGGGGCGTGACATCAGCGACCACATTAGCCTTGCCTGGGTGGTAGAGAATATCTACATCATAATCCTTTAATAACTCTAACCACCTACGTTGCCTCAAATTCAGCTCTTTCTGCATGAACAAGTATTTTAGGCTCTTGTGGTCAGTGTAGATTTCACAATGCTCCCCATACAGATAATGGCGCCAGAGCTTCAGCGCAAACACCACGGCAGCGAGCTCCAAGTCATGGGTACGGTAATTCTTCTCATATTCCTTGAGTTGTCTTGATGCATATGCAATTACCCTCCCTTCCTGCATCAACACACAACCAAGTCCATTATGTGATGCGTCGCTGTAAATCACATATCCTTTCCCCATAACAGGGAGGGAAAGGATAGGAGCGGTCATTAACCTATTCTTTAGCTCCTCAAAACTCCTTTGACAGTCCTCACTCCAGATAAACTTCACTCCCTTACGCGTCAAGCGAGTGAGGGGTGTGGAGAACTTCGCAAAGCCTTCCACAAACCGACGGTAATACCCAGCTAAGCCCATAAAGATACGCACCTTAGAAACCGTCGTCGGTCGGGGCCAATCACGGACTGCCTCAATCTTCGCTGGGTCCACCGCCACACCTGCGGCAGAAATCACATGGCCCAAGAAGACTACCTCCCGAAGCCAAAACTCGCACTTCGCCAGTTTGGCATACAACTTCTTTTCTCGCAGAAGTTGCAGCACAATCCTTAAGTGCTCCTCATGCTCAGCATTACTTCGGGAGTAGACCAAGATATCATCAATGAAAACTACCACGAATTGATCTAAGTATGGTCGAAAGATCTGGTTCATTAAATCCATGAATGCGGCAGGGGCATTAGTCAGTCCAAAAGGCATAACTGTAAACTCGTAATGCACGTACCGTGATCTAAATGCCGTTTTCGGAATATCCTCGGCCTTTACTTTCAACTGGTGGCAACCGGACTGTAGATCTATCTTAGAAAAGACACAAGACCCTTGCAGCTGATCAAAAAGATCATCGATGCGCGGCAAAGGGTACTTGTTCTTGATGGTCACTTTATTTAATTCTCTATAGTCTACACATAGTCGAAGTGACCCATCTTTCTTTTTCACGAATAGCACCGGCGCTCCCCAAGGCGACACACTCGGCCTAATAAAGCCCTTGTCCATCAAATCCTGGAGTTGCGCCTTAAGCTCTCGCAGCTCAGCCGGTGCCATCCGGTAAGGAGCCTTTGAGATTGGCGCAGTTCCTGGAACTACGTCAATTACGAATTCAATTTCCCTATCTGGTGGCATGCTAGTCAGCTCAGGTGGGAAAACATCCGGGAACTCGCGGGCAATAGGGATATCCCCGAGTCCCGGCGCCGCCGTAGGCCCCTCAACAACACTAGCCAAAAAGGCTACACATCCTCGATGGATCATTTGCCTCGCTCGGGAAGTCGAAACCATAGAGGCAAAGAAAGCACTCTGACATCCCCGGTATACCAACATCTCCTGGCCTGGCTCTCTAAAAGTGACAGTCCTTGCGGCACAGTCAATAGTCGCGAAATACCGAGCCAGCCAGTCCATCCCTAGAACCACATCAAAGTCCCTTAGCTGTCTCAAGACCAACAGGTCTGCTGGCATAATCCAGGACTCGATTTGCATCGGGCAGGACCAACAGCACTCCACGTGCAAAGTGTGATCGGGAATCTGAACCTCTCGTGCACGTGGTAAAAGTCCTACCTCTAACCCATGTAATGATGCAAATGATCTACTAATAAAAGAATGCGATGCTCCAGTATCAAATAAAGTACGAGTCCTAATGCCAGAAAGTAGGGTGATACCTGCCACCACGTGATCTGCTGCCGACGAGTCCTCTACCTGCGCAGCATACACTCGCCCACTTTGAGCTGGAGGGCGATAGTCCGTGGGATGGAAAGAAGATGGCCTGCTCGCTGGAGTATAGGGCCGCTGAGTCGTCGACCGCTGCTGCGATGAAGATGGAGCAGATGCTGAAGAAGGGGTGGTGAGGGCCGAAAAGGGGCACGAAGCTTGAATGTGCCCGGGCTGTCCACATCTATAGCAGCGACCCCACCGCTGGTCGCAGGTGCTGGGAAATGTTGACCTCCACAGATAATACAATTGTCGGGGGCCCGTGGTTGTCGTGACTGCTGTTGAGACTGCCGCTGTCGCTGAGGCTGCCGCTGCGACCCACGCTGCGACGCCTGTGATCTTTGCTGCCACTGTTGGGGCCTCTGGGATCCACCAGGCCCTCGCCGCTCCGACCGTCCTTGGCCGGGGAACTGTGGCTGTGGCGGTCGTGGCGGCCTCCACGAACTAGCCTGTCCCCCAACCTCCGGTGCCGGTCGTTTCGCCCCTGGGATCACTACGGGAGCTGGAGCTACCTCCTCCATCACTACCTCCCCGCACTCAATGTAGAGTGCCTGCTCCATCGAGGCCTCCAAGGTCTGCAACCTACGCGAACGAACTAACTGAAAAAAGGTCTCGGCGCAACCCTCGCTCGAACATGTAGATCTGGTGCGCCTCATCCCTAGCCACGTTCGGCACACACGCCAACAATTGATTGAAACTCGCGATGTACTCGTGTACAGGCCGATCTCCTTGGCGAAGGTTTCTCAACTGCTCCTCTAACCTCTGCCGGACGCTTTCTGGGAAGAAAGCCCCGAGAAGGAGATTGCGGAACTCCGCCCAGGCCAAGAGCTGAGCCCCAGGCGGACCAGCTGGTCGAACACGCCGCCATCAAGCCTCGGCGTTGCGTTCCAAAAAGTTCGTCGCCAATAACACCTAGTATCGCTCCTCGATGAACAATGTCTCAAAACGTCGCTCCATTGCCGTGACCCACGATTCTGCCTCCCACGGCTCTGTATTCTGCCCCGAGAAATGGGGTGGGTCAAACTGGCGAAATCTCATCAACAAGTCAACCATCTCCCGCTGCTCTGCCGGGGTCAGAGATCCCGTCAACCCAGACGATTGTCTATCAGTACCCCTAGCAACAGGGGATGCCGGGGTCACTGGTACAACTGGGGGATTCACAGCAGGGGAAGAAGGTATGGGAGAACTTTCTGGGGGTGCTACAACAGGCTGTGCCCTCCGCTCTAACATCTGCGTCAGCCGATCCATAGCCTCCTCCTGACGCCGAACAGCCTCTGACATCTGGGCCATCTGAGCCTGAAGCTCTTGGACCTCACTCTGCTGGCCCTACCCGGACTCCTCCTGATCAGGTTCAGGGGAATCAGGCTGAGAACGCGTCAACATCCTACGTCGCGGAGGCATCCTACCACAAGAAATCACACTCAGTAACATAACCCCACACGACCCAATCTAGCGAAAGTCAAAGACATCCCCTATTTCTGTGACTTTATGTTGTCTGCAGCCAACATAACTGTTCACCAGAAATTGGGTATGTCGGTCCCTCTTCTCTCACTGGAAGAGTCAAACAATAAATCAACGACTTTCGCAAAATGTCACGTCTCTCACGCCCTACTATCCTAGGGTCTGCCAAAAGCCTAGGGTTTCCTAAGTCCCAACTGACCTATCCCTAAGCTCTGATACCAACTTTAATCTGTCACGCCCCGGGTGTAAACCGGAACCCGGGCTCGCCAACAGATCCGCCATGCACACGGGATTTCCCGCGTACACGAAGCGCTGGTAACCTGCTCAGATATAATATAACAATAAAAGAGCATAATACAGAGCTGAAATAGAAGAACCACATAGTACCTCAGACTGGAAATACAAATAAAACTGTAATAGGTACAATAATCTCCCAGCTCACCAAATAGTACAACCAGCTGGCGGAAGCCAGACCCAAAATAAAAGGAGAATACCACAGTCTGAGTGAAGGGTACAGCGTCTATCTACAGCTCTCAGTCTCACAGGAGATCTATCTATTCGGCGATCCCCTTACCTCGATCCGCTGCCGATGGCCTAGCAGCTCCCGCAGATGACTCTGCAAAAATAAAGGAGAAGGAAGAGACAGAAAATAACAATGGGGGTGAGAACTACCAGATAAACCAGTAGCCTCCCCTAGTGGGTAAAACCTCAACTCTGACGCACCCACTAGGACTACTAGAGGCAAAAGGAAAAAGGGGAAGTGGTAAGATACATAAGATGCTGAAACAGGTAAACTACCACTACTATGCTGTCAAAACTGTATGCATGCATCAGAAATAATATCTGTCCAAATAACCCAATCCATCAACCGATACACGATCGGTACTGCCTGCTCAAGAATCCAGTATCTGATCGGCACACGGCACGATCCCAGAATATCCAATCGACCGGCACACGGCTCGGCCCTAAGCCTACTCCGGAGCGGCACTCGAGGGGAGCGACCCACACGAGTAAAGCATCTTTGTACCAAGCATCTCTGTAACCAATGTCTCATAATAGCAGGACTGGATCATGACTATGATCAAAGTGGGAAACTCCGTCCACTACAGAAAACCCAATCCCCAGCTGATGCAAATAAACCAGACTCAACCCCAAATCTGATGCAAGGATAAACATCTGCTCGACCGCCAACTGTCCGCGGTCACCGCAATACCCTACAAATCCACAATCTAATGCAATCTCGACTACACTATCCCAACCCCTGCTCATACTTGAGCAACAAGCATCTGGATGCAAAGGAGAGCAATGAAACATGTTCAAATCCCAATATGATAGTGTAGCAATAAATAGTGGCTAACTAGATGAGCATGCAATTGTACCATTTGAAAGCTGTAAAAAGGTGTCAAGTATTTATCTTTTAAAAAGATTGATTGATATAAAAGTTATTTGCATGCGAGATTATAGCCTTGGTCCCAATCACAGTGTCCCAAGATAAGTTATTATTATATAATCTGTGGGGTCATATTAAATTTTAGAAGAGTTCGTCTCAGCGGTTCTCATCAATTGTCTCATTAGTTCGTCCCAATAGTTCTCATCAGTTGTCATATTAGTTTGTCCCGATGGTTCTCGTCAATTGTCATATTAGTTTGTCCCAATGGTCGTTATCAATTGTCATATTAGTATGTCCCAATGGTTCTCATCAATTGAATTTTAGGGGAGTTCTAATAATCCCAGTGAGCTTGTCAAAAATGAGGTAAACAACAACCGCCCACCTCTAGCAGCTCAAACCACACCCCACAAAGCCTCCTAGCTGTCCACAGTCCTCAAATCCTGCAAATCAGTGCACAGCTATTCATGACAACGCTCCCGGTGTAAATACAAATCCCAAAAAGTACAATATTTGCTATTTTTCAAACAGCACGGAAAAAGAGGAGTTTTTCACCTCTATACATTGCTCAGGAAAATCCGGAAAAATTACGGTTGCGTTCCTTGCGATGAGTAGATCGAAATCGACTCTTTAAACGCCTCGATCTGATGCTCCTACATCAAGATAAAAATTGGAGAAATCGACGCTGTCCAGAAAGGACAGAAATTTCCACAGCAAAAAGGGGGGTCAAAGAGGCCTTGGAAACCATGCCAAAAGTGCGAAATGGAGCAAAGTGATCAACACGGAAATCGAAGCCTTACCTCTTAGGAACGCGCTGTCGCAAAAATCGTCCAAAAAGTTCTCCTGGTTAGCCCACAGGGATTTTTCGACTGAACTGCGACGGGAAATGGGCCGAAAAAGAATACCGTCGCAGTGCGCCGCGTCGCAGATAACTCACTATCGGTAACTCCAAAAATTCTGAAATTTCTAGGAGAGAGAGAGGAGAGAGAGAGGAACAATTTTTGTAGAGGGCTCAAGCTTTGATTCTCTCTCTATGGCTCGGAATTCGAGGTGGGAAAGAGAGGGGGGTGGGGAATCCTGTTTATAATGGGCCAAAGGAATCTTCCACACCAGATCCGGCAGAACAGGAAACACCAAAATGGACCAACCAGGAAGCGCGACGTGCCCACAAAACAGGAAACATCAGTGCAAGGACCACTCAGAATCTGCCACGTGTCCATGTGGTGCACATGCCCGGTCCCCGCTCCGGGTTTTCCAGAAAATGTCGGCCAATAGGGGAGCGCCACGTGTCACCTTCCAACAGGCCTTCTAGAAGCCGGCCAACGAATCAGAGAACGCCACGTGGCAAGACGAAATCTCCGTGCACCCGGTGCACGCCAGGTCCATGGACCGCGCACCCGCGCGCCTGCCCGCGCCTGCCCGCGCTGCCCGCGCCGCGCGCCGCCGCTTTCAGCCTTGCTCCGCCGCGCCGCCGCCGCGTCGCCGCCCGCCGGTCGCCGCCGGCCGCCGCCGGTGGCCGGAATTACTGTTCCGGCGTGAACAGTGATTTTTCACCGAAGAAAATAAGTAAATATACCATTTCGATCGTTTTCGCGCGCTGAGTCCAAATCCGCCGTCCGTTTCGCCAAATTCTCATCCAAAATTTTGCCGAAAGCTCCCGAAAAAGCCAATTTGCTTCGATTTTCGCACCGAGTCTATTTTTAAGGTCCAATTTCGATTCTACAAGCTCTGTTTCACCGTATAAGCTCCCTACAGTCACTGTTTAATATTGCACAGTTCCTGCGGGAGTCCGGATCATCACATCCGCACTCGACACCTACACTGTCACGCCCCGGTGGTCTAAGGATATGCGGAAAAGCGTATGTATTTTTTTTTGAATAAACGACCTCGCCTACCTGTGCGCGTCAGACCGCCACATATACAAATTCACCCTTTAAACGGACAGAGTCTCATTTGTATATGCACGGCGTCACATTTACAACATTATCTTCTTTAACCACACAGTCACAGTGAATAGACAAGAAAGAGTAATACCATTTATTCGCATCACAACTTTCATTCATGACATCAAGAGATAAAGCTACGGGTTTGCAAACGGTGTCCACACGACACCCAGTTTTTCCAAAATATTTACATATTCACAATAAAGCGGCTACATCTTTTTGAAAGGATAAATCCAGAGGTTTACAAGCAGTGCCCACACGACACTTGGTTTTGAAAAGCATTTTCGAAACCCTTTTTGTCTGGTATAAAACATGCCGCACACAAGTCAATAAGGAGCATAATAAAGATCACATCATGAAAACAAACTCACAATCCAACATCCACGATATTCCATAGTCAAGCAATTGAGAACTTAAACTAGATAAAAGGAGATGAGATAACCCAAAGCAAGAACGACGAATTAACCTCATACGTCTAATGTCCTCTAGATGCTGCCTCACCATCGTCCCGACTACTACACCTAGTCAAACCTGTCACGGAGTGGGTAAAGTCAGTGACAAATAAAATAGATGATTCAAACGGTGAAAAACGGCGCTCAAAACGGTGAAAAACGGACCAAAACGGAGCTACCGAACTTTCGGCTGACGGGTGGTGCACGGAGCAGGCGTGGACCGAGTCTGCGCGTTGGGCGGCTGCGCGGCGTGCGCCGGGTGCACCCAGGAAGCGTGCTCCCTTGCGGAATGGGCCAGGCCGTTCACGGCGCTGGCGCGCACCGGGTCTTCCGTTTCCGGCGGCGGCGTCGCGCACCGGGTGCACACTGAAGCGTGCACCCCGCTCCGCGGGGCGGGCCGGCGCACGAAAGCGTGCGCCGGGTCTGCGCCCTCTGGCCACAGGTGCGTGCGTCGGGTGCACGCCTGATGCATGCACCGCGCAACACGGCAAGGCAGCGGGTGCACGGCGCATGCGCCGGGTCTGTGCTTCCGCGCTGCGGGGCCGTGCGCCGGGTGCACGACCCGCCGGTGGACCGCGGGGCTGGGGAGTCCGTACGGGGATGAACAGTACTCCCGTTTTGCGGTTTCTTCTCCGTTTTCGCTCCCGTGCGACTCCGTCGACGACCCCGCAAACATGGTAACGGCGGCGGCGGCCTCCCGTTTAACAACGGCGGTGGCGGCCTCCCGTTAACTCCCCCATGCTCCGACGAAACACCCAATTAACCCCAAACAAAACCGCGGTAATTCTAACAATTAAACCATTGATCGAACATCGATCGGAAACTCGATCAAAAGATCGATTAAAAACCATCGATCAAACCTGGTCAAGAACACGAACAAAACATTGAACAAAACCAACCTCAAAAACCCGTGATCAATCTCCCGAATAAATTGACCTCAAAAGAACACGAAAAACCTTCGATTAATCCGACCAAAAAGAAATAACGATCACTAACCTCGATCTATCGGGAACCAAGATTAGATCTTGTCCCTCGCGGCGTTAGGGATCCGGGTCCGCTCCCCGTAGATGATGGCGTCTCATTCTCCGGTCTCCGGCACGTCAATCGGGGCGATCGGGTGTGATGACCTGGATCTCCGCAGAGCTGCTGCGGTGCGTTGGGGTGGCCATTGGAGGCCTATGCGGTGTGCTGGAAGTGTTTGGGGCACGATTGGACACCAGTGTTGGACTTTGGACTTAAAATGGATCACGTGGGTGATCGGGTGACTCCGTCGGATCTCTGGGAGTGTTCTCGGGCGAAACGGATTTTCAGATTGGGCTCAGCGCGAAATTTGGACTAAGAATACCTTTCCGGGGGCATTCGGCAATTTTTAGAGTGAGAATTTGGCGAAACGGACGTCAAATTCGGATTCAGCGCGCGAAAACGCTTTAGATGGACTATTTACTGCATTTTTTTGAGCTCGGGTTACTGTTCACGCCGGAACAGTACTTCCGGCGATCGCCGGCGGCAGGCGGCCGCGGCGGGCAGCGCCGGCGGGCAGCGGCGCGGCCTCGGGCAGGCGGCACAGGGCGGCGCGCGGCGCGGGCAGGGCGCGGGCAGCGCGCGGGCAGGCGGCCGGTCCACGCGGCGAGCGTGCACCAAGGCGGGGACACGTGGCATTCCCCTATTGGTCGGTGCAGTGGACCGGGACCACGGAGCGGGCAGGTCTGGTGTATGGTGGACCGAGGTGGACACGTGGCGTCTGGTGGTTGGTCGGCTCACGGCATTTGGTCTACAGAGTATTCAGGATGGCTCATGGTCTACGGTGCACCGGGAGCGGACACGTGGCAGTCATCCATTGGTGCGGTCTACAGTATTTAGTGCACCGGGTTCACTAAACAGTGGCGTTGACACGTGGCGCATCCCCATTCGTTGGTCAACTGTGCGGGCAGGCGGTCAGAGGCGCGTCTGGGCGCGCGGGCAGGAGCGGTTTGGGGGGGGCCACGTGTCGCGTTTTTATTGGGTAATTCTGGTGTTTCGTGTTCTGTGGGACACAATGGGAATTAAGGGAATTGTTTTTTTGGTTTTTCCTATTATTTCCATCCGAGGCTCATTCAAGAGGGGTTTTCTCCATTTTCGAGGCTCCATCTCCCTTAGAGGTGAGAAGATGAAATCTTCATCAAGAAGAGAGGAAGCACCCTGTGAAGTTTGAGGAATTTAGGAGGCTCGGATCCCGAGGTTTGGGATTTTTCCGGCGCGGCGCGACGATCATTCTCCGGCAACCCGATTCGTCGCATCTCAGTGTTCAGGCTCCCCCGACTCACCCCGACCTCCTATTTTTGCGATTTTTGCGCCGTTGGATTCTTAACAGTAGGGCTACGTTTCTTATTTCTACTGGTTTTTCCCATTCCGAGGTTTTCATGGGTTTTTCGGATCATCTTGTGACCCCATTTTGCTGTGATGGAGTTTTGGACAGCGGTTCGGTATTTTGGTGATATCTCCGCAAGCGGACATCGGATTGAGGCGATTCAAAAGGGGATTTGCATCTACGCGTCGCAAGGAATCTCTCTGAATTTTCTTGGACTTTTGTGGAATTTCCCTTAAGGTGAGAACCCCCTTTTTACAGAACTTTGTAGCACAGTTTTTGAGTGAAAGTATTGTTCGGGGTGGTCCTCTTGTCGATTTTGGTTCTCAGCATAGAAAAATCGTGGGAAAACGTGCAGGTACTCGTTTCGACCGGTTCGTCGCGTAGATCGCAGTGGTATTTTTCTGGGAATTTCTTGGGCACGTTTCGCAGGTGAAAAAGGCTAAACTGTGGACTGATTGTGATTGGGACAGATTTTGGTGTGAGCATGGTTGATTAATTGTGCTTGTTCTTTTGGGGTATTTTGTGCAGTACCGTGGTGATCGTTGAGACCGGGCGCGGACTTCGCTGTTGGGATCAGGATTTAGCGCTCGAGGTGGGCGGTTGTTTATTGCCTCTATTTTGACATGCTCACTAGGAATATTAGAGTGATCCCCTTTATTGGACATCTTGATTAATCATGATTGGGGTTGGGTTCATGCATGCCGGTGTGGGAATAGGGTTGCTTTGATAGCGGTTAACCTTGCATGTGGAATGGAATATTTATGTTGGACTATTTGATTATCCTGTTGATGGTACTACTTGAGGGTAGATGACATGCGTAGGTGGATACTGTTAATGATTAATGCCTTTAACTATATTTCCTTGAGAACACTTGCATGCTTGTATGGACATCTAGATAGGCCATCTTTTATTGCTACACTATCATATTGGGATTTGACTTAGGAGAAACCATGATTGCTTTCTTTCTCCTTCTTATTTAGACTTTCGAGTCATGTTGCTCGGGTTCGAGCGGGGGTTTGGGATAGTGTAGCCGGGACCTTGGGGTCAGAGACAGGGTGTACTTGATGTCGGACTTGGGGGTTATTGCGGCAACCGCGGACAGTAGGCGGTTGACCGGATATCGATTATTCTACCCGATTGTGGATCATGGATTTTGGGACAGGCAGGCTGTGAGGGCAGGGCATTGCGGCAACCACGGATCTTTGGCGGTTGACCGGACAGTGGTTATTGCATCAGATTGGGGTAGAGGATTTGGGCTTCTTTTAGTGGATGGGTTTTCCACTTTGATCAGAGTCATGATCCAGTTGCTGATCTTTAGTACTTGTTACCCAGGCATTATACTCGTGTGGGTCGCTCCCCTCGAGTGCCACTCCGGAGTGTGCGTTTTACAGGCTTCGAGTCCTTGAGACTCCCTTTTCCCTATCGGTGTTATGCGTTGGCCAGCATACCCGATTTGGCAGGCAGGCAGGCAGGCAGAGCAGGCAGTACCAGTGCTTACTGGTGTATCGATTGGGTCTAGGCAGGCAGGCATTTATGTTCTGATGCATACAGTTAGCTATCTCTTTAGCTTGGCATATTAGAGGCAAAGTAGTGGTAGTTTCCTGTTTTCGGCAGTCATCATTGCTTACCACACTTCTTTCCTTTTTGCCTCTGGTAGACCTAGTGGGTGTGTCAGGATTTGAGGTTTTACCCACTAGGGGAGGCTACTGGTTTACTGGTAGTCTTACCCCCATTCTTCTTTCCTCTTTTTCTTCTCCCGTGTTTTGCAGTGTCTTCTGCGGGTGCTGCTGGGTCTCAGCGACGGGTCGAGGAGAGAGGACGGCTGAGTAGATTGTCACGCCCCCGGGGGTTTTTAAGTCAAGAAAAGCGGAAAATGCGTGTGTAATTTTTTTTTTTTCTTAATAAATAAGCATCAGCCTCGTCCCCGGTGCGTGTCAGACCGCCACATACACAAATTCACTCTGCCCACGGACAGAGTCTCCTTTGTATATGCACGGCGTCTCATTTGCAACATCAACATACGATCTTTAACCACACAGTCACAGTCAACAAGTACGAGAGTGTAAAGACATTTAATCACATTAAGAGGAACCTACAAGTTTGCAACAGTGTCCACTCGACACCCATTCCTTTAAAAACGTCTACACATTCACAGTAAGGCGGCTACATCGTTTTGGAAAGGATAAATCCACAGGTTTTCAAAGCAGTGCCCACACGACACTTGGTTTTGGAAAATATTTTCGAAACCCCTTTTTGTTCGGTATAAAACATGCCGCATATGAGTCATTGAGGATTAATATAAAGACCACATCGCAAAACAGTCACACGATCCAACATCCACAACATTCCACAATCAAACAATTGAAAACTTAAACTTAGATATAAAGAGATGAGATAACCCCAGCGAGAATGATGGAATAAACCTTATCCAACTAATGTCCTTTAATCGCTGCCTCACCGTCGTCCGGACTATTACACCTAGTCAAACCTGTCACGGAGTGGGTAAAGTCAGTGACAAACAAAGTAGATGTCTTAACAATAACATGGATTAAAGAACAAACCAATTTCATCGGAACCTTTCGCTAAAACCCTGTCACAAAATAAGCTGGGCACCAACCCCAGAATACCGAGTTAAGCTGGGCACCAACCCCAGAATACCGAATAAGTTGGGCACCAACCCCATGATGCTTTTAACCCCTTCACGGTGCTAGTGCGAACACTGAAGCTGGCGTGAAGAGGTCCCCACCCTACACACGTGGGGCACACGGGTCATAACGACCACTTCTCCGGAAAAGTACACCATTGCGGGGCCTATTCCGCCGGTGTACGTGCAGCATCCAAAGTCCCCGCGACCGCAGCCGCCACAATTATTATGTTAAATTAAACAAAATATTTATGCGAAAGGTTACACTGTCCATCTACTTTGTTAGGTAAATTGAGAGCACTTTTAATGACGAAAGATGCACTTACTGCATTTGTTGCACTTATAGCAACTGTACCCACCTGGTTGAAGATATACGTCCGCGCCCGCGACCCTCACAAGCCAAACGGAGCTCCTCGCGGCCTACTAAAATATCCACAGCACAAATTAACACCTTACCCTAATCAGGTAAAATCAGTGGTCCCGACCACTGTAACATTAAACCCCCAAAACTGAGACCACTGCACCTAGAGGACCGGGACGTCAATCAAAAACCCAACAAATCAAAACCGTCAAGTAAAACCGAATGACTCAAATCAAACCGGGTCCCCGACGATAAAACTGATGGTTAACCACAACCTGGATCGCGACTACATCATCGCGAACTCCGTCGGAACCCAAAATCCGCTAACGGAAATCCTACAAAACCAATCCCTCAACTAGTAGCCAACTCGGGGCGTCATGGTCCAGCCGAGAAGCCCTGACGACGAAAAGATGAGAAAAAGACCCGACGGCGCGCCCCCGACAATTTCGTCGAGGCACGGAGCGTCGGCGAAATCGGCACCCAACAAAATAAAATAATGACCAAGTAGGTCCCAAGTGGCTGTACCAAGAAAGCGCGGAAATAACGATCCCAACGGCGAAAACCGCGCTCAAAACGGTGGAAAAACGGACCCAAACGGAGCCACCGAATTTTAGGCTGTCGGGTGGTGCACAGGAGCAACCATGGACCGGGTCTGCGCATCGGGCGGCCGAGCAGCGTACGCCGGGTGCACGCAGGGAGCGTGCACCGCAAGTCTTGGGCCGGGCCGGTGCACGACACAAGCGTGCACCGGGTCTGCGCTTCCCGGGTGCGGAGGCGTGCGCCGGGTGCACGCCTAGAGCGTGCACCGCGCAGGCCGGTGCACGGTTGCGTGCACCGGGTCCGCAGATTCCTCGCCGCGGGGCGTGCACCGGGTGCACGCCCAGGCCCGTGGACCGCGCTGTACGGATTGCTACAGTAAACCCTATTTTCGCCGTTTTCGCGCCGTTTTTCGCTCCCGTTTCGCGATTTCTTCTCCGTTTTCGCTCCCGTGCGATCCCGGCGACGACCCCGCGAACATGGTAACGACGGCGGCGGCCTCCCGTCTAACAACGGCGGCGGCGGCCTCCCGTTAACCCACTATGTCCCGCCGGAGTCGCCCGAAAAATTCCCGAAAAATTCCCAGAAAATTCCCGGAAAATTCCCGGTAATTCTAACGGCTAAACCGACGATCGACGAACACCCAAAACGTCGATCGGAAGTTCGATAACATGAGACCCGTTAAAAACCATCAATTAAAATCCGATAAAAAAATCCTCGATCACACCCGATCAAGAACGAGGATAAAATATGGATCAAAACCCGACGAAAATCCGCGAACGATGTTCCGATTAAAATAATCTAACAAGAACACGGAAAACCCCCGATTAATTTAACAAACGAAACGATGATGACTAACCTTAAATTTATCGGAATAAAAGATCCGATCTTGTTTCTCGCGGCGTCGGAAATCCGGATCCGCTCCCCGTAGACGATGGCGTCTCGTTCTCCGATCTCCGGCACGTGAATCGGGGCGATCGGGTTCCTCCGCTTCCTCCTTCTTTTCTTCTTTTCTCCTCCGGTTAGGGTTTTCCTCTTTCTTTTCTAATTGGGGTTTCGTTTGGTTTTCGGTACGCACGAAAGAGGAGGGTTTGAGGAGGCGGTATTTTAAATTAGGGTTTCCATTCGGTAAGCGGGGGAATAAATAACCCTTATTATCAATTTATCCAATTTGTAAGTACGCACCGTCAAAACCCCTTTCGGGTATTTTGGACTCCGATTAATTAATTCATCAATTAATTAATCCCTACCGATAACCCGATTACTTAATTTCTTTATTTACGTACGTAGGAAAAATCCGAAATTCCCCGTTCCTATTTCTCAAGAAAATATCCGACTGACGGGATATTTCTCACCTTTAAATCCTGACCACCGATTAATTAATCACCTTTATTAATTAATCAAGGGAAATCAAATTCCCAATTGGATTCAAATTACCGGATATTTAAATCCCCAATTTTCAAATCCCGGTCACCGATTATTTAATCCCCTTTATTAAATAATCATGGGAAATAAATCCCCAAATTAAATATCCGGATTTTATCTCTTATCCAATCCGCGAGATAAAATTCCCACTAATTTAAATCCCTTATTTAATTCGTACGTAGGAGGATTTAATTTTCCGTCACCAGACGATTAATTAATCAATTAATTATCCCTACGAGATAACCCACCTTATCTCTAACGGGTGCAAGATATTTTGCACGGTTCCCGATGCGTGACTAATCTCCGTATCACTTTGAATCCCGTTCTGGGGGATCCCGACATCGGATTTCGAATCCGATCGCACCGTCGGTCATCATTTTCCGCGCTCTATCGCAGAAAAATACACGCACCCCGCCCCGGCCGACTTTTGAAACTTAAATAATTTTACTTCGCTTAAGGCTTAAATGACTACAAGTAAGTCAAAATACCCCGAAAGGCCGGATCACTACACCACTCACACTTTATAAAAAGTTTCGTCCCGAAACTTAAGCACAAACCTCCCTAAAACAATTCGGGAAAACATTCCCTCATCTTCGCTTCCAGTTCCCACGTCGCCTCGCGCTCTTCGTGGTTGCTCCACTGGACCTTCACGTAGGGGATCGTTCGGTTGCGCAACTTCTTGTCCTCTCTTGCCAAAATCCGCACCGGCGTCTCCTCGACGCTTAAATCCTCTCGCAACTCGATGGTAGAGGCATCCAAGGCATGAGAGGGGTCAGCGAGGTACTTCCGGAGCATTGAGACATGGAACACGTTGTGGACTCGTTCGAGGTTCGGTGGCAGGGCTAAGCGGTACGCCACCGATCCTACGCGTTCCAGGATTTCGAACGGTCCCACGTACCTCGGCTCAGCTTTCCCTTTATGCCGAAACGTCGGTTTCCCTTGGAGGGTGAAACCCGGAGTAGCATATGCTCACCCACCATGAACTCTAAGTCTCGGCGCCTGTTGTCCGCGTAGCTCTTCTGTCTGCTTTGGGCGGTCAGTAGTCTTTGTCTAATCAATCGCACCTTTGCTTCGGTCTCCTCCACCAAATCCGGACCTAAAAACTTACGCTCATCCAAGTCGTCCCAGCATATTGGGGACCGACAGCGGCGCCCATACAGGGCCTCGTACGGTGCCATCTGGATGCTGGCCTGGTAATTGTTATTATAGGCAAATTCTACCAGGGGCAAACACCGTGCCCACCCTTCGCCCAAGTCCAAAACGCATGCTCGAAGCATGTCCTCCACGATCTGTATCACCCGCTCTGATTGTCCATCGGTTTGCGGGTGAAAAGCCGTACTGAAGTGCAATTTGGTGCCCATTGCTTGTTGCAGACTTCGCCAAAAGTTGGACACGAATCGCGTGTCCCTGTCCGATGTGATAGACGTCGGCACCCCATGCAACCTCACTATCTCGTTAATGTAAGTTTGTGCTAGTCGTTCCCGCGTCCACGTCGTATGTATGGGTAGAAAGTGGGCCGATTTCGTCAAACGGCCCACAATTACCCATATTGCATCGTGTCCCTGCGGCGACCTCGGGAATCCGGTCACGAGATCCATGGTAATCATGTCCCATTTCCACTCGGGCACTAGTAACGGTTGCAATTTCCCTGCCGGCCGTTGGTGTTCGGCCTTCACCCGTTGGCACACCAGGCAGTGTACCACAAATTGTGTCACGTCGCTCTTCCGATTTGGGCCACCAGAAGGTCTGCCATAGATCCTTGCACCTCTTTGCACCTCCGGGATGCACGGTAAAGGAGGTATTACATACCTTAGCTAGACTTTCTTCCCTCTTCTTTAGCTTATCGGGTACACAAGTTCGTCCCCGGCACCTTATTACATCATCCGATTCAGTCATACAACTCCGCCTTGCTCCGAGGACATTCTGTCTCGCACCAGTTGTAGTCGCGTGTCCGTTATTTGGTCTCCCAAGATCCTCTTGGAGATTCGTCAGACTAAATCTTATAGTCCTGCCCGGGCTTCAGCAATGTGAGCACCGGCGCCTGTGCGTGTTCATCTTTAAGTTCCTTGAAACCCTCCCGGCACTGGGCCATCTAGACGAATCTCTCCCCCCTTCGGGTTAACCGATTTGGGGAAAAGGCCTCCCACGAGGCATCTGTAGCGGTCTGCCCGTTCTAAGAAGCTTTGGATTTCCATTATCGCTGTTGGTCGAGCCCAGTTGATTCCTGATTCAATCCTCCTTGGATCCACTGCAGTTCCAGACACCGAAGCGATATGCCCCAAAAAGTCCCCCTCGCGGACCATAACTCACACTTTATAAGTTTTGGCATATGGTTTCTGACCCCGGAGGGTCTGGGGGATTACTCGCAAGTGTTCCCAATACCCCTTGTCTGTGCAAGAGTAGATCGGAACGTCCACTAAAGGACCATCACCGACCGGTCTAAGAAGGGCTTGAGTATCCTTTTCATCACGCCCATAAGCGCCGCTGGTGCATTAACGAGTCTAAACGGTATAACCGTAAACTCTTGCTGACTATTCCGAGCTCGCAGGTCCGTTTTCAGTATGTCATTACCCCGGACTCTAGGCTGGCGGTAGCCGGACCGCAGATCAATCTTTAGGGACTCAGTTGCTCCTTGTAGTTGATCGCATAGGTCACCTATCCGAGGTAGAGGAGTACTTGTCCTTCTCGTGTCGAGATCCATACGGTACTCGTGAACGCTACCCGACTGCCTTCTACCAAGCTCCTTGCCCGCAACAAGGAAAAGCGAGCAGAAGGCGTTCCTACAAGCTAAGTTTACAAGTTCCGGTAAGTCCGGTTCCCGGAGACTCGCTTGGAACTTCAAGCAGTCAACTACCGCTTAAAGATTGCCGCGACTGTCGGCCCCAAGCGCTACACCGATAACCTTTAACGGAAACCTCATTCGTTCTTAGAGGCTAAGAACCCGCCTCACCCTCACTGGGCAGGAAGGAGTGCAGCCGCCTGCCTCGGGGGGTAGCCGGAGGATCCGACCGAACTTATTTCTACGATGGGAATTTCTTCTAATAACTACGATAGGGTGAAAACATAAAGCGAGGTGAAAGAGTGGGATGCTTAGGTGTTAACACAAAGGTTCTAGCACGAAGATCTGAAACTCGAGTATTACCTGCTACATCGTGCTCCGTGGATCCGTCCCCTGATGAGTCATCGTATAGACTTTCCCTCCTCCTGTTGAGACGAAGGCATAGATGCTGCCACGGGCGTCGTCCCCGTCTTGAAGGGGCAGTTGAAACGGAAGTGCCCCGATTTGCCGCATCGAAAACAGTGGTCTTGCTTCTGGGGACACTCGATCGCTTGGTGTATTCCGTCGCAAATGATGCAAGGCTTGTTCACCGGCCTTTGTCCTCCCGTCGGCACATTCTTGGTTCTTCGTCGCAACCTCGGGTGTTTAGAAGGCCGGCTCCTCTTAGTATGCTCTCTTCCTAAATTTGGCCGAGTTCGTTTCTTATCCCCGCTGTGATCTGAGCTCTCCTGTCGGGCTCGTGGCATTGCCAATCCGCGCTCCGCCGCAGTGGCCCTATCGACCACCCCCTGGAAGGTGTGCAAATCCGCTGCTTGCACCACCTCGAAGATGTCCCTTCGTAATCCGTCCACAAAAAGACGGGCTTTGTGAGACTCATTTCTTATAACGAAGGGAACACATTTGATCATCCTCACAAATGCCCGCTGGTATCCCATAATCGTTTGCCTACCCTGCTTGATGTGCTTTAGGTCATCTTCCATCTGCTGTTTGATGCGGTCGGAGAGAAATGCCTCAAACAGCTTTTCTCGGAACGTGGTCCAAGATGGAAGGGCGGTGCCCTCCGAGGGGTCCGGGCGCACCGTCTTCCACCACCTGCGGGCGTCTCCCTCAAGAAAATGGACTGCCAAAGGGACCCATTCATGTTCCTCCATCAATAGGTCTTCAAAAAGCTTCTCCATGGTATCCACCCATTTTTCCACGGCCCAAGGGTCGGTCGTCTCTCCCTCAAACACGGGTGGATCGTACCTCTTGAAATTCGCCAAATTCGCTCTCACCCTATCCCGTTCGGTTGGCCGAAAAGGGGCTTCCCCCGCTGCATCGGCGGACACTCTAGGGGTAGGTATCACCACGGTCTCTCTCGAGGGGTCTCCAACAGTGGCCCCCGGCATAGGTCCCGAAGTTGCTGGTGTCGGGTCCACTGAAGGCGTCTTCGGATGCACCGAAGGTATCTCGGTCACCGTGGTCGGAGGAGGGGCGACCATAGTCTCGCTGTCCACTACCGGCAGTTCCATCGCTGGTGCGGCTGGTCTGGGTAGAGAGGCCTGGGCGACCTCCACTGGTGTAGTCGGCTGTTGCGCCCATTGCCGCATCTGTTCTCTAAGGGTTGCTAACTGCCCGACCATCTCTCGCAATTGTTGTCGGAGAAGTTGATACTCCGCCGCGGTTGGCACCGTACTTTCCGCCCCTGTGTTCTCCGCTGATAACCCATCTCGGGCCATCATTCGCTGTATACAAAGAAACCAAGTCAACCCTAGACCTAACTGGTCTAGCACCACGACCTACAGACGCACCGAAATTAATTCCCTTTTTCCCCCGTACACTCACGATCTACTGCACCTACACCTTGGTTATCTCATGTTCAATTTGCTTGTGGCATCATGCATTGTGGATGTTGGTTACTGACTGCTGTGGTTAAAGTTGTTTTTCTCTGATACCATTTAATCTGTCACGCCCCCGGGGGTTTTTAAGTCAAGAAAAGCGGAAAATGCGTGTGTAATTTTTTTTTTCTTAATAAATAAGCATCAGCCTCGTCCCCGGTGCGTGTCAGACCGCCACATACACAAATTCACTCTGCCCACGGACAGAGTCTCCTTTGTATATGCACGGCGTCTCATTTGCAACATCAACATACGATCTTTAACCACACAGTCACAGTCAACAAGTACGAGAGTGTAAAGACATTTAATCACATTAAGAGGAACCTACAAGTTTGCAACAGTGTCCACTCGACACCCATTCCTTTAAAAACGTCTACACATTCACAGTAAGGCGGCTACATCGTTTTGGAAAGGATAAATCCACAGGTTTTCAAAGCAGTGCCCACACGACACTTGGTTTTGGAAAATATTTTCGAAACCCCTTTTTGTTCGGTATAAAACATGCCGCATATGAGTCATTAAGGAATAATATAAAGACCACATCGCAAAACAGTCACACGATCCAACATCCACAACATTCCACAATCAAACAATTGAAAACTTAAACTTAGATATAAAGAGATGAGATAACCCCAGCGAGAATGATGGAATAAACCTTATCCAACTAATGTCCTTTAATCGCTGCCTCACCGTCGTCCCGACTATTACACCTAGTCAAACCTGTCACGGAGTGGGTAAAGTCAGTGACAAACAAAGTAGATGTCTTAACAATAACATGGATTAAAGAACAAACCAATTTCATCGGAACCTTTCGCTAAAACCCTGTCACAAAATAAGCTGGGCACCAACCCCAGAATACCGAGTTAAGCTGGGCACCAACCCCAGAATACCGAATAAGTTGGGCACCAACCCCATGATGCTTTTAACCCCTTCACGGTGCTAGTGCGAACACTGAAGCTGGCGTGAAGAGGTCCCCACCCTACACACGTGGGGCACACGGGTCATAACGACCACTTCTCCGGAAAAGTACACCATTGCGGGGGCCTATTCCGCCGGTGTACGTGCAGCATCCAAAGTCCCCGCGACCGCAGCCGCCACAATTATTATGTTAAATTAAACAAAATATTTATGCGAAAGGTTACACTGTCCATCTACTTTGTTAGGTAAATTGAGAGCACTTTTAATGACGAAAGATGCACTTACTGCATTTGTTGCACTTATAGCAACTGTACCCACCTGGTTGAAGATATACGTCCGCGCCCGCGACCCTCACAAGCCAAACGGAGCTCCTCGCGGCCTACTAAAATATCCAACAGCACAAATTAACACCTTACCCTAATCAGGTAAAATCAGTGGTCCCGACCACTGTAACATTAAACCCCCAAAACTGAGACCACTGCACCTAGAGGACCGGGACGTCAATCAAAAACCCAACAAATCAAAACCGTCAAGTAAAACCGAATGACTCAAATCAAACCGGGTCCCCGACGATAAAACTGATGGTTAACCACAACCGGATCGCGACTACATCATCGCGAACTCCGTCGGAACCCAAAATCCGCTAACGGAAATCCTACAAAAACCAATCCCTCAACTAGTAGCCAACTCGGGACGTCATGGTCCAGCCGAGAAGCCCTGACGACGAAAAGATGAGAAAAAGACCCGACGGCGCGCCCCCGACAATTTCGTCGAGGCACGGAGCGTCGGCGAAATCGGCACCCAACAAAATAAAATAATGACCAAGTAGGTCCCAAGTGGCTGTACCAAGAAAGCCGCGGAAATAACGATCCCAACGGCGAAAACCGCGCTCAAAACGGTGGAAAAACGGACCCAAACGGAGCCACCGAATTTTAGGCTGTCGGGTGGTGCACAGGAGCAACCATGGACCGGGTCTGCGCATCGGGCGGCCGCGCAGCGTACGCCGGGTGCACGCAGGGAGCGTGCACCGCAAGTCTTGGGCCGGGCCGGTGCACGACACAAGCGTGCACCGGGTCTGCGCTTCCCGGGTGCGGAGGCGTGCGCCGGGTGCACGCCTAGAGCGTGCACCGCGCAGGCCGGTGCACGGTTGCGTGCACCGGGTCCGCAGATTCCTCGCCGCGGGGCGTGCACCGGGTGCACGCCCAGGCCCGTGGACCGCGCTGTACGGATTGCTACAGTAAACCCTATTTTCGCCGTTTTCGCGCCGTTTTCGCTCCCGTTTCGCGATTTCTTCTCCGTTTTCGCTCCCGTGCGATCCCGGCGACGACCCCGCGAACATGGTAACGACGGCGGCGGCCTCCCGTCTAACAACGGCGGCGGCGGCCTCCCGTTAACCCACTATGTCCCGCCGGAGTCGCCCGAAAAATTCCCGAAAAATTCCCAGAAAATTCCCGGAAAATTCCCGGTAATTCTAACGGCTAAACCGACGATCGACGAACACCCAAAACGTCGATCGGAAGTTCGATAACATGAGACCCGTTAAAAACCATCAATTAAAATCCGATAAAAAAAATCCTCGATCACACCCGATCAAGAACGAGGATAAAATATGGATCAAAACCCGACGAAAATCCGCGAACGATGTTCCGATTAAAATAATCTAACAAGAACACGGAAAACCCCCGATTAATTTAACAAACGAAACGATGATGACTAACCTTAAATTTATCGGAATAAAAGATCCGATCTTGTTTCTCGCGGCGTCGGAAATCCGGATCCGCTCCCCGTAGACGATGGCGTCTCGTTCTCCGATCTCCGGCACGTGAATCGGGGCGATCGGGTTCCTCCGCTTCCTCCTTCTTTTCTTCTTTTCTCCTCCGGTTAGGGTTTTCCTCTTTCTTTTCTAATTGGGGTTTCGTTTGGTTTTCGGTACGCACGAAAGAGGAGGGTTTGAGGAGGCGGTATTTTAAATTAGGGTTTCCATTCGGTAAGCGGGGAATAAATAACCCTTATTATCAATTTATCCAATTTGTAAGTACGCACCGTCAAAACCCCTTTCGGGTATTTTGGACTCCGATTAATTAATTCATCAATTAATTAATCCCTACCGATAACCCGATTACTTAATTTCTTTATTTACGTACGTAGGAAAAATCCGAAATTCCCCGTTCCTATTTCTCAAGAAAATATCCGACTGACGGGATATTTCTCACCTTTAAATCCTGACCACCGATTAATTAATCACCTTTATTAATTAATCAAGGGAAATCAAATTCCCAATTGGATTCAAATTACCGGATATTTAAATCCCCAATTTTCAAATCCCGGTCACCGATTATTTAATCCCCTTTATTAAATAATCATGGGAAATAAATCCCCAAATTAAATATCCGGATTTTATCTCTTATCCAATCCGCGAGATAAAATTCCCACTAATTTAAATCCCTTATTTAATTCGTACGTAGGAGGATTTAATTTTCCGTCACCAGACGATTAATTAATCAATTAATTATCCCTACGAGATAACCCACCTTATCTCTAACGGGTGCAAGATATTTTGCACGGTTCCCGATGCGTGACTAATCTCCGTATCACTTTGAATCCCGTTCTGGGGGATCCCGACATCGGATTTCGAATCCGATCGCACCGTCGGTCATCATTTTCCGCGCTCTATCGCAGAAAAATC
>CM054944.1:5630466-5754296 GCA_029168755.2 Tillandsia fasciculata
TCTACCAAGCTTTTGCCTGCAACAACAAAAGGAAAAGCGAGCAGAGAGGCGTTCCTCAAAAGCTAAGTTATAAGTTCCGGTAAATCCGGTTCCCGAAGACAGCCCGCTTGGAACCTTCAATCCAGTCACTACCGCTTAAAGATTGCCGCGACCGTCGGTCCCACGCGCTACGCCCGATAACCCTTAACGTAAACCCCCTGCTAGTTCTTAGAGACTAAGAACCCGCCCCACCCCTCGCTGGGCATGAAGGAATAAAGCTGCCTGCCCACGAGGGGTAGCCTAAAGGTCCGACCGTAACTTATTTCTACAATGGTGATTTCTTCTAATAACTAAGGTGAGGGCGAAAACAGAAGCGGGTGAAAAGTGGGAGTGCTCAGGTGTTGATGATACTTAGAACTCGAGTATTACTGCTAGCGTCCTCCTGGTGGGTCCGGCCCCTAGTGGGTCCTCGATATAGACTCTCCCTGCTCCCGACGGTGTGGTTTGCTGCTACGGATGATTGTCCCCGTTTTCAAGGGGCAGTTGAACGGTGAGTGGTGTAGTGACCCGACCCTTCGGGGTATTTTCGAACTCACATGTAATCGCTTAGGCCTTAAGCGAAATAAAATTTATTTAATTTTGAAAAGTCGGCCGGGCAGGGTGTGTGTATTTTCCTGCGATAGAGCGCGAAAAGCGATGACCGACGGTGCGATCGGATTCGAAATCCGATACCGGGATCTCCCGGAACGGGACCCTTAGCGATGCGGTAGTTAGTCACGCATCGAAAACCGTGCAAAATATCTTGCACCCGTAATAGATAAGGTGGGTTATCTCGTAAGGATAATTAATTAATTAATTAATTATCCGGTGACGGAATTTAAATCCTCCTACGTACGAATTAATTTAAGGGATTTAAATTGGTGGGATTCTTATCTCGTGATTAGATAAGAGATAAAAATCAGGATATTTTATTAAGGGATTTAAATTGGTGGGATTTTATCTCGTGGATTGGATAAGAGATAAAGTCCGGATATTTAAGTTGGGAATTTGATTTCCCTTGATTATTTAATAAAGGTGGTTAAATAATCGGCGACTGGGATTTGGATATTAAAGATTCAAATATCCGGGTAATTTGAATCCAATTGGGAATTTGATTTCCCAAGATTAATTGATAAAGGTAATCAAATAATCGGTGGTCAGGATTTAAAGGTGAGAAATATCCCGTCAGTCGGATATTTTCTTGAGAAACAGAAACGGGGAATTATGGGTTTCCTACGTACGTAAATAAAGAAATCAAACGATTAAATATGGGGATCGACGGTGAGGATAATAATCAAACAATTAACTAATAGGGTTATCGGTAGGGATTAATTAATTAACGAATTAATTAATCAGAGTCAAAACACCCGAAAGGGTTTTTGACGGTGCGGACTTACAAATTGGATATATCCATAACAGGGATTATTTATTTCCCCGCTCACCGAGCGAAACCCTATTTCGATTTTCCGCCTCCTCAAACCCTCCTCTTTCGTACGTGCCGAAACCCCAACCGGAGGAAAGGAGAAGGAAAAAGGGGAGGAGCCGATCGCCCCAAACGCCGACCCGAAGGCAAAAAGTGAGACCGGGCGACCTTCCCAACAATCCTCGGTGAGCAAATAATTTTTAGAAAATTATTTGGATTTTTCCTATCTATTTTTGTTGTTAGTTCTGGACTCCCCCGTCGTCCCCGTCACCGACGCCGTCCCCGTCGTCGCGACGCGGACGGCAAGGGCGGAAAAGACCCGGACGGCGAAGGCGGAGGAGGACCGCGAACGGCGTAGGTAAAATATAATAAATAAAAATAAAAATCGCGAACGGTGAAGGCGCGACGGGACCGCGCGAGCGCCGCGCGGGCAAACCCGCGCGCGGCGCCGCGCGGGCAACCCGCGCGGGCGCCGCGCGGGGCGGCCCCCGCCGCGCGGGCCGCCGCGCGGCGACCCGCGGGCGCCGCGCGGGCTGCCCTGCGGGCGCCCGCGGGCGCCGCGCGGGCCCGCGCCCGCGCGGGCACCGCGCGGGCACCGCGCGGGGCGCCGCGCGGGGCCCCACCCGCGCGGGCACCCGCGCGGGCCCGCGCCCCGCGCGGGCGCCGCGCGGGCTTGCACCCGCGCGGCGCCGCGCGGGCCGCACCCGCCGCGGGGGCCCGCGCGGGCTCCGCCCGCGCGGGCGCCGCGCGGGCGCCGCTCGGGCACCGCCCGCGGAGCCCGCCGCGCGGGTTCGAGCCGCGCGGGGCTCCGACGGGCGGCGACGGCGGTGCGGGTTGTAGTCCGGTTTGACCATCGAACGATGCCGGACAAATTCCGTCAAATTGTAAGGTGGGGGTTTTTCTGTTTTAAGGTGTTAGTGTGTGTTTTGACCATAGTTTATCTGTGCGGACTTTTCTTAGGTCCGGGTACACAGCGGGAGAGCGCGAAGGACATTGGTGTTCCGATTTCTCTCCAATAAGGTGGGTACGGTTGCGATGAGTGCAACCGGTGCTGTAAGTGCATCTATCATCATTAAAAGTACTCCTTAATTTACCTAACAAAGTAGATGAATAGTTTAACCTTTCAATTGTTGTTAATTATCTAATAATTGTGCGGCTGCGGTCGCGGTGCCCAGTACACGCCAATCTTGGCGATCCGGTTTCGGATGCTGCACGTACACAGGCGGATTGGCCTCCGCATGGGTGTACTTTTCCGGAAAAGTGGTCCTTTATGACCCGTGTGCCCCGTAAAGGTAATGGTGCAAGCGGGGACCTCTTCGCGCCAGCTGAGGTGTCACACCAGCACCGCGAGTGAGAGGTAAAAGCATCAAGTAGGTGTTTGTGCACGAGGGGGGACTTTAGTCTCCCCGACAAGTGGTCTGGGAATGGTGCCCAGGGTAAATTAATGTGCAAGTGTTTAACGAAAGGTTATGGCGTAATCGGCGCGTTCGTATGTTTTATCCCTTTTGATATTGTTACACATCTACTTTGTTTGTCACTGACTTTACCCACTCCGTGACAGGTATTCCTAGGTGCGTTAGCCGGGATGGCGGTGGGACTGCGTCGTGAGGATCGTAGTCGGACTCTTGGTTATCGTATTTATGACTCATTTCCCTTTATACTATTTCTAGTTGCTTGTGGATCACCTTATATGTGGATATGTTTTAGTTAGCTCTGTGGATGAGGTGTAGTTTTCTGTGATGATCCTTTCAGTAGTGTTTACATGGCGGCATATTTTATGATAAGATAAAGGTTGCGAAAATGTTTTCTCAAAAAGGAAGTGCCGTGTGGGCACGGGTTTTACAACTCTGGTTTTATCTTTTCCAAACTTTGACGCCGCTTAAATGACGTGCATTAATTAAACGATTAAACTCTGAATATGATGTATGTCTACTGCATGGTTGTTGGTTGGTGTGTGATGTATGATGTTTATGAATGATTTATATGTTGTAGTGAGACGCCGTACATATACGAAGGAGACTCTGTCCGTGGACGGAGTGAATTCGTGTATGTGGCGGTCTGGCACGCACCGGGGTGAAGTATATGCCACCTTATTAAAAGAAAAAAAAAAATATAGACACGTTTTTCCGCTTCAAAAGACTCAAAAACCCCCGGGGGCGTGACAGATTAAATGGTATCAGAGAAAATACAACCACAACCATAGTAGACATAGTTTACATCCACAGTGCAAGGTGCCACAAGCAAATTGGAAATGAGATAACCAAGGTGTAGGTGTAGTACGTGAGAGTACGGGAAAACGGGAACGTAATATAGGTGTAGTTGTGAAACGGTGGACTAGGGTTGTGACCATAGGGTTGACATGGTTTCTTTGGTGACAGCAACAATGGCCCGGACCAGGTCGTCACGAGAATGCAGAGGCAAAGAGTATGGTGCGAACCGCGGAGTATCCGCTCTCCGACAACGACTACAAGAGGACATGGCAGCAGGAACGCTGATGGAGCGATTTAAGTGACGAGCTGACGCACACAGCAGGGACAACCACCGCTGACCGAACGTCTGCCCGACGGAAGCCAGGCCACAGGTGCGACCACGGCCGGCGGGAGGGCAGCCCCCAGCCCCAAGGGAAGTGCACCACCGACCCTTGAACGGACAACGGGGCCGTTAGCCAACGGGGAGGCAGGAACCCGCACGTGGGGGCATGCGCCACCGCAGGATGACCTACGCGAGGGAAGAGAGCGGGAAAGACCAGGACGAAGTGGCCGCGTTGAGAAAGACCCGACCTTCGAGAGTAAGGATGGAAGACGGTGTCGTTGGATCCTTTACCAGGGCAAAGCCCTTCCTGCTTGGACAACGGCCAAGGGAGAATTGTGGAAGGGGGCAGGTGGACGGTGCGTCCGGATCCGCCAACGGCGGACATGTCGGATAGAGTGAGTCGGCGAGTTCTTCTCCGATAGCGTCAAGCGAACGGAGGCGATTTGAAAACATTAGGCAGGGAAGCCGCTCCGTCGTGGAGTAGTAAAGGGAGTTTGTGAGGTTGGTCAATTGTGTCCCGTTCGCCATACGGGACGAACCTCACAAGGCCCGTCTCTTCGTTGACGGACTGCGAAGTGACATCTTCGAGATGGTGCAGGCAGCGGACCTACGCACATTCCGAGAGGTGGTGGACAGAGCCACCATCGTGGAGCGGGGGTTCGCTATAACTCGAGCTCGACGTGAGGGGTCGGAGAATAACCGGGAAAAGAAGCGAACTCAGACTTACCCGGGAGGGGGCCCTCCTGGCGGGAGCCGACCCCCGAAATATCCTAAGACGCAACAGGGAAACAGGAGTGCGCCGGCCGGGAAGCCTCGACCGACCACCAAGCCGTGCGTTATTTGCGGAGGGCCGCATCCGGTGACGGAATGTCCCAAGAAACAAGATCACTGCTACCGCTGCGGCAAACAGGGACATCTTCGATACAACTGTCCCCTGAACCCTGGAGCGGCCTCTTCCGCAGCATCCACTCCAACGGCACAGGCACCAGGGCGGGGTAGAGCCCCTACGGGAGCCTCTTTACACCCACCGGCGCCAAAAACAGGAGGGGAGTCGCGGTCGCAACCCGGAGGGAGACTCTACACCATGGACCAGCACGGGGCGGTACCGCCAGAGGAAGTGGTAGCAGGTATTACCTCCGTCTCAAACTTTCGAGCTCGAACTCTGTTTGACACCGGGGCGACTCGCTCCTTTATTTCCCGTCCTTTGCGCAAACTCATCAGTTAGAAAGTAGTCCTTTGGATGTCTTAATGACCGTCCAGACCCTGGGGGGCCCATCACGGCAACTGGCCTAGTAACCTCATGTCCAATAAGGCTGGGAAGGTTGTCGTGCCCCTGGGATCTGGTAGTCATACCGTTAAAAGAATACGACGTGGTCTTGGGCATGGACTGGCTCGCCGAGTATCAGGCGGTCATCGACTGCGAGAAGCGACAGGTGCAACTACAGAAGCCGGGGTTCCCAGAAAACGTGTACTTGGCGTGCAAGAGCACGTCCTTTCTAGCCGTCATCTCCGCGTCACGGGCTAGGAAATTGATGGAGGGCGGGTGCGTGGCCTATCTAGCCTCGGTAGATCTAGCCACCCGACCCGTCCCCTCACCCACGGAAATTCCCGTGGTAAGGGAATTCCCGGATGTGTTTCCCGGCGGAGCTTCCCGGAATGCCGCCGGAACGAGAGGTTGACTTCCCAATTGAACTTCTCCCCGGCACCAAGCCCATCACCAAGGCACCGTACAGGATGGCCTTCGCGGAGCTGAAGGAACTCAAGGCACAGTTGGAGGACCTTCTGGACAAAGGATTCATCAGACCAAGCGCGTCACCCTGGGGCGCGCCCGTCCTGTTTGTGAGGAAGAAGGACGGAAGTCTCCGGTTGTGTATCGATTATCGGGAGATAAATAAGGTGACGATCAAGAATAAGTACCCCCCTTCCAAGGATCGATGACCTCTTCGATCAGTTACGGGGGGCGACGGTGTTCTCAAAGATCGACCTGCAGTCGGGCTATCATCAGGTCCGAGTCAAGGGGGAGGACATCCCCAAAACGGCTTTCCGTACTCGCTATGGCCATTACGAGTTTACGGTAATGCCATTCGGGCTCACTAATGCCCCGGCGGTGTTTATGGATATGATGAACAGGGTATTCAAACCCTTCCTGGACCTATTCGTGGTGGCCTTCATCGACGATATCCTCATCTACTCCCGTACAGACGAGGAACATGAAGAACACCTGCGCACAGTCCTCCAGACCCTACGGGAACAGAAACTCTACGCCAAACTCAAAAAGTGTGAGTTTTGGCTCCGAGAGGTCGGTTTCTTGGGGCACGTGATCTCGGCGGCTGGAGTCGCGGTGGACCCAAAGAAGATAGATTCGGTGACGGACTGGCCCCAACCGACGACGGTGACGGAGATTCGAAGCTTCCTGGGATTAGCCGGGTACTACCGGCGCTTTGTGGAGGGCTTCTCCAAGATAGCCACCCCCTTAACCCGCTTGACGAAAAAGGGGGAGAAGTTTGCCTGGACGGACAAGTGTCAAAGAAGCTTCGAAGAGCTCAAGGACAGGTTGACGCGAGCCCCGATCCTCGCCCTGCCAGAGCCTGGGGAGGACTATGAAGTTTATTGCGACGCATCGCGAAATGGATTGGGTGGAGTACTCATGCAACGGGGAAAGGTTATAGCCTATGCATCAAGGCAGCTCAAGGAGTACGAGCGGAACTACCCCGTGCATGATTTGGAACTCGCAGCGGTGGTGTTTGTGCTCAAGCTCTGGAGGCACTACCTGTACGGGGCACACTGTAATGTGTACTCAGATCATAAGAGCCTCAAGTACCTTTTCACCCAAAGGGAGCTAAATCTGCGACAAAGGCGGTGGCTTGAGCTACTAAAGGATTACGATCTAACGATCCACTATCACCCGGGAAAGGCCAACGTGGTGGCCGACGCCCTGAGTCGCAAGGGACAGGCCGCGGAGGCAGATGTAAGCGCCATTACACAGCAGGATAGTCTGATTGCGGAATTTCGCGATTGAGACTAGAGGTGGTACCGGCAGGGACAGTCGCCCAACTTCTGACGCTGGTGGTCAGACCTACTCTGCTGGACAGGATTCTCGAAGGCCAATCGACTGATGATCAGCTCCAGCTGGTGCGGAGTAGAATAACCGCCGACAAGGAAGGTGATTTCATGGTGAGCTCCGACGGCACGATACGATTTCGCGGACGAATCTGCGTGCCGGATCTACCGGAACTCAAGGAGGAGATCCTGCGGGAGGCGCATACTGCCCCATATGCGGCGCATCCCGGGGGAACGAAGATGTACAAGGACGTCAAGCAAACCTTCTGGTGGCCCAAAATGAAGGGAGACGTGACGCGATTCGTGGCACACTGCCTGGTGTGCCAACGGGTGAAGGCCGAACATCAACGGCCGGCAGGAAAATTGCAACCTTTACCGGTGCCCGAGTGGAAATGGGACATGATTACCATGGATTTTGTGACCGGATTCCCGAGATCGCCACAGGGACACGATGCGATATGGGTGATCGTGGACCGTTTGACGAAATCGGCCCACTTTTTGCCCATACACACGACGTGGACCCGGGAACGACTGGCGCAAACGTACCTCGATGAGATAGTGAGGTTGCACGGTGTACCGACATCCATCACGTCGGACAGAGACACGCGTTTTGTGTCGAACTTTTGGCGAAGTTTGCAACAAGCGATGGGGACCAAGTTGCACTTCAGCACAGCTTTTCATCCGCAAACCGATGGGCAATCGGAGCGGGTGATACAGATCGTGGAAGACATGCTTCGAGCGTGCGTTCTGGACTTGGGCGAAGGGTGGGCACGGTGTCTGCCCCTGGTGGAATTTGCCTACAACAACAGTTACCAGGCCAGTATTCAGATGGCGCCGTACGAGGCCCTGTACGGGCGCCGCTGTCGGTCTCCGATTTGCTGGGATGACTTAGGTGAGCGAAAGTTTCTGGGCCCAGATCTGGTGGAGGAGACCGAAGCAAAGGTGCGTTTGATTAAACAAAGGCTGCTGACCGCCCAAAGCAGACAGAAGAGTTATGCAGATAACAGACGCCGAGATTTAGAGTTCATGGTGGGCGAGCATGTTCTGCTCCGGGTTTCACCCTCCAAAGGGAACCGACGCTTCGGCATAAAGGGGAAGTTGAGCCCCAGATACGTGGGACCGTTCGAGATTCTGGAGCGCGTGGGACCGGTGGCGTACCGGTTGGCCCTGCCCCCGAACCTCGAACGAGTCCACAACGTGTTCCACGTTTCGATGCTCCGGAAGTACCTGGCAGACCCCTCTCATGCCTTGGATGCCTCCACCATTGAGCTACGCGAGGACTTGAGCGTCGAGGAGACACCGGTGCGGATTTTGGCGAGAGAGGACAAGAAGCTACGCAACCGAACGATCCCCTATGTGAAAGTCCAGTGGAGCAACCACGAAGAGCGCGAGGCGACGTGGGAACTGGAATCAAAGATGAGGGAATGTTTTCCCGAATTGATTAAGTGAGGTTTGAGTTTAAGTTTCGGGACGAAACTTTTTATAAAGTGTGAGTGGTGTAGTGACCCGACCCTTCGGGGTATTTTCGAACTCACATGTAATCGCTTAGGCCTTAAGCGAAATAAAATTTATTTAATTTTGAAAAGTCGGCCGGGCAGGGTGTGTGTATTTTCCTGCGATAGAGCGCGAAAAGCGATGACCGACGGCGTGATCGGATTCGAAATCCGATACCGGGATCTCCCGGAACGGGACCCTTAGCGATGCGGTAGTTAGTCACGCATCGAAAACCGTGCAAAATATCTTGCACCCGTAATAGATAAGGTGGGTTATCTCGTAAGGATAATTAATTAATTAATTAATTATCCGGTGACGGAATTTAAATCCTCCTACGTACGAATTTATTTAAGGGATTTAAATTGGTGGGATTCTTATCTCGTGATTAGATAAGAGATAAAAATCAGGATATTTTATTAAGGGATTTAAATTGGTGGGATTTTATCTCGTGGATTGGATAAGAGATAAAGTCCGGATATTTAAGTTGGGAATTTGATTTCCCTTGATTATTTAATAAAGGTGGTTAAATAATCGGCGACTGGGATTTGGATATTAAAGATTCAAATATCCGGGTAATTTGAATCCAATTGGGAATTTGATTCCCCAAGATTAATTGATAAAGGTAATCAAATAATCGGTGGTCAGGATTTAAAGGTGAGAAATATCCCGTCAGTCGGATATTTTCTTGAGAAACAGAAACGGGGAATTATGGGTTTCCTACGTACGTAAATAAAGAAATCAAACGATTAAATATGGGGATCGACGGTGAGGATAATAATCAAACAATTAACTAATAGGGTTATCGGTAGGGATTAATTAATTAACGAATTAATTAATCAGAGTCAAAACACCCGAAAGGGGTTTTTGACGGTGCGGACTTACAAATTGGATATATCCATAACAGGGATTATTTATTTCCCCGCTCACCGAGCGAAACCCTATTTCGATTTTCCGCCTCCTCAAACCCTCCTCTTTCGTACGTGCCGAAACCCCAACCGGAGGAAAGGAGAAGGAAAAAGGGGAGGAGCCGATCGCCCCAAACGCCGACCCGAAGGCAAAAAGTGAGACCGGGCGACCTTCCCAACGATCCTCGGTGAGCAAATAATTTTTAGAAAATTATTTGGATTTTTCCTATCTATTTTTGTTGTTAGTTCTGGACTCCCCCGTCGTCCCCGCCACCGACGCCGTCCCCGTCGTCGTGACGCGGACGGCAAGGGCGGGAAGGACCCGGACGGCGAAGGCGGAGGAGGACCGCGAACGGCGTAGGTAAAATATAATAAAATAAAAATAAAAATCGCGAACGGTGAAGGCGCGACGGGACCGCGCGAGCGCCGCGCAGGCAAACCCGCGCGCGGCGCCGCGCGGGCAAACCCGCGCGCGGCGCCGCGCGGGCAACCCGCGCGGGCGCCGCGCGGGCGGCCCCGCCGCGCGGGCCGCCGCGCGGCGACCCGCGCGGGCGCCGCGCGGGCCGTGCCCGTGCGGGCGCCCGCGGGGCGCCGCGCGGGCCCGCGCCCGCGCGGGCACCGCGCGGGCACCGCGCGGTGCGCCGCGCGGGGCCCCACCCGCGCGGGCACCCGCGCGGGCCCGCGTCCGCGCGGGCGCCGCGCGGGCTTGCACCCGCGCGGGCGCCGCGCGGGCCCGCACCCGCGCGGGCGCCGCGCGGGCCCGCACCCGCGCGGGCGCCGCGCGGGGCTCCGCCCGCGCGGGCGCCGCGCGGGCGCCGCTCGGGCACCGCCCGCGGAGCCCGCCGCGCGGGTTCGAGCCGCGCGGGGCTCCGACGGGCGGCGACGGCGGTGCGGGTTGTAGTCCGGTTTGACCATCGAACGATGCCGGACAAATTCCGTCAAATTGTAAGGTGGGGGTTTTTCTGTTTTAAGGTGTTAGTGTGTGTTTTGACCATAGTTTATCTGTGCGGACTTTTCTTAGGTCCGGGTACACAGCGGGAGAGCGCGAAGGACATTGGTGTTCCGATTTCTCTCCAATAAGGTGGGTACGGTTGCGATGAGTGCAACCGGTGCTGTAAGTGCATCTATCATCATTAAAAGTACTCCTTAATTTACCTAACAAAGTAGATGAATAGTTTAACCTTTCAATTGTTGTTAATTATCTAATAATTGTGCGGCTGCGGTCGCGGTGCCCAGTACACGCCAATCTTGGCGATCCGGTTTCGGATGCTGCACGTACACAGGCGGATTGGCCTCCGCATGGGTGTACTTTTCCGGAAAAGTGGTCCTTTATGACCCGTGTGCCCCGTAAAGGTAATGGTGCAAGCGGGGACCTCTTCGCGCCAGCTGAGGTGTCACACCAGCACCGCGAGTGAGAGGTAAAAGCATCAAGTAGGTGTTTGTGCACGAGGGGGGGACTTTAGTCTCCCCGACAAGTGGTCTGGGAATGGTGCCCAGGGTAAATTAATGTGCAAGTGTTTAACGAAAGGTTATGGCGTAATCGGCGCGTTCGTATGTTTTATCCCTTTTGATATTGTTACACATCTACTTTGTTTGTCACTGACTTTACCCACTCCGTGACAGGTATTCCTAGGTGCGTTAGCCGGGATGGCGGTGGGACTGCGTCGTGAGGATCGTAGTCGGACTCTTGGTTATCGTATTTATGACTCATTTCCCTTTATACTATTTCTAGTTGCTTGTGGATCACCTTATATGTGGATATGTTTTAGTTAGCTCTGTGGATGAGGTGTAGTTTCTGTGATGATCCTTTCAGTAGTGTTTACATGGCGGCATATTTTATGATAAGATAAAGGTTGCGAAAATATTTTCTCAAAAAGGAAGTGCCGTGTGGGCACGGGTTTTACAACTCTGGTTTTATCTTTTCCAAACTTTGACGCCGCTTAAATGACGTGCATTAATTAAACGATTAAACTCTGAATATGATGTATGTCTACCGCATGGTTGTTGGTTGGTGTGTGATGTATGATGTTTATGAATGATTTATATGTTGTAGTGAGACGCCGTACATATACGAAGGAGACTCTGTCCGTGGACGGAGTGAATTCGTGTATGTGGCGGTCTGGCACGCACCGGGGTGAAGTATATGCCACCTTATTAAAAGAAAAAAAAAATAATATAGACACGTTTTTCCGCTTCAAAAGACTCAAAAACCCCTGGGGGCGTGACATGCCCTGGTTTGCCGCATCTAAAACAGTGGTCTTGCTTCTGGGGACATTCGGTCACTTGGTGTATTCCGCCACAAACGATGCAAGACTTGCCCACCGGCCTTCATCCTCCCGTCGGCGCATTCTTGATTCCTTGTTGCGATCTCGGGTGTTTAGGAGGCCGGCTCCCCTTGGTATGCTCTCTTTCGAAGTAAGGCCGAGTTCGTTTCTTATCCCCGCTGTGTTCCAAGCTCTCCCGTCGGGCTCGTGAAATCGCAAATCCGCGCTCCACTGTGGTGGCTCTATCGACCACCTCCTGGAAGGTGTGCAAATTCATCGCTTGCACCACCTCGAAGATGTCGCTCCGTAAACCGTCCACAAAAAGACGGGCTTTGTGAGATTCATCTCTTATGACAAAGGGAACACATTTGATCAACCTCACAAATGCCCGTTGGTACCCCATAGCCGTCCGCCTTCCTTGCTTGATGTGCTTCAAGTCATCTTCCATTTGCTGTTTGATGCTGTCGGAGAAAAATGCCCCAAACAGTTTTTCTCGGAATATGGTCCAAGATGGAAGGGCGGTGCCCTCCGAGGGGTCCGGGCACACCGTCTTCCACCACATGCGGGCGTTTCCCTCAATAAAGTGGACTGCCAAAGGGACCCGTTCATGTTCCTTCATCAGCAAAACTTCGAAGAGCCTTTCCATGGTGTCTACCCATTTTTCCACGACCCAAGGGTCGGTCGTCTCTCTCTCAAACACGGGTGGGCCGTACTTCTTGAAATTTGTCAAGTTCACTCTCACCCTGTCCCGTTCGGTTTGCTTGATAGGGGCTTCCCCCGCAACGACGGCGGACATTCTGGGAATAGGTGTCGCAACGGCCTTTCTCAAGGGGTCTCCAACAGTGGCCCCCGGCATAGATCCCGAAGTTGCTGGTGTTGGTGCTACTGAAGGCGTTGTTGGCTGAACCGACGGTACCCCGGTTACCGTGGTCGGAGGAGGGGCGACCATAGCCTCGCTGTCCGCCACCGGCGGTCCCGTCACTGGTGAGGCTGGTCCGGGCTGAGGAGCCTGGGCGACCTCCACTGGTGTGGTCGGCGGTTGCGTCAACCGACGCATCTGTTCCATAACGGTTGCTAACTGCCCGACCATCTCTCGTAGTTGTTGTCGGAGAAGCTGATACTCCGCAACTGTTGGCACCGTACTTTCTGCCCCTACGTTCTCTGTTGATGACCTAGTTTGGGCCATTATTCGCTATATACAAAGAAAACAAGTCAATCCTAGACTTAACTGGTCTAGCACCATGACCTACAGACGCATCGAAATTAAATCCCCTTTTTCTCTCGCATACTCACGGTCTACCACACCTATACCTTGGTTATCTCATGTTCAGTTGCTTGTGGCGTTATGCACTGTGGATGTTGGTTACTGACTACTGTGGTTAAAGTTGTTTTTCTCTGATACCGTTTAATCTGTCACGCCCTGGTGGTCTAAGGATATGCGGAAAAGCGTATGTATTTTTTTTTTGAATAAACGACCTCGCCTACCGGTGCGCGTCAGACCGCCACATATACAAATTCACCCTTTAAACGGACAGAGTCTCCTTTGTATATGCACGGCGTCACATTTACAACATTATCTCCTTTAACCACACAGTCACAGTGAATAGACAAGAGAGAGTAATACCATTTATTCGCATCACAACTTTCATTCATGACATCAAGAGATAAAGCTACGGGTTTGCAAACGGTGTCCACACGACACCCAGTTTTTTCAAAATGTTTACACATTCACAATAAAGCGGCTACATCTTTTTGAAAGGATAAATCCAGAGGTTTACAAGCAGTGCCCACATGACACTTGGTTTTGGAAAGCATTATCGAACCCCTTTTTGTCTGGTATAAAACATGTCGCACACAAGTCAATAAGGAGCATAATAAAGATCACATCACGAAAACAAACTCATAATCCAACATCCACGATATTCCACAGTCAAGCAATTGAGAACTTCAACTAGATAAAAGGAGATGAGATAACCCAAAGCAAGAACGACGAATTAACCTCATACGTCTAATGTCCTCTAGACGCTCCCTCACCATCGTCCCGACTACTACACCTCGTCAAACCTGTCACGGAGTGGGTAAAGTCAGTGACAAATAAAGTAGATGATTCAAACATTTAACATTTACTTTAAAACAAACAAATACACTAGAACCTTTCGCTTTTCCTCCTTATGAGTCCGCATCACTTGATTTAATCACATTCTACCTGTCGGGGAGTCGACGATCTCCCCTCGTGAACATTTACTTTACTTACGTGATGCCTTTAACCCCTTCACGGTGCTAGTGCTACACTTTTAGCTAGCGTGAAGGAGTTCCCACACGGCACTTTCACTTTTGTGGGATACACGGGTCATCTAGACCACTTCTCCGGAAAAGCACACCCATGCGGAGGCCAATCTGCCTGTGTACGTGTAAGCATCCAAGAACATCATAACCGAAACCGGTGTGTAACAATCACCGCGACACTTGATCGCCACAGATAATAACAGAAGAAATGGTACATATTCATGCGAAAGGTTAAATCAATTGAAACATCTCATCTACTTTATTAGACAGGTTATTATACTTTTTACGATGACATATTGCACTTATTGCAAAGGGTACCCACATGGAATGAAGATAAACGACCGCGCCCGTGACCCTCCTAAGCGATCAGAACTTTACGCGGCCTAATAAATTAACCAAAAGCACAATTTAATACTTTACCCTAAACAGGCAAAATCAGTGGTCCCGACCACTGTAACAATAAACCAACGAAAACCAAAATCACTGTGCCAAGGGGACCGCGTTGTCAATAAAAAATCAACGAGTCAAAACTTGTCAAGTAACACCGAAAAACTGAGATCAAACCGGATCTCTGACGATAAAACCCGATGGTTAACAACAACCGGATCGCGACTCTATCGTCGCGAACTCTATCGAAACCCAAATCCGCTAACGGAAATCCAACAAAATCTAATTTCTCAATCGGTAGCCAACTCGGGACGTCAACGGCCAAGCCAAGAAAACCCCGACGGGGAAAACGATGAGAAAAAGACCCGACGGTGCGACCCCGACGATTTTGCCAAGGCGCGGAGCGACGGCGAAACCAGCACAAGACATGGCGAAACGGTGGCTTAGATGTCCCCGAGTAGCCATGCCAAGAAAACGGCGGAAACGGTGATACCAATGGTGAAAAAGGCGCTCAAAACGGTAAAAAACGGACGAAAACGGAGCTGCCGAACTTCCGGCTGACGGGTGGTGCACGGAGCAGGCGTGGACCGGGTCTGCGCGTTGGGCGGCTGCATGGCGTGCGCCGGGTGCGCCCAGGAAGCGTGCACCCTAGTGGAATGGGCCGTGCCGCGCAAGGCGCTGGCGCGCACTGGGTTTTCCGTTTCTGGCGGCGGCGTCGCGCACCGGGTGCACGCTGAAGCGTGCACCCCACTCCGCGGGCCGGGCCGGCGCACGAAAGCATGCGCCGGGTTTGCGCCCTCTGGCCGCAGGTGCGTGCGCCGGGTGCACGCCTGATGCGTGCACCGCGCAACACGGCAAGGCAGCGGGCGCACAGCGCATGCGCCGGGTCTGTGCTTCCGCTGTGCGGGGCCGTGCGCCGGGTGCACGACCCGCCGGTGGACCGCAGGTCTGGGGATTCCATACGGGGATGAACAGTACTCCCGTTTCATGGTTTCTTCTCCGTTTTCGCTCCCGTGCGACTCCGGCGACGACCCCGCGAACATGGTAACGGCGGCGGCGGCCTCCCGTTTAACAACGACGGCTGTGGCCTCCCGTTAACTCCCCCATGCTCCGGCGAAACACCCAATTAACCCCAAACAAAACCGCGGTAATTCTAACAATTAAACCATTGATCGAACATCGATCGAAAACTCGATCAAAAGACCGATTAAAAACCATCGATCAAACCCGGTCAAGAACACGAACAAAACATTGAATAAAACCAACCTCAAAAACTCTTGATCAATCTACCGAATAAATCGACCTCAAAAGAACACGAAAAACCTCCGATTAATCTGACCAAAAAGAAATAACGATTACTAACCTCGATCTATCGGGAACCAAGATTCGATCTTGTCCCTCGCGGCGTTAGGGATCCGGATCCGCTCCCCGTAGATGATGTCGTCTCGTTCTCCGGTCTCCGGCACGTCAATCGGGGCGATCGGGTCCCTCCGCTTTCTCCTTCTTTCCTTCTTTTCTCTTCCGGTTAGGGTTCTCTTTTCTTTTCTCTTCTCCGATTAGGGTTCTCTTTTTTGTTCTTCGATACTCACAAGAGGGAAGGGTTTGAGGCGACGATCTTTTAAAACTAGGGTTTTCCTTTCGGTATACGGGGTATAATTATCCTTTTATTATTAATTTATTTTATTTTTCCTTTTTCATACGTACGTAAAAAGGAAAAACTCCCATATTCGGATATTTATATTTTAACAATAAATATCTATTCTCATAAAATAATTCTAAGATTCCTCGAAAAGCGTGCTAGATCTTTTGCACGGATTCCGATGCACCCTACGGTTATCGCGACCTTCAAAACCCTATTCCGGGGAATCCGTAAGTCGGATTTTAGATCTGATTACACCGCCGTTCATCGTTTTTCGAGCTCTATCACCCAAAAATACCTGCACCGTGTGTTAGTCAACTCAAAAGTGCTCGATAATTTAATTTCCTCTAACTTATACTCTATTAGCAGGAGGGTAAAATATCACTAAAAAAGTCGTGTCATTACATACACTTTCGTGGGGCACACGGGTCATCCAGACCACTTCTCCAGAAAAGTACACCCATGCGGTGGCCTGACCGCCTGTGTACGTGCAGCATCTAAAAACATGATAGCCGAAACCGGCGTGTAACGATCACTGCGACACTTGGTCGCCACAGATAATAACAGAAGAACCGGTACATATTCATGCGAAAGGTTAAATCAATTTAAACATCTCATCTACTTTATTAGACAGGTTATTATACTTTTTACGATGACATATTGCACTTATTGCACTTATTGCAAGGGTACCCACCTGGTTGCGGAAAGATCGGAGCACTTGGATCTTTAACACACCTCCGCTGTGCATTTGGACCTAAAGAAGTCCCCAAAAACGATAATTAGTAAAACGCACTAACACCGCGGAAACGGAAATCCAAAACTAACCCCGCGACGAAAACCCCCAAAACGGCGCTCTTATATCACTTGACGGCTCCACGCGCGCCCACCCGCGCGGATGCCGTCGCCCGCGGATGCCTCGTGCGGCACGAAATCGCGCGGCGTCCGCCCACCCGCGCGGTGCCCTAGCGGCACTCGCGCGTCGTCCGCCCGCCCACGCCGTGCCCTAGATCACGCGGGGGCGGCGGCGCGGCCGGCGGTGACGACGGGGACGGAGACGGCGATGACGACAACAAAAAAAGTACAAAAACCCCAATAATGCAACGAAACGAAATCTACTTACCGAAAATCCCGACGGGGGAGTCGATCGATCGCACGCCTAATTCCGGTACGTTGTTCGGGGTGATCGGATTCCTCCGTCTTCTTCCTCTTTCTTTCTTTTTCCCTCCTTCGGTTAGGGTTCCGCCTTTTTCTTCTTTTTCCCTCGTTCTCTCCGGCTAGGATTTCTCTTTTTGCGAAAAGTAGGATTTTTCTTTTTCGTACATACAACTAAATCCCCCCTTTTTAATATCTGTCACCGAATAATTAATTCTTTAATTAATTAATCATATGGGATAAACCCACATTTCCTCGAAAAGTGTGCAGAATATTTTGCACGGATTTCGACGCACGCTAAGTCGCCGCAACTCTAGAAACCCTGTTCCGGGAGATCCCTACGTCGGATTCAGATCCGATTGCACCGTCGGTCATCATTTTTCGAGCCCTTTTACAGAAAAATACCCGTGCCACACCTTGACCGACTCACAAAACTCGGTAATTCGAACTCACTAAAAGAAACACTTTATTAACAAGAGGGTAAAAATTACTAAAAAAGTCGTGTCATTACACACAATTCGTGGCACGATGTTTGGTGTGCCAACTGTCAGGATCTGAATTTCCACAAGAGGATTACTGTTGGATCAGCAGAGCTTCTACAGTGCGATTGGCAGTTTCTGGGGGCTTGTACTGTGTATTGGAGGTGTTTGTGCACAATTGGACACAAGTGTTGGACCTCGAGCTTAAATGGATCACGTCGGTGATCGGTTGACTCCGTCGGATCTTTAGAAGTGGTTTCGCGCGAAACAGATGTTAAAATTGGGCTCAGCGAGAAGTTTGGACAAAAGAACACCTTTCCGGATGCCTTCGACAATTTTTAGAGTTGGAATTTGGTAAAACGGACAGCGGATTTGGATTAAGCGCGCGAAAATGATGAAAATGGGCTATTCACTTGTATTTTACGGAGTCCGGAAGCAAAAGCGCGTTTTCCGAGGCTTGGGGTACTGTTCCGGCGCCAGCAGGCTGCGCCGGCGCGGGCGGGCAGCGGCGGAGCGCGGCGGCGCGGACGCAGGTGCGGCGGCGGGCAGGCGTGGGCAGCGCGCAGTGCGCGAGCGGGCGCGCGGGCAGGTGCGCGGTCCACGGGCCGGCGTGCATCGGAGGGTAGGACACGTGGCAGCTTGTGACTTGTTGGTGTTGTGGGCGCGGTCCACGGGAAAAATGAGCGAGTGTACGGTGGACTGGGGGTGGACACGTGGCGGCCACTGGTTGGCCGGTCCACATGCACGCGGTCCACAGTGCAGGCGGGGCTGCCTCGGGCTGCGTGCCTGGCAGGGGCGCAGGCTGCGCGCGCAGGCGCGCGTAGGCGCGACTGGCGCGCTGACCGGGTGTGCCACGTGTCGATCTCCGCAGGTGGCCACGGGGCGCAGCGGGAGTGGGGGCTTTGGCTGTTGCCTGTTCGGCGGGCGACGTGGAGGCCCAGGATGAATTCGGGCTTAAACAGTGTTGGGCCGGCCCAACACTGTAGCAGCCCGGATTAATCCGGGCGCCCAGAAGTTGGGACCTATTGGTCATTTTGTGAATTGTTTTCCAGCTTATATAAATAGGCCCTGTTCTAGCCCGAATAGCTCTTTCCCTGTTCATCTTCTCACTGTGCAACCTTCACGAGAATTTCTCCTCTCTAAGAGCTGGTTTCATCTGTGGTTCCCAAATTTTTTCGCAGCACGCATCCCGAGGTTTTTATTTTTACGGCGCGGCGCGACGCTCGTTCATTTGTGATCTCCTTCGTCGCATTTCGGTGCGTGGACTCTCCCGAGCTACTCCGGCAGTATTTTCCAGCGATTCTTGCGCCATCTTCTTCATGACAGGTAGGGCTATGTTTCCCGTGTTTACTGGTTCTCCGCATTCTGAGCTTTTCATGGGTTTTACGGATTATTTTGTGACCTCATTTTCTGCGGTGGAGTTTTGGACAGCACATCGGTATTTCGACGATAACTTTGCGCTCAGGCATCGGATGGAGGCGTGCCTGTAGTCGTTTTGCATCTACCTAACGCAAGGAACATCACCGTGATTTTTCTGGAATTTTTGGAGATAGGCCCGAAGGTGAAAATCCCACTTTTTATGGGAGGAGTTGTACAAATTTTGTTCTTGGGAATTTCGGGATGGTTATCTTGTTGATTTTGTAACTCGGCCTACAGGTATCGGATTTGGGCGTGTGAGTATTCATTTCGATCGGCTCGACGTGAGGGCAGCGGTGATTTTTTGAGAATTTTTGGTCTCCATCTCGCAGGTAAAAACAGAACATCTTTGGGACTGAAATCTGGGAAAGCATGTATTTGGGTACTTGTGTGCTTATTTGTGTGTATGTTGGGGATATTTTGTATAGTGATCGCGGCAGATTATCTATTTGGGCGAGAGCACTATTTGGACTTGGATTTCGCGATCGAGGTGGGTGGTTGTTATATCCCTCTTTTCTGACTTACCCACTAGGAATATTAGAGTAATCCCTTTATTAGACATCTTGATTGATCATGATCGGGGTTGGATTTATGCATGCCTGTGTGGGGATGGGGTTGCTATGATAGCGTTTAACCTTGCATGTAGAATTGAATATTTATTTTGGGCTATATGATTTATCCTGTTAGTGGTACTACTTGTGGATTTTTATGACATGCATAGGTGGATTGGGATAATAACCAATGGCTTAATTTATCTTCCTTAAGAACACTTGCATGCTTGTATGGACATCTAGATAAGCCATCTTTTATCACTACACTTTCATGCTGGAACTTGACTTAGGAGAAACCTTGTTTGCTTCTGTTCTCCTTATTCTTTAGTCAGATGGTTATTGTTGCTCGAGTTTGAGCAGGGGTTTGGGATAGTGTAGCCGGGGCATGGATTGTGGATTGTGGGTTTTGCGGCAACCGCGGATATTGGGCGGTTGACCGGATGTCGGTTATAGGACATCGGTGGTAGGACATGATTATGGACTAGAGGGCTTTGTGGCAACCGCAGATTTTGGGCGGTTGATCGGATATATATTATTTTACTCGATTTTTGATTGGGGGATTATAGCGGCTACCATGGATAGTAGGTGGTTGACCGAATGTCGGATGTGGGACATGATTGAGTTTCGGGGTTATTCCGGTGACCGTGGATATTGGGCGGTCGATCGGAGGTCGGTTGTGAGGCCTGGTTGTGGATTTTGGGGTATTGTGGCGATCACGGATCTTGGGCGATTGACCGGATGTTCATTGTGCATTAGATTGGGGGTCAGTGTTCTTTTAGTGGAGGGGTGTGTTCCACTGGGGCTTTATAGCGGTGATCCAGTCCTGCTTTTGGTACTTATCACACCGGCACGGTTATTGCCCAGTGATGCTTTCCTCGTGTGGGTCGCTCCCCTCGAGTTCCCCTCCGGAGGCCGGGGTCAGACAGTTATGGACAGTTTTGCTATCACATCGGTGCGGCTTATTTGCCCGATGATGAGGACGGCAGCAGGAGTTTTGCTATCACATCGGCGCGGCTTACTTGCCCGATGATGAGGGCGGTACAGATTGGGTCCATCTGGGACGGTTGGTTACTGTTGCATACGGTTATTCCAGTCTAGGACTGCATTTTAGAGGCATAGTAGTGGCAGTTTCCTTCCTTCAGCAGTCATTATTACTCACCACACTTCTTTCCTTTTTGCCTCTGGTAGACCTAGTGGGTGTGTCAGAGTTTGAGGTTTTACCCACTAGGGGAGGCTACTAGTTTACTAGTAGTTCTCACCCCCCATTCTTCTTTTTCTTTTCTTCTCCTTTGTTTTGCAGAGCCTTCTGCGGGTGCTGCTGGACGTACAGCGGCGGGTCTAGGAGAGAGGACGGCTGAGTAGCTAGACGTGGACCTGACAGTGAGTTAGCTAGACTTGTACCTCTTATGTGTCCTATCTCAGACGGTTGTACTTTCTTTTTTTTTTGGGGTCTGGCTTTAGCCAGCTGGTTGTATATTTGTGGTGACCTGGGAGAGAGACTTGTACTTTATTTTACAGACATTTTGTATTTTTACTCCCAGTTCAGTCTGAGATGTAGTATTTGCAGTTCAGCTCCGTTTTTATTGCTCTATTATTGGTATCTGATTTATCTGAGCAGGTTACCGGCGCTTCGTGTATGCGGAAAATTCCGTGTGCACGGCGGATCTGTAGACGAGCCCGAGTTCTGGTTTACACTCGGGGCGTGACAGATTAGTTGGTATCAGAGCTTAGGGATAGGTCAGTTGGGACTTAGGAAACCCTAGGCTTTTGGTTAACCCTAGGATGATAGGGCGTGAGGGACGTGACATTTTGGGAAAGTCGGTGATTTGGTTTTGACTCTTCCAGTGAGTGAAGAGGGATCGACATATCCTATTTCTGTGGGACAGTTATGTTGGCTGCAGACAACATAAAGTTACAGAAATAGGGGGTTGTCCTTGACTTTCGCTAGATTGGGTCGTGTGTGGTTGTGTGGCTGACTTGTGGTTTCTTGTGGCAGATGCCTCCCCAACGTCGGATTCCTACCCGGGGTGCCCCTACACCTCCTGTTGAGCCAGGGCAGGCTGGACCTTCTGAGATTACTGAGTTGAGGGCCTTGGTGGCCCAACTGGCTGAGAGCAACCGCCGGCAGGAGCAGCGGATTGAGCAGCTGCTGGCGCAGAGAGAGGCGCCGCCTCCGGCAGTTTTGGAGGCCTCGGCACCACCTGTGGTACCACTTGTGCCGACGGCGCCATCATTGAGTAGTGGGGCTCAGGGAGTGGCCCAGCCTTTGACCCCGGCCGAGGAGCAGGATATCGCTGACAAACTAGTTAAGTTTTGTCAGCACGGACCGCCTAGATTCTCGGGGCGGGATATGCAGTCGTGGGATGTTGGGACATGGTTATCAGCGATGGAGAAGATTTTCAGGGATTTCTTTGTCGACCCGAGGTACATAGTTCATATGGCGGTACATTGCCTAGATGGAGATGCAGACCTTTGGTGGTGTCGGGTGGAGCCACGGGAGTTTCAGATTTCCCGACAGTTACCCTGGTCCGAGTTTCGGCGTATGATAGTAGATACCTATTTTTCGACCAGCGTGAAAAGGAAACTAGAGGATGATTTGAAGAACCTTCAGCAGGGCGACCGGTCGGTTCAGGATTACCATCAGGAGTTCATGCACTTGCTTAACTGCGTGCCCTATGTCGCCCGTGATGGGCCACATCAGGTCGAGTTATTCGAGGCAGGCCTCCGCAGCGAGATTTATATCCTAGTGCATGCACAACGTCTCCAGACTCTTCAGGAGGCCGTCGAGCATGCCTCATGGGTGGAGAGAGGCGACATAGTGGTGGCGAGGTGAGGCGGAATGGTTGCACAGAGTTCGTTAGGAAACGACCAGTACCCGAGGATGAGGGATTGGCTAGCCCGTGGAGACCGCCGCGGCCTCAGTCATCTAGCCGTGGGCGTGCGGAGCAGCGAGAGCCTAGTGGATCCCAGTGGCCATCGCAGCAGCAGCAGGAGTCTCAGCATCAGACATAGAGACAGCAGCAGCCGGGACAGCCACGGCTTCGCGATAGAGACAGATGTATATTCTGCGGAGGACCTCATTTGTCGCACACTTGTGATCAGAGGTGGGGTCTTTGTTACAAGTGTGGACAGCCAGGCCACATTCGAGCTTCGTGCCCCCTTTCGACTTCAGCGGCACCCTCATCAACATCGGCTCCTTTTTCGCCTAAGCAGCAGTTGTTGACTCAGCGGCTTTATGCTCCAGCGAGCGGATCACCATCTTTTTACCCTGCGGATCATCGGCCGCCGGCTCAGAGCGGTAGGGTCTACGCCGCTCAGGTGGAGGACTTTACAGTAGCCGACCTTGTGGTGATAGGTATTATTTTACTGTATTTACCGGCATTGGTTTGGCATTGTATTGCACTTGAGCATCCTAGTCATTTGTTAGGAGTGCATGTACTTCTTTGCATTGGGTTAGGGGTAGGACCGGTACCTGGTGTTCGGGAGGTTCATATTCCCGATTTTTGGCACGTAAGGGAGTGTTGTAGGTCCTGCCCGGTGCAGTTGAGTCCTTGATTGTACCTGTAGACCTGATGGCCTTAACCTAGTTACGGGACTTGGTTTGGTACCTAGGACGGTTTGGCTGGCCCGGTGATTTTCTTTCGCGGCGGTTGATTATGCTGCGAGGACGGTTTTCTTGGGAGCCAGGCCCGGAGGTGTTGGTGTACCTGGGTTGCTTGAGGGTTATCTTCGCCTTTATAGTTTTGACTTAGGGAGCGAGGCGGATGTTTCGCAGTGGATGCGTAGCCTTTTGGCTGGTGTGGTTGAGGGACCTACGGCGGCGCCGGGACTCGGGGATACCCCCCCCCTCCCTTTTGTTGCGAGTTCCCAGCGGTCCTCCTATCTGATTTGTCTAGCATGCCACTAGTTTGGGAGTTGAGGACCCGACTCCAGGATTCGATGTTTTGGAAATTTTGTCAGGCCAAGTGTCTCGCCTTTGGGGGTGCCGGTGCTATACGAGTTGTGGAAGGTTGGTTCACTTCGGCTTTGTGTGGATCCCTAGGAATTTGATGAAGTGACCATCCGGAGCTAGCACCCTTGTCGAGCATGGAGGATTGGATTTACCAGCTGTAAGGGTCCCGGGTCTTCCTGAAGGTGGATTTGTAATATGGTTTTCTCGACTGCATATGGTTGTGTGTGTTGATGCCGGAGAGTTGGGGAATTGCTTCTACATCTCGACGATTTTTGGATTAGAGATCAGAGTCTACGTGATCAGTTGGGGGACTTATATTGGATATCTCGGGAGTACAGAGGTACTTGGATCGAGCTTTTGTGCCGATGGACTTGTGGTTGGATTATCGAGGGCCCAGGGAGGAGCGGATGCTGGTACCGATGCAGACTACTTGGTAGCTCGAGAGGTTAGCCCAGCTGTACTTGGTTGAGGTGGTGCGGTTTCCTGGAGTGCCCGCCTTTATTTTGTTCTAGTTAGAGACCCGAGGATTGCATCGCGTATCTGGAGGAGGTATTAGACAGCCTTGGGAGCTTGAGTGGTGGATGATTGAATTTTACCCCCTCTACTTGGTTGAGGTTTCGGATTGAAGAATGACTTTAGTTTCGATGACGAAACTTTTTTTTGGTGGGGGAGGATGTGAGCATCCGAATTTCCACAAGAGGATTACTGTTGGATCAGCAGAGCTTCTGCAGTGCGATTGGCAGTTTCTGGGGGCCTGTATTGTGTATTGGAGGTGTTTGTGCACAATTGTCACGCCCCGGGGGTTTCGTTCAGCGGAAACAGTCAACGGAAACATAGGGATTTGTTTTTGCATATAATTTTTTTTTTGAAATTCCTTCCTCCCCGGTGCGTGCCCAGACCCGCCGCATACACAGATTCACCCTGCAAACGGACAGAGTCTCCTCTGTATATGCACGGCGTCGCGGCTAATACAACATCTAATCATAGTAGTTTATTCAATCACAACAGTTTCCAAACACATACACATACATAACTGAACAATTCTCGGGGCCGATCAACTTGAAAGGATAAAACCAAAGTTTTGAAAGCGGTGCCCACCCGGCACCCAGATTTCTAAAACAGTTTCGAAAATCATAAATCCACAAGGTTTTTAAAACAGTGCCTACACGACACTCAAGTTTTGAAATCTGTTTTCGAAATCCATAAATCCACAAGGTTTTGAAAACGGTGCCCACACGACACCCGGACTTTTAAAAACGATTTTCGCAATTCTTTTTCTTTTTCTTTTTTTTTTCTTTGAAAACGGCCAAACAGAGAAAAGAAACAAAACTCAACATCCTCATAACTAGAGAGTAAAGTACCGACATCCACACCGACCCCACGAGGGTATCGAGAACCACACAGTAGACTACAATGGCAAATGAAATGCGAAGTATAGAAGAAAATACAATCTAGGGCCTCCATGGACCCAAAAGTTCCTGTCTCGGCCTCACCGTCGCCTAGCTCTCACCCCTGAAAGAACCTGTCACGGAGTGGGAAGTCAGCGACACGATAATAGTAAGGAAAGCAGGAAAAAGTAGTAAATCCAACCGTAAGACTATCCGGAGCAACCACCCTGTCAAGAGGGAAATAAAACACGAACCCCTGCATAACCTAATCTGGGCACCTGCCCCGGCAACCCGACCGAGCACCTACCTCGGTAAACCACGTCGAGCACCTACCCCGACGGGTCGCACCGCTCACACCTTGGCGCCTCAAAACCCCTCACCTACGGGGGCCCCCACTACGTCACCTCGTGGGTTTACACGGGTCATAGACCACTTTTCCGGAAAAGCGCACCCTTTGCGGTGGCCAAACCGTGGGTGCGCGTGCTGCAGCCTCGAGCAAAGTAACCAAGTACACAATAATAACACCCGATAGTAACAACAATAGAGATACCAATATTAGCACAGTTAGACGAGTAATTAAAACTTGTTTATAGTTTTCAAAAGTCCCACACTAAGTCGTAGAATGAAAACCCACCTCGAAGTCAGTCGAACGAACCCCCCGAATGTAGGCCGATCCCGAACTCCCGCTAGACTAGACTGTTGCTGAACTGCTGGGCCCTGAACAGGAACTGTGATCAGAACTAGACTCACTCATACCCATCTCGACAACACTACAGTAACCTGAATCCATTCTTTCATACCGTGGTACGCGAAACACGCGCCAGAAATCGTAAACCGACGATTTCGCCGATTTACAAAACGATATCCGTTTTCCGCTCAACGAGAGTCTACGGAAATCTAACAAATTGCCAGAGATGTGTTTACTTTGTTTAACTACTGTCTATAAGGTTACAATTGCAAGTTAATCCATTAACTTCTCTAAATTGCATAATAACTTTGTTTTAAACGTTGTTTCGACTCGTTCTCGAAAACCCGGAAGCCAAAGACAGCATCGTAAGTTTCAGGGCGTCCGAAACGACGAGATGAAGCTCGTGCTCACGGGCTTGGGCCAGCATGAAGCCCATTTACAAAGTTGGCCCATAAACTCTTAGGGCCCAAAAAGACACACCAAGCTATAACACGTACGACATGTTCGAACTAAGATTAAAAGCGAGCATCAAGATCTAAACATATTACTGAGTTGAGGGCTCACCATGGCCTCGTCGGAGAGTGGCCGGAAAGTTGGCCGGAGCAACACCCACTAATGAACCAAGACTCGGGTTAGGCTACTTCTGAACAAACAAGGTTCGAACCTGGAACAGAGATGAGCACAAGTTACTACAATCTCCCCGAAGAAGTTTGGACTCAGCCATCCCCGGCGCCGGTGGCCGGAGGCGGCGGTTGGCCGGCAACAACACTACAACCACCTTAGCAACGAGGTTGGAAAAACTTTGCTACCAGAGGATCTCTGGCAAGACAATGATGCTAGAACACATAAATGGAACGTTTACAACTAACCTGGGCGGTTGGCCGGCGACCAGGAGCGGCGGCGACGGCCGAAGACCGAGCTCGGGTTGCTACGATGGTGCAACTATAGAGAGCAGCAACCCCACGTTAGAAACTCCATGCAATGGCTTTGGAAGCTTCCTATGATCAAAATAAGTGCAACAGGACAGCTTACCGGCGGTGGGAAGCGCCGGCGGCGCGCGGCGGCGGAGCTCGGCCAAGCTCGGGCCCTCTAATGGCGGAATCCGGTCGGCGGGGCCTGGGCCCGTGGAAGATGGACCAAAGTGTTGCCCTCGGCTCCACGGGGCTTCCAGAGGTGGTGGCCGGCGACGAGGGTGCGCGGCGGCGCCAGGCGGCGAGGTTCGGCCGAAGAACCAAAAAGCCCGAAACTAGGGCTTCACTGCGCGGCTTGGATCCTCGACCGATCATCCAGAGACTTGGTGGACTCCTTTCAGTCGATGAGGAGACGAAGATCAACATCTCTGATCTGAGTTTCAACGGCCGGATGAAGCCCGGCCACAGATCTGGCCGGAAATTGCACTTCCGGCAAGAAGTCGCTCCCGCCGGCGATGGGGTGGATGGCGATGGACCAAACTTCACAGAGGCGTGGCACTCGATGTCAGGAACAAGATGGTTGGGTTCAAAGGCCACCATAAACAAAAAGTTTTCAACCTTCTTACCTTGCCGGAAAACCGAGGAAGAAGACAACCTCCGCGGCGGCGCACGGCGGCGGCTGGCGTCGGTTCACCTCGGGCTCGGTTGAGGCTTCACAGAGGACTCCACAGGAAAAAGGTTTGATCATCTTGGGTCCTTCCCAAGCACCCTCCTCACCAACAACCCGAGAGAAGCTTCCTTGTCTTCTTCCTCTTCTCCGGCGACGTGGACTGCAGCGGCGCCGGCGCGACGCTTAGAGGAGGTGGTGGGGGCGTCGGTTCCAGAGAGGGGAGGCAGAGGGGCTCGGCTAGGGTTTCCAAAACCCAAACCCTCAAATGCAAAATTATATACATAATGTGTCACGCCCCGGGGGTTTAAATGCGCGGAAGAAGAGCCACCGATGCTCCCCAAATCAGTAGTTATATATTATTATTTTTTTTTTTTGAAAATCATTGCTCCCCGGCGCGAGCCCAGACCCGCCGCATATACAAATTTACTCTACAAACGGGCAGAGTCTCCTTTGTATATGCACGGCGTCCTGATTACAACATACATTCGTCTCAAGCATTAACCACACTAATCGAGGTACAAACACATACAACTTGCATTCTAAACATTCCAACAACCTTTATAAAAGTAAAAGAGGGCCGACTGATTTGAAAGGATAAATAATCACACGGTTTTGAAAGCGACGCCCACTCGACGCCTTGGTTTTAGAAAACTGTTTCGCAACCACATAAATCCACAGAGTTTTGAAAGCGGCACCCACCCGATGCCGATTTATTGAAAACCAATTTGAAGCCACATAAATTCCACAAGGTTTTGAAATCCGGTGCCCACACGACACCCATGTTTTAAAAGCGGTTTCACAAACGGTTTTCCTTTTTGTTTTTGTTTTCCATCACTTTAAAACGGCCAAGCAAGGGGAAGAACATTCAATTACATATGCGTGAAAGGAGATAACATCCACTTCGACCCCACGGGGGTGTCGCAATCCACAACTAACTAACATGAACAATATGTTACGGCATTTTGGTGTTGGCATATTTCGTGAGTCAAGTCAGTGAGTTGAGTCGGAGTCTTAAGGGATCAAATTGTCAATCAGCAATCGAAGACTTAGAGAAGACTCATCAAGAGCTCAAGTTGACACTCAGTGTCTTGAGTCTTGAAGATTGAAGATGAAGAATTGTGGATCAGTTACATCAATCTCAAGAAGAAAGTATTCAAAAGGATCAGGTATGTTTAACTAAATAATTTTGGTGATCCGAATACTTTCTTATAGTGTAGAAACACTTGGATGATTTTTTTAATTGCATAAAAATCAAAAACTGGACATGGGACATGTTCAGGATCCGGATCAGATGATCCAATCCGGATCCCGAAGGGTATTAGTTCATGTGCAAATCCAATCCGGATCCAAGCCTATTCTGATCCGGATCCCGAACATTGGATGTTGCTGAAATTCATGAACGATCCGGATCGGGCCTTGCGATCCGGATCCCGAACCCTTGGATTTCTGGAATCGTCAATCTCGTTACGACGATCCGGATCGCAGTAATCCCGATCCGGATCGCCGTCCTGAAAATTTCCAGATAAGGTAGTTTTTGATTCTTATCTCTTTCCAAAGGTTTCTAAACTATAAATAGACATTTAGGGTTTCTCAAAAACGTGGGAGCACGGCCGATCAATTTATAAAACACTTGAGAGCAACCCTAGAGGCTAGGTTTTTACCATTCCTCTTTATAGCCTCTTTTAGGTCAATTCGATGGTTCTTTCAAGAACATATCTTTTGTCGAATTGATCTAATCTTTGCTTAGAGATTTTTCCATGGATCTTCATTGATAATCTAAGCAAAGGATCACCATCGAAGCCAATATTCTTACCGGCTGAGTTTGCGTCGTGGATTCGACGTGGCATCGTGGATTCGGTGTGTTGAAGGCGTTTCGTGGATTCGAAACGTGTGCTCGTGGATTCGAGTGGCGTTCGTGGATTCGAACGTGTGCAGTGGACGTGCAAGCGGTGGAGCGCAAGGTCCGAAGAAGTTGAAGGAGGGGTTAAATCCGTGGAGACGGTAATCACCTTGTTATTCTTCTTTTCTTAGTGGATTGTTATTGCGTGGATATCCAACGGTCAGCGCAAGGTCCGAAGAAGCTGAAGGAGGGGTTGAGTCCGTGGAGTCGGTAATCACCTTGTTATTCTTCTATTCTTAGTGGATTGTTATTGCGTGTTGGTCCCGTGGTTTTTCTCCTGGATTGGAGTTTCCACGTAAATCTCGGTGTGTTGATTTTTATTTTCCGCATTGTTTTTTATTTTTGCACTGAGATTGGTTTTTATAATATTACACCTATTCACCCCCCTCTAGGTGTTTGATAGTACCTATTTAGATCCTTGTGGATCCTAAATAACTCTACAATTGGTATCAGAGCGGGTTTTAGGTTTATCTATCATGATGGGTGAAAGTGGTAATATTTTTAGACCTCCTCTTTTTGATGGGACCAATTATGCATATTGGAAAATGCGGATGAGAGCTTTTCTCATCTCTATTGATGAGCGGGTATGGCAAACCGTTGAATACGGTTGGGTGCATCCGGTTGAGGAAGTAGGAAATTCTACTACCCCAAAACCTCGCTCTAGATGGTCCAAAGAGGAAATCGAAAGATCTTCTTACAATGGGAAAGGTATGAACGCTTTATATAATTCTCTTTCCTCGACTGAGTTTACACGAATTTCCGCGTGTGAAACCGCGAAGGAAATTTGGGATATTCTCAAAATTACACATGAGGGTACTAATCTTGTAAAAATTCAAAAGCTCCAGATGCTTACAAGTCAATTTGACTCTATTCATATGGAAGAGCATGAATTGTTTACAGATTATTACACTAGACTTCAAGATGTAATTAATACATGTGCTAATTTAGGAGAAAAGATCCCGGAGTCGAAAATTGTAAGAAAGATTCTTCGGACTCTTCCGGAACGGTTTAGGGCAAAGGTTACCGCCATTGAAACCGTTAGTCATCCGGATGAGATGAGTGTAGAGGAATTAGTAGGTGCTTTGCAAACTTATGAGATGACTTTTCCTACTAATCAAAATTCTTCCAAGTCTTCTTCTAAGCTTACAGGTATTGCATTCAAATCAACAAAGGAAGAAGATGACGAATCGAGTTCCGACGATGAAATCTCTTTTGCCGATTTTGAAGAACAACTGGCGCGGATCACAAAGAAATTTCGTCGGAAATTTTGGAAGAATCGAACCGATGGATCTTCATCCACGAAACCATCTAAAGGATCATCGGGTTCTAAATCCTCTAAACTCAAAGGCGTTGCAAAACCTTCTAAAGAAAAAGAAAAAGATGATTTCGAAGGGGAAATCCGATGCTATCGATGCAAAGGCTACGGCCATATTTCAACGGATTGTCCTTCTAAGAAATCATACAAAAAGAAGGCTTTGCAAGCAAAAACTTGGGACGATTCTAGTTTCGATGAATCGACCTCAAGTGAAGAGGAAAAAGAAAAAATTGTTGCTTCTCATGCCTCTCAAATTCCCTCTTCTAAATTGTGCTTATCATCTTTAGTCACTGACTCTATTCCTTTAATTTTGCATGAAACATCAACAACCGGCGGAGAGTCATCAAGTGAGGGGGAGTCGGACGAAGAAGAACTCGTTGAGGCATACCAACAACTTCTTGCGGAATCAAAGAAGATGGCCAAACTTAACAAGAAGTTGAGGAAGCAACGACATGAAGTTCAAGACGAGAATCAAGCTTTAAAGTTCAAACTTCATGATCTCGAGGAGGAACATGGACGGTATTGGATAACAATAAAATCCTCCAAGAAAAGCTAAACCAATCGGAGACAAACGCTAAATCATATATGGACAAGGTTGGTTTTCTTGAAAAGCAGTTTGAAGAGATTCATGTCACCAACCAAGCTTTGACCAAGCAAGTCCATCAACTTAAATCTGACATACAAAGGATTTCAACCGATTCGAAGAAACTTGATTGTATGTCCGGATTAGGTCAAACAAGCAAGGTTGGTTTGGGATTTAAAAAGAACCAAACTGTAAAGGCTTCAAGTTCCACAATAAAATTGAAGGAAAGAACTTGTCACCTATGTGGACTTGAAGGACACTTGGTGAAGAATTGCCCGAAAAAGAGAAAGAAAAATCCTTCGGCGACTTCATCTACGGAGCGGACTCAACGGAATCAAAAGACACATCAAGTCAAAGGAGTTCACTCAACCCACCAAAGGTCCGAGCCACAACATCAATCATTCAAGTGGATCATTGCAAGGCAAAGACCTAAGGTGGACCAACAGTCAAAGCTACCAACCCCCGGGCACAATGAATCAAGACAACCCAAGATCCGACGATTTTGGATTCGGAAAGGTGATATCTTTCCTTGTCTTAAGTTCTAAATAGCTTATGACTGTGTGTAATGCTTTGATTGGTTTTCCCTTCATATTTTTCTTAATCTCTGCATTACATGTTTTTCAATGCTCTTTGTTTTTATACTTTGTTTTTGAACAAAAGGGTTTTTATTGAACAAGTGCATTGAATAAAAAGGGCTTCACGTTCATTCACTCCAAATTAAGTTTTCTTGGATTATCAACTTGACTCCATATTCATAATCTTGAAGACACTTCATTTAGAGGAGTTGTTTAATTGAGCATTGGTTAAATTGACTTTAATTGCATCCTTTCACGCATTTAGAAATTTATTATGCTTTTGATATCATAATATTTCAATGTTGCAATGATCATTTATGTTAATTAATTCATCTTTTAAGTGATCAAAGTCAATTTCTCTCTCAATGATCTCTTGGTATAGTCATTATCATATTTGATTGCTTAGTCGAGTATGAATGCGAGATCAATTTTTGGTTGAATACCTTATATATTAAATAATTGATAGCCAATTGAGGGGGAGTCAAAGAAAAGTAAAATGCTCAAAAGATGTGGAAAGAGTTACATCCCAATGAGGAGTGTGAAAACTACCACCACATGGAGAAAATAAAAAAAAAAAGATACTCCATGAATGAAAAGCAAATTTTTGTTTTAGAAATGTTGATGAAATTCATATTGAAATACTTGACTCAGTCGTATTTCATGGTTGGTATAAGGTGGGATTTTCGATATAAGATGCTCGAAGAGCCACTCCTTCAACAGATTGTCTAGATATATTATCTAACTTATCGGGGATTTCAAACATCTATTGATCTTTGTATTTCATTTTCTTTACCAAAATTGATGATTTGATAAAGGCATTACGCATAAGATCAGGATAGATGTGATTGAAGTCGTTCAACTTTAAGAGTTTTAATTTTCATAAATTTTCGTTTCATTTTTGGGTATTTTTGGTAGATTTGGTATAATCTATTTCTTATTGCATGAAACGATGACTTTTGTTTAAAGTTGATGCGCTAAAGTGCTTACATACTCTTTCTGATTTTTATGAAATTTTTCTAAATTATTCGGATAAAAGAAATTTGGATCATATACCTCAATCTGAAAGGGTAGAATTCTAGATTGATGTCATTTGGAAATCTCCGTAAGTCATCTTTGTAAATCCGTTACATCTTGATAGAGTTTGGATCTCAAGATTATTTTTGATGACTTGTGTTTGATGAATATAACATGAAAAACTGTTTATAATGTTTTATCTTTGTTTTTCATGATTTAGGAGTAAATCTTTTTAATTTTGTGAAATTAATTGGATTGAATGGCATCTGTGTTTAAAGCACTTAAATGGATTTCTTGATGGAATACAAATCGGTATTTGAAAAGTTTCCAAAATCTGGATTTGTTTCAAGAAATTATTTGATTTTTGCTTTCTGGTACCGGTACGCAATCTGCATTTTTGGTATATACCGGAACTGAGCTTTTATCTCTCTTTCTCTATGAACTAATTTCCTTTTGTCTAGTATGTTCACTGTTTGACAATTTGTGACAAAAAGGGGGAGAAGAGAAATGACGGAGATGAGATCATCAAGAGAGGACAAACGAAAATGGAAAAATGGGGAGAACCGAAAATGATGATCGTATCACAAAGGGGGAGAACAGAGATGCTCAAGAACATGGAGAACATGGAGAACAGAGATGCTCAAGATAGGGGGAGATAAAGAAAAAATTGAAAGAGCCGAAAAACAAAAGAACCAAAAGGACGAATCAAATGTAGGATTTTAATTTCTAACGACTAACATTTGATTTTGTTTGGAGTTTTGTTTTGCAGGAATTACATCACTTTAAGACTCCAAGTCCTAAGTCATAGAGTATGTTCTAGGACTGTTTGGTTCAAATGTAATTTTGTATCTATTGGATCTTTCACGCAAAGAAAATCAATGTTTTGGTGATGACATTGAATTTCGAATTTTTGGTTTAAGATGAGTGACTTGAGCGTTTTTATGTATTTTTGGGTTTTGTCACGAAATTGCCAAAGGGGGAGATTGTTACGGCATTTTGGTGTTGGCATATTTCGTGAGTCAAGTCAGTGAGTTGAGTCGGAGTCTTAAAGGGATCAAATTGTCAATCAGCAATCGAAGACTTAGAGAAGATTCAACAAGAGCTCAAGTTGACACTCAGTGTCTTGAGTCTTGAAGATTGAAGATGAAGAATTGTGGATCAGTTACATCAATCTCAAGAAGAAAGTATTCAAAAGGATCAGGTATGTTTAACTAAATAATTTTGGTGATCCGAATACTTTCTTATAGTGTAGAAACACTTGGATGAATTTTTAATTGCATAAAAATCAAAAACTGGACATGGGACATGTTCAGGATCCGGATCAGATGATCCAATCCGGATCCCGAAGGGTATTAGTTCATGTGCAAATCCAATCCGGATCCAAGCCTATTCTGATCCGGATCCCGAACATTGGATGTTGCTGAAATTCATGAACGATCCGGATCGGGCCTTGCGATCCGGATCCCGAACCCTTGGATTTCTGGAATCGTCAATCTCGTTACGACGATCCGGATCGCAGTAATCCCGATCCGGATCGCCGTCCTGAAAATTTCCAGATAAGGTAGTTTTTGATTCTTATCTCTTTCCAAAGGTTTCTAAACTATAAATAGACATTTAGGGTTTCTCAAAACGTGGGGAGCACGGCCGATCAATTTATAAAACACTTGAGAGCAACCCTAGAGGCTAGGTTTTTATCGTTCTTCTTTATAGCCTCTTTTAGGTCAATTCGATGGTTCTTTCAAGAACATATCTTTTGTCGAATTGATCTAATCTTTGCTTAGAGATTTTTCCCATGGATCTTCATTGATAATCTAAGCAAAGGATCACCATCGAAGCCAATATTCTTACCGGCTGAGTTTGCGTCGTGGATTCGACGTGGCATCGTGGATTCGGTGTGTTGAAGGCGTTTCGTGGATTCGAAACGTGTGCTCGTGGATTCGAGTGGCGTTCGTGGATTCGAACGTGTGCAGTGGACGTGCAATCGGTGGAGCGCAAGGTCCGAAGAAGTTGAAGGAGGGGTTAAATCCGTGGAGACGGTAATCACCTTGTTATTCTTCTTTTCTTAGTGGATTGTTATTGCGTGGATATCCAACCGGTCAGCGCAAGGTCCGAAGAAGCTGAAGGAGGGGTTGAGTCCGTGGAGTCGGTAATCACCTTGTTATTCTTCTATTCTTAGTGGATTGTTATTGCGTGTTGGTCCCGTGGTTTTTCTCCTGGATTGGAGTTTCCACGTAAATCTCGGTGTGTTGATTTTTATTTTCCGCATTGTTTTTTATTTTTGCACTGAGATTGGTTTTTATAATATTACACCTATTCACCCCCCTCTAGGTGTTTGATAGTACCTATTTAGATCCTTGTGGATCCTAAATAACTCTACACAATAAAGGAAACGAACAAAGGGAAAAGAAAGTCACAATGTCCACGGTCGCTCAAAGTCGGACCAGCACCCTTGCGGCCTCACCGGTGCCCTAACACTCGCCCCTGGACGAACCTGTCACGGAGTGGATAGTCAGTGACTAGAAATAGTATAATAAGCAAAAAGGCTAAAGACATAGCAAACCACTGCAACCGGAGCAACCGTCTCTCTCAACCACCGCCTACAATAGACGCACCCTGTATGATAGTAACACCCGGGCACCCTTCCCGTCCACCGCACCGGGTCCCTATCCCGGTGCCCCCCTGCCGAGCACCTGCCTCGGCCGCCGAGCACCTACCTCGACATCACCGCTCACGCCCCCCACCTATGAGGGCCCCCATTCCTAACGCCACCATCGCGTGGGGTACACGGGTCAACGTACCACTTTTCCGGAAAAGCACACCCTGGCGGAGGCCAATCCGCCGGTGTGCGTGTAGCAAAACAAGAGCCTCAGATCAATAGTAAAACGGAATGATAATAAAACAGGGTTAGTTCAAAAACGAGAGAAGACTTACTATCCACCTTGCCCCAACATACTATTTCTATCAATAAAATCCTATTCCCACAGTTCTCGGGAATGTACCCACCTTGTGTACGTCGTCCGGAGTTCAGTTCGCCCGTGTCCGCGCGCCCACAACGTCCCGCGCTCCTGAAGGAACAAGTGCATGTCAAGGCTAAGAGATCTGAAACCCGAAATGACGGACGCAACCCCGGACTCCGTGTGACGGAGTTCCCCGCACGGCCCCGACCCGTGCGGCGCACGCCCCGCCTGCGCACGGCCCCGCGCGGGCGTCCCACCTGCGGGCGACCCCGCGCGGCCAAGTGCCGCGCGGCGCGCCGCCCGCGCGTGCGGGGCGACCCCGCGCGGCACCGGTCCGCTCGGGCGCCCGCCTGCGGGCGGCCCCACGCGGCCAGGTGCCGCGCGGGCGCGCCGCCCGCGCGTGCGGGCGACCCCGCGCGGCGCCGGTCCGCGCGGGCGCTCCGCCTGCGGGCGGCCCCGCGCGGCCAGGTGCCGCGCGGGCGCGCTGCCCGCGCGTGCGGGGCGACCCCGCGCGGCGCCGATCTGCGCGGGCGCTCCGCCTGCGGGCGGCCCCGCGCGGCCAGGTGCCGCGCGGGCGCGCTGCCCGCGCGTGCGGGGCGACCCCGCGCGGCAACGGTCCGCGCGGGCGGCCCCGCCTGCGGGCGGCCCGCCTGCGGGCGGCCCCGCGCGGCCAGGTGCCGCGCAGGCGCGCTGCCTGCGCGTGCGGGGCGACCCCGCGCGGCACCGGTCCGCGCGGGCGCCCCGCCTGCGGGCGGCCCCGCGCGGCCAGGTGCCGCGCGGGCGCGCTGCCCGCGCGTGCGGGGCGACCCCGTGCGGCACCGGTCCGCGCGGGTGCCCCGCCTGCGGGCGGCCCCGCGCGGCCACGTGCCGCGCGGGCGCGCTGCCCGCGCGTGCGGGGCGACCCCGCGCGGCACCGGTCCGCGCGGGCGCCTGCGGGCGGCCCCGCGCGCACGGTCCGCGCGGCCCGCCTGCGGGCGGCCGCGCGGCCAGGTGACGCGCGGCGCGCTGCCCGCGCGTGCGGGGCGACCCCGCGCGGCACTGGTCCGCGCGGGCGCCCCGCCTGCGGGCGGCCCCGCGGCCATGTGCCGCGCGGGCGTGCTGCCCGCGCGTGCGGGGTGACCCCGCGCGGCATTGTGCCGTGCGGGCGCGCCGTTCGCGGCCGCGGCGCCTCGTCGCCGGCGGCGCCCGCCTCCGATTTGGTGGCGGCGGCGCGGAGATCTACGAAACGGAAGCTACAACCCTAGGAAAGCAAGGACACCACAAAACTCACCTTGATTTGCGAAGGAGGAAGGAGGAAGAAGGAGGAAGAAGGAGGAAGAAGGATCGTCCGCTTTTGTCGGCCGGTCCAAATCACTTTCCGTCACCACCTTGCCGTCGGCTACGAGAGGGAGAGCAAAAGAGAGGAGGAGAAAAAAAATAAAACCCTAGGTCCCTCCCTATTTCTCAAACATATATATATATATGTCAAATAGCCGTGCGGATCGCCAGCACGTATCCCGGAGCACTTACGGAGGGTCCAGACTTCAAAAATTTATCCTGGATGAACCGGGAGTCGGATTCCGGAGCCGATCGCGTCCCCGAGCTCCGTTTCGCGAGCTCTACCGCCTAAAAATGTCCGCGGGCCCCGACGGACTGTCCGGTTAAACACCAAAAATTAGACCCTCAGTAGGACAGTCAAAAGGAAAGGGATAACGGAGAAAGTCAAAGAATGGCCAGGTCTTACACCACTTACCGCTAAAAACAAGTTTCGTCCTCGAAACTTAATCCTCATCTGCGGCGAAGAGGTCCGGGTAGCACTCCCTCATCTTTGACTCTGGTTCCCAAGTTGCCTCGCGTTCCTCTTGATTGCTCCAAAGCACTTTTACGTAGGGAAATGTCCGACTTCGCAGCTTTTGTCCTCTCGTGCTAGGATCCGCACCGGCACTTCCTCGAAGCTTAGGTCCTCTTTAAGCTCAATTGCAGAGACGTCGAGCACTCGCGATAGGTCGGGGAGATACTTCCGAAGCATGGACACGTGGAACACATCAAGAACTCGGTCAGGGTTCGGCGGTAGGGCGAGGCGGTAGGCCACCGGGCCGATGCGCTCCAGAATCTCGAACGGCCCCACGTACCGTGGGCTCAACTTGCCCCTCAACCCGAACCGCTTCACCCCTTTGGACGGCGAAACCCGTAGCAGCACGTGTTCCCCCACCTGGAACTCCAAATCGCGGCGTCTCTGGTCCGCGTAGCTCTTTTGTCGGCTCTGGGCGGTCACTAACCGTCGTCTGATGAGACGCACCTTTTCCTCAGTTTCCACCACCAAGTCCGGTCCCAAAACCTTCGCTCCCCTAGATCGTCCCAACAAATCGGGGATCTACAGCGTCTGCCGTACAATGCTTCGTACGGCGCCATCCGGATGCTCGCTTGGTAGCTGTTGTTATAAACGAACTCTACAAGGGGAAGGTAGCGCGACCATCCGTCTCCCAAATCTAGTACGCAAGCCCGGAGCATGTCCTCGAGAATTGAATCACCCGCTCGGATTGTCCATCCGTCTGGGGGTGAAAGGCTGAGCTGAAGTGCAACTTGGTTCCCAGGGCTCGCTGTAGACTCTGCCAAAAGTTCGAACGAACCTCGTGTCCCTGTCTGAGGTAATAGATGTCGGTATCCCGTATAGCCTCACGATCTCGCCGATGTAGACTTGAGCCAATCGGTCGCGTGTCCAGGTCGTGTGGATGGGTAAGAAGTGAGCTGACTTTGTTAGCCGATCTACGACGACCCAGATCGCGTCATGTCCCTGCTGCGAACGGGGAAATCCGGTGACAAAATCCATCGTGATTTGCTCCCATTTCCATTCGGGCACAGGTAGTGGTTGCAATTTCCCCGCCGGTCGCTGGTGCTCGGCTTTCACCTGCTGGCAAATCAGGCAGTGTGCTACGAACAGCGTCACGTCCCTCTTCAACTGTGGCCACCAGAAGGTCTGTCTAAGATCCCTATACATCTTGGTGCCCCCAGGGTGCGCCGCGTAGGGGGCGCAGTGCGCTTCAGTCAGGGTCTCCTTCTTCAAATCCGGCGAATCGGGCACGCAAATGTCCTCGAAACCGAAGAGTGCCATCTGACCCCACTGTAACGTCTCCCTCCTGTTCTGGGGAAATCCTATCCCGTTCCCTCTGCAACTGTGGATCAGCACCCTAGCCTTCTCGAATCATCTCGAATAGGGTCGGTGCGACTGCCCGGGACACTAGTCGCTCGACCGTGCCTGCCGGTGCTATCTCCAATCCCAGACGTGGGAAACCCTGCAATTAAATCGTCCTGCTGAGTGATCGTGTTCGCCGAAGTCTTTACCGCTTGACCCTTCCTGCTCAATGCGTCAGCCGCAACATTTGCCTTCCCTGGGCGGTACTGGATTGACAAGTCATAATCCTCGAGTGACTCTTACCACCGTCCCTGTCTAAAGTTCAACTCCTTCTGCTCCCTAAGAGTCTGCAGAACAACTCGTAGATGCCCCTCGTGCTCCTCCCGGTGGGCGAGTAGATCAGGATGTCGTCGATGAAGCCCACTACCAACTGGTCTAGGAAGGGTTTGAAAGCTCGGTTCATCCTGTCCATAAATACCGCGGGGGCGTTGGTGAGCCCGAACGGCATTACGGTGAACTCAAAGTGGTCCTACCGGGTCCGGAAGGCCGTCTCTGGAGTATCCACAATTTTCCCTCTAAGTTGACGGTAGCCGGATTGCAAATCAATCTTCGACAATACCGTCGCTCCCCGCAACCGATCAAAAAGGTCGTCGATCCTGGGTAGGGGGCACTTGTTCTTCACAGTGACCTTGTCGACTTCCCGGTAGTCGATGCAGAGACGTAGGCTTCCTTCTTACTTTCGTACCCGTGGGACGGTCGGGCGCCTGGGCGGTGCCTTCTGCCCAACACTGGGGGCCCGTAACTGGTACAGGGTGGTAGCGTGCACGGGGGAAGGCAGCTTACTGCCCGAAGCCTATTTCGGCTGGGTCCGAAGAGGACAACGATTAGGACTTCGGAGGTAAGGAAAAAGAAAAGGGCATGCAATCTCTCAGGGTGTTCCCCCCCCCCCCTAGTGAAAAAAGAGAACCGAAACAGTCAACGGACGGGGGATAGAGCTAAAGGTAGGAGAGCTCCCAAAAGGGTCTAGTAGGGGCGGGTTGCTCCGGCCCAAAGGGTGCTCCTATCTAGACAAGAGGGGGAAAAGAAAGAAAAAAAAACAATAAAATAAGTACCTGTCATTCCCTATTCTGGGACGTCGCGTCGTCTGCCGGAGCGGCCGGGGAGGTCCGCCCACAGCCCTTGGGCCAGCGTCGCACCGCGTGTTGGGGTAGGGGTTTGCTGTCTAAAGAGTCCGCGGATTGCTGGTCGCCGGGCAAGTCCTTCGTCTGCACGGGGGCCACTGCGCTCTCTATTCCTCTCTGCGGTGGTGGCGCGGCGGCGAAAGCAGGGGTTGGCCCCTGGGGGCAGGATAGATAAGTGTGATCTGGCAAGCCGCACCGGTTACAATAGTGGTACCTCCAAGTGCATTCCGTCACCGGGTGCGCGCCCTCGCAGATAATGCAAGATCCTGGTTGCATGTGCGCGCTTCCCTTAAGCCCTTGCTCATCCTCCGGTGCTTGCTTCGGGCGGAGATTTGGCCGGTTCTCTGGATCGGTGCCCCCTTGAGGGGCGGGGGCAGTGGTTCCCTTAGGCTCAACATGTCGCGGCGCCGGGGGTCTATCGTCAGCCGGCTTCAGAGGGCACTCATAGCGCGTGTGGCCCGGCCTGCCACATCGGAAACAATGTCCGTCCCGCCACGGGCAACTAGTCATAGGGTGAGCGTTGCCGCAAATGACGCACGGCTTCGATGGCCTAAGTCTCTCCCCCGTCCTCTGCCCGAGGTTCTGCCCGGCTCTCGGGCGTTTGCTCGCCCGGCCCCTCCGATGGGGGTCCCCGGCCGACCCGGGGTAAGAGTATTCCTGCCGGGCGCGCTCTGCGTTGGTGTGCACGGGCAAGCTAGCGACCTCCTGGAAGGTGGGAGGGCCCGTCGGTGGCATCCTGGGAGGGGCAACGCCTCTGCTGTCGCTCCGGAATCGATCAACGCCCTCGAGCTCCTGTATCAGCATGCTGAGGCGTTCCGCGAGAGTCAGCAATTGCCCAGCCACGTCGCGCAGCTGGTTGCGGAGCAGGCGATTGGCTTCGTCGGCAAGGTTCATCTCCATCGTCGGTTGCTTGCTGAGTCCGCCCTCTATCTGTATACACCCAAAGCAAGTCAGCTTTAGCCTTTGCTAACAAGCACGGAACAACGAACCACTTAGCGAAAAAGGGACTCGGACTCTCCCCCCCCCCCCGATCGCTCGCGTTCTACATGTCTACCCCGTTTCACTTTATCGATCAGTAGCTAGTATCTTGCGCCCCGTGGATGTTGGACCCCGACTATTGTGGTTAAAGTTTACTCTCTGATACCATCTTAGTCTGTCACGCCCCGGGGGTTTAAATGCGCGGAAGAAGAGCCACCGATGCTCCCCAAATCAGTAGTTATATATTATTATTTTTTTTTTTGAAAATCATTGCTCCCCGGCGCGAGCCCAGACCCGCCGCATATACAAATTTACTCTACAAACGGGCAGAGTCTCCTTTGTATATGCACGGCGTCCTGATTACAACATACATTCGTCTCAAGCATTAACCACACTAATCGAGGTACAAACACATACAACTTGCATTCTAAACATTCCAACAACCTTTATAAAAGTAAAAGAGGGCCGACTGATTTGAAAGGATAAATAATCACACGGTTTTGAAAGCGACGCCCACTCGACGCCTTGGTTTTAGAAAACTGTTTCGCAACCACATAAATCCACAGAGTTTTGAAAGCGGCACCCACCCGATGCCGATTTATTGAAAACCAATTTGAAGCCACATAAATTCCACAAGGTTTTGAAATCCGGTGCCCACACGACACCCATGTTTTAAAAGCGGTTTTCGCAAACGGTTTTCCTTTTTGTTTTTGTTTTCCATCATTTAAAACGGCCAAGCAAGGGGAAGAACATTCAATTACATATGCGTGAAAGGAGATAACATCCACTTCGACCCCACGGGGGTGTCGCAATCCACAACTAACTAACATGAACAATAAAGGAAACGAACAAAGGGAAAAGAAAGTCACAATGTCCACGGTCGCTCAAAGTCGGACCAGCACCCTTGCGGCCTCACCGGTGCCCTAACACTCGCCCCTGGACGAACCTGTCACGGAGTGGATAGTCAGTGACTAGAAATAGTATAATAAGCAAAAAGGCTAAAGACATAGCAAACCACTGCAACCGGAGCAACCGTCTCTCTCAACCACCGCCTACAATAGACGCACCCTGTATGATAGTAACACCCGGGCACCCTTCCCGTCCACCGCACCGGGTCCCTATCCCGGTGCCCCCCTGCCGAGCACCTGCCTCGGCCACCGAGCACCTACCTCGACATCACCGCTCACACCCCCCACCTATGAGGGCCCCCATTCCTAACGCCACCATCGCGTGGGGTACACGGGTCAACGTACCACTTTTCCGAAAAAGCACACCCTGGCGGAGGCCAATCCGCCGGTGTGCGTATAGGAAAACAAGAGCCTCAGATCAATAGTAAAACGGAATGATAATAAAACAGGGTTAGTTCAAAAACGAGAGAAGACTTACTATCCACCTTGCCCCAACATACTATTTCTATCAATAAAATCCTATTCCCACAGTTCCCGGGAATGTACCCACCTTGTGTACGTCGTCCGGAGTTCAGTTCGCCCGTGTCCGCGCGCCCACAACGTCCCGCGCTCCTGAAGGAACAAGTGCATGTCAAGGCTAAGAGATCTGAAACCCGAAATGACGGACGCAACCCCGGACTCCGTGTGACGGAGTTCCCCGCACGGCCCCGACCCGTGCGGCGCACGTCCCGCCTGCGCACGGCCCCGCGCTTCACCAGCCCGCGCGGGCGTCCCACCTGCGGGCGACCCCGCGCGGCCAAGTGCCGCGCGGCGCGCCGCCCGCGCGTGCGGGGCGACCCCGCGCGGCACCGGTCCGCGCGGGCGCCCCGCCTGCGGGCGGCCCCACGCGGCCAGGTGCCGCGCGGGCGCGCCGCCCGCGCGTGCGGGGCGACCCCGCGCGGCGCCGGTCCGCGCGGGCGCTCCGCCTGCGGGCGGCCCCGCGCGGCCAGGTGCCGCGCGGGCGCGCTGCCCGCGTGCGGGGCGGCCGCGCGGCACCGGTCCGCGCGGGCGCTCCGCCTGCGGGCGGCCCCGCGCGGCCAGGTGCCGCGCGGGCGCGCTGCCCGCGCGTGCGGGGCGGCCCCGCGCGGCAACGGTCCGCGCGGGCGGCCCCGCGCGGCCAGGTGCCGCGCGGGCGCGCTGCCTGCGCGTGCGGGGCGACCCCGCGCGGCACCGGTCCGCGCGGGCGCCCCGCCTGCGGGCGGCCCCGCGCGGCCAGGTGCCGCGCGGGCGCGCTGCCCGCGCGTGCGGGGCGACCCCGCGCGGCACCGGTCCGCGCGGGCGCCCCGCCTGCGGGCGGCCCCGCGCGGCCAGGTGCCGCGCGGGCGCGCTGCCCGCGCGTGCGGGGCGACCCCGTGCGGCACCGGTCCGCGCGGGTGCCCCGCCTGCGGGCGGCCCCGCGCGGCCACGTGCCGCGCGGGCGCGCTGCCCGCGCGTGCGGGGCGACCCCGCGCGGCACCGGTCCGCGCGGGCGCCCCGCCTGCGGGCGGCCCCGCGCGGCCAGGTGCCGCGCGGGCGCGCTGCCCGCGCGTGCGGGGCGACCCCGCGCGGCACTGGTCCGCGCGGGCGCCCCGCCTGCGGGCGGCCCCGCGGCCATGTGCCGCGCGGGCGTGCTGCCCGCGCGTGCGGGTGACCCCGCGCGGCATTGTGCCGTGCGGGCGCGCCGTTCGCGGCCGCGGCGCCTCGTCGCCGGCGGCGCCCGCCTCCGATTTGGTGGCGGCGGCGCGGAGATCTACGAAACGGAAGCTACAACCCTAGGAAAGCAAGGACACCACAAAACTCACCTTGATTTGCGAAGGAGGAAGGAGGAAGAAGGAGGAAGAAGGAGGAAGAAGGATCGTCCGCTTTTGTCGGCCGGTCCAAATCACTTTCCGTCACCACCTTGCCGTCGGCTACGAGAGGGAGAGCAAAAGAGAGGAGGAGAAAAAAAATAAAACCCTAGGTCCCTCCCTATTTCTCAAACATATATATATATGTCAAATAGCCGTGCGGATCGCCAGCACGTATCCCGGAGCACTTACGGAGGGTCCAGACTTCAAAAATTTATCCTGGATGAACCGGGAGTCGGATTCCGGAGCCGATCACGTCCCCGAGCTCCGTTTCGCGAGCTCTACCGCCTAAAAATGTCCGCGGGCCCCGACGGACTGTCCGGTTAAACACCAAAAATTAGACCCTCAGTAGGACAGTCAAAAGGAAAGGGATAACGGAGAAAGTCAAAGAATGGCCAGGTCTTACATAATGCACAAAATGCCATAAACCCCTTCAACTCTTGTTATTTAGGGCTGAGTCCCTCACAGAGTTTGAGTTTCACAATCAGGTCCCTCTCCAAGAATTTTCACGAATTCCATAGCATAAAATATAGGGCTTTTATGCAAAATACTGTGATTTTTCCCATATTTCACGCTTTTCGAGACAACTGGGTTGTCAAACTAAAAAACGGACACCATCACGATGTCCGGCTCAACGAAATCTATAAGATAGTGATTTTGGTTTGTCTCATTCGATCCCCTAAAATATTAAAAAACCACAAAATACTATAGTTTAAATAGTTTGACATGCTTTACGATGCTTCCGGCTCGTCAAACAGAAATTTGGTCAGTGCCACTGCGCTCAGAAAGATGACGCCATTCAAATCGACTTCCTGGATCGTCAGATTCGGACTCCAGACAGTCGATTGGCCGATGTTGGCTAGCGAGGGATATAACTCAGGGAGTTACTATTCACTTAAGTCGCGGGTCCCACTAGTTTCCTTACTAAGTTCAGGACGATCCGACCGTCGGATCAGAAATCGGTCTATACCATTTTCACTCGATTCGATGAGATGGTCGCACCGGAGACCTCAGATTTTTGAGATCAAACTCAGATCGGAGAGGCAGACTTTATGCTTTGGGAACCGTGCCATTTGCACACCGGTACACAGACCACTAAGGTTAATCTTTTGTTCCCTCGCACATATTCACACTGGAATATCACTTTTTACAAACTCAAATTTCTCGAGTATTACAACAATTGGACACAAGTGTTGGACCTCGAGCTTAAATGGATCATGTGGGTGATCGGTTGACTCCGTCGGATCTTTAGAAGTGGTTTCGCGCGAAACAGATGTTAAAATTAGGCTTAGCGCGAAGTTTGGACAAAAGAACACCTTTTCGGATGCCTTCGGCAATTTTTAGAGTTGGAATTTGGCAAAGCGGACAGCGGATTTGGATTCAGCGTGCGAAAACGATGAAAATGGGCTATTCACTTGTATTTTTCGGAGTCCGGATGCAAAAGCGCGTTTTTCGAGGCTTGGGGTACTGTTTCGGTACGGCGGGCGGCCCCGGCGGCGTCGGGCAGCAGCGCAGACGCAAGCGCGGCGGCGGGCAGGCGCGGGCAGCGCGGAGTGCGTGGGCGGGCGCGCGGGCAGGTGCGCGGTCCACGGGCCGGCGTGCACCGGAGGGCAGGACACGTCGCAGCTTGTGACTTGTTGGTGTTGTGGGCGCGGTCCACGGGGAAAATGAGCTAGTGTACGGTGGACCGGGGGTAGACACGTGGCGGCCACTGGTTGGCCGGTCCACATGCGCGCGGTCCACGGTGCAGGCAGGGCTGCCTCGGGCTGCGTGCCTGGCAGGGGCACAGACTACGCGCGCCGGCGAGCGCAGGCGCGACTGGCGCGCTGACCGGGTGCGCCACGTGTCGATCTCCGCGGGTGGCCAGCGGGAGTGGGGCCTTTGGCTGTTGCCTGTTCGGCGGGCGACGTGGAGGCCCAGGATGAATTCGGGCTTGAACAGTGTTGGGCCGGCCCAACACTGTAGCAACCCGGATTAATTCGGGCGCCCGGAAGTTGGGACCTATTGGTCATTTTGTGAATTGTTTTCCAGCTTATATAAATAGGCCCTGTTCTATCCCGAATAGCTATTTGCCTATTCATATTCTCACTGTGCAACCTTCAGGAGAATTTCTCCTCTCCCAGAGCTGGTTTCATCTGTGGATTCCCAGATTTTTTCGCGGCACGCATCCCAAGGTTTTCATTTTTACGGCGCGGCGCGACGCTCGTTCATTTGTGATCTCCTTCGTCGTATTTCGGTGTGTGGACTCTCTCGAGCTACTCCGGCATTATTTTCTAGCGATTTTTGCGCTATCGTCTTCACGACAGGTAGGGCTACGTTTCCCATGTTTACTGGTTCTCCCCGTTCTGACCTTTTCATGGGTTTTACGGATCATTTAGTGACCTCATTTTTTGGGGCGGAGTTTTGGATAGCACATCGGTATTTCGACGATAACTTTGCGCTCAGGCATCGGATGGAGGCGTGCCTCTAGTCGTTTTGCATCTACGCGACGCAAGGAACATCACCGTGATTTTTTCTGGAATTTTTGGAGGTAGGCCCGAAGGTGAAAATCCCACTTTTTATGGGAGGAGTTGTACAGATTTTGTTCTTGGGAATTTCGGGATGGTTATCTTGTTGATTTTGTAACTCGGCCTACAGGTATCGGATTTGGGCGTGTGAGTATTCATTTCGATCGGCTCGACGTGAGGGCAGCGGTGATTTTTCGAGAATTTTTGGTCTCCATCTCGCAGGTAAAAACAGAACATCTTTGGGACTGAAATCTGGGAAAGCATGTATTTGGGTACTTGTGTGTTTATTTGTGTGTATGTTGGGGATATTTTGTACAGTGATCGCGGCAGATTATCTATTTGGGCGAGAGCACTATTTGGACTTGGATTTCGCGATCGAGGTGGGTGGTTGCTATATCCCTCTTTTCTGACTTACCCGCTAGGAATATTAGAGTGATCCCTTTATTAGACATCTTGATTAATCATGATCGGGGTTGGATTTATGCATGCCTGTGTGGGGATAGGGTTGCTATGATAGCGTTTAACCTTGCATGTAGAATTGAATATTTATTTTGGACTATATGATTTATCCTGTTAGTGGTACTACTTGTGGATTTTTATGACATGCATAGGTGGATTGGGATAATAACCAATGGCTTAATTTATCTTCCTTGAGAACACTTGCATTCTTGTATGGACATCTAGATAGGCCATCTTTTATCGCTACACTTTCATGCTGGAACTTGACTTAGGAGAAACCTTGTTTGCTTCTGTTCTCCTTACTCTTTAGTCAGGTGGTTATTGTTGCTCGGGTTTGAGCAGGGATTTGGGATAGTGTAGCCGGGGCCTGGATTGTGGATTGTGGGTTTTGCGGCAACCGTGGATATTGGGCGGCTGACCGGATGTCGGTTATAGGACATCGGTGGTAGGACATGATTATGGACTAGAGGGCTTTGTGGCAACCGCGGATTTTGGGCGGTTGATCGGATACATATTATTTTACCCGATTTTGGATTGGGGGATTATAGCGGCTACCGTGGATAGTAGGCGGTTGACCGGATGTCGGATGTGGGACATGATTGAGTTTGGGAGTTATTCCGGCGACCGTGGATATTGGACGGTCGATCGGAGGTCGGTTGTGAGGCCTGGTTGTGGATTTTGGGGTATTGCGGTGATCGCGGATCTTGGGCGATTGACCGGATGTTCATTGTGCATTAGATTGGGGGTCAGTATTCTTTTAGTGGAGGGGTGTGTTCCACTAGGAATTTATAGTGGTGATCCAGTCCTGCTTTTGGTACTTATCACACCGGCGCGGTTATTGCCCGGTGATGCTTTCCTCGTGTGGGTCGCTCCCCTTGAGTTCCCCTCCCGAGGCCGGGGTCAGACAGTTATGGACAGTTTTGCTATCACATCGGCGCGGCTTATTTGCCCGATGATGAGGACGGCAGCAGGAGTTTTGCTATCAAATCGGCGCGGCTTACTTGCCCGATGATGAGGGCGGTACAGATTAGGTCCATCTGGGACGGTTGGTTACTGTTGCATACGGTTATTCCAGTCTAGGACTGCATTTTATAGGCATAGTAGTGGCAGTTTTCTTCCTTCAGCAGTCATTATTACTCACCACACTTCCTTCCTTTTTGTCTCTGGTAGACCTAGTGGGTGTGTCAGAGTTTGAGGTTTTACCCACTAAGGGAGGCTACTAGTTTACTAGTAGTTCTCACCCCCCATTCTTCTTTTTCTTTTCTTCTCCTTTGTTTTGCAGAGCCTTCTGCGGGTGCTGCTAGACGTACAGCGGCGGGTCGAGGAGAGAGGACGGCTGAGTAGCTAGACGTGGACCTGACAGTGAGTTAGCTAGACTTGTACCTCTTATGTGTCTTATCTCAGACGGTTGTACTTTCTTTTTTTTTGGGGTCTGGCTTTAGCCAGTTGGTTGTATATTTGTGGTGACCTGGGAGAGAGACTTGTACTTTATTTTACAGATATTTTGTATTTTTACTCCCAGTTCAGTCTGAGATGTAGTATTTGCAGTTCAGCTCCGTTTTTATTGCTCTATTATTGGTATATGATTTATCTGAGCAGGTTACCAGTGCTTCGTGTATGCGAAAAATTCCGTGTGCACGGCGGATCTGTAGACGAGCCCGAGTTCTGGTTTACACTCGGGGCGTGACACCAACAGGTGAAAGCGGAGCATCAGCGACCGGCGGGAAAACTACAACCGTTACCCATACAGGAGTGGAAGTGGGAATGGATCACCATGGACTTTGTAACCGGTTTTCCGCGATCGCAACAAGGACATGACGCGATATGGGTCATTGTGGACCGTCTGACGAAATCGGCCCACTTCCTACCGATTCACACGACATGGAGCAGAGATCGGATGGCGCAGACCTATATCGACGAGGTGGTAAGGCTGCATGGAATCCCGCCGTCGATAACTTCTGATAGGGACACGCGCTTCGTGTCAAACTTCTGGCGAAGTCTGCAGCAGGCACTGGGGACCAAGCTGCAGTTTAGCACGGCATTCCACCAGCAGACGGACGGGCAATCAGAACGAGTAATCCAGATTCTCGAAGATATGCTTCGAGCCTGCGTGCTAGATCTGGGTGAGGGATGGTCACGCTACCTACCCCTCGTGGAATTCGCCTACAATAATAGCTATCAGGCTAGTATTCGGATGGCCCCGTACGAAGCCCTGTACGGACGCTGATGTCGATCGCCTATTTGCTGGGACGACTTAGGGGAGCGAAAGCTCTTGGGGCCAGACCTCATAGAGGAAACAGAGGCAAAGGTACGCCTAATCAGGCAGCGGTTGTTGACCACCCAGAGCCGGCAGAAAAGTTACGCGGACCAAAGGCGACGGAAATTGGAATTTGCGGCAGGGGATCATGTGTTGCTACGCGTGTCACCGTCTAAGGGGACAAGACGGTTCGGCATATGAGGGAAGCTGAGCCCACGGTATGTGGGACCATTTGAGATTTTGGAGCGCGTGGGCCCGGTGGCATACCGGTTGGCCTTACTGCCAAATCTTGAACGGGTGCATAACGTTTTCCACGTTTCGATGCTCCAGAAATACCTATCGGACCTGTCGCACGTTCTCGATGCCTCGGCCGTTGAATTGCGAGAGGATTTGAGCTTCGAGGAAACGCCAATGCGGATCTTGGCAAGGGAAGAAAAGAAACTTCGCAACCGGACGATCCCCTACGTAAAGGTGCAATGGAGTAACCACGAGGAGCGCGAGGCAACGTGGAAACTGGAAGCGAAAATGAGGGAGTGTTACCCTGAGTTATTTAGCGAGGGGTGAGGTTAAGTTTCGAGGACGAAACTTCTTTTAAGGGGTGTGTGGTGTAGTATCATAGATTTTTGTAACATTTTTACCTCCTTCTAATAAAGTTTTCGTTTGGAGAAATTGAACTAACGGGATTACTTAGGTGGGTAATATCGAGGTGCTGGTATTTTTCTGCGATAGAGCTCAGAAAACGGAGAACGAGGTGCGATCGGATCCGGATTCCGACTTACGGAACTCCCAGAAAGGGGTGGAAAGGATCGCAATAGCCAGGGGGTGCATCGAAATCCATGTAAGTGATTTTGCACGCTTTTCGAGGAAATAAGGGATTATCTTTAAAGAATTATCCCGAAGAATTATCTCTGAGGAATTAATTAATTAAGAAATTAGTTAATTGGGAAAAGGCAGAACCCTAATCGGAAGGAAAAAGATTAAATTTTGACTTCTCCCGAAAGAAATGGAAAAAAAAACACTAACCGGAAGGAAACGAGAGGAAAGAATGAGCGAAAGGAAAGGAAAAGGCAGAACCCTAATCGGAAGGAAACGGGAGGAAAGAAGGAGAAGGCGGAAGGACCCAACCCTCCCGACGAACGCGCCGAAGCCGGGAGCGTAAATGGATCTCCGACTCCGACGATTAGAGGTCCGGGTGGCGACAGAGAGCAAGGTTCGGTCTCCGGAGTCCAGAATTCGCATAATTGAGGTGGGTACCTTTGGTTATTACCGGTGTAGAGTCGTTCCCGAATATTCATTTTGATAAAGTAGATATTTTTGGTAATTTGACTAACCCCATAGCATGTGAATCTCATTTACTATATTATTCTGATCAAAGCGGCTGAGGTCGCAACGCTGTTCTTACACTTATATTGCTTACACGCACACCGGCGGTCTGGCCACCGCACAGGGTGTATTTTTTCGAAAAGATGGTAAGTTGTTTTACCCGTGTACCCCACAAGGAGAGGTTAGTGGGGACCCCTCAAGGAGAGGCGACTGTTACTTGCGCAGTGGAGGGGTTAAAGGCACCAAGAAGATGAGTACGGTATTGGGGTTGGGGCCCAAAGTATTCTGGAAACTGGGGTAGGTGCCCAGTGTGACTTTCGATAGCGATTTAGCGATACATGAGGGGGGGGGGGAAGTAAATGCTCCGGTGATTCGGTGTGTTCTTTTCAGTCATTGCATTTACTTATTCGTTTTCTACTTTATCAGTCACTGACAACCCACACTGTGACAGGTCCGAGCAAGGGTGGGAATCGGGACGACGGTGAGGCATCAATTAGAGGACCCTAGCCATGAGGGCTAGTAAACGATACGTTCTTTACTTTCGGTTATTTCCTTATACTGTGGTTAGTTAAACTGTGATTCTTTTTGTGGTTTTCTGATGGATATTGGAATGAGGATTTCATGTCCATAATTGGTGAATGTTAGGATGTGTAATTGCGGCATGTTTTCGAATACAAACCTGGTTTCAAAACTGTTTTCAAAGCAGGTGCCGTGTGGGCACCGATTTTAAAACCCGTGGATTTATCCTTTCAAGTTAATGGCCGCTCAAAAGAGTTTGCGAAAACGTTTTGGAAAAACTGGGTGTCGAGTGGGCACCGATTTTCAAACCTATGGGTTTATGCTCTAGTCTGTATGCGATAGCTGTAGAGTCCTGGCATTCCATTGCCTTTGAATACCTTCTTTTTATGACGGAGTTGTTAGGAAAGCTCTTCACTGTGTTTTCTGCAATGGACCGGCCTGGACCGCGGGTTATTTTTTGCGTTTGAGCTCAGAAAACGGAAAACGGCAAAGCGATCGGATTCGGATTCCGATTTACGGATCTCCCGGAATGGAGGTCAAAGCGTTTTCCTTTTGGATAGTGCATCAGAATCCGTGCTTAGTGGCCGGCATGCTTTTCGACGCGATCGGACTGGATCTTTCTATGATCAGACTTTTCTTTCATCTTATTTATGCTATTGGTTTATTTTATTTATTTTGTACTACCTCCACCTTCCCGTTTTTCGTTTTGGTACTAATTGAATCCTTTCAGTCGTTAGGGGGGGTTGAATTTCGAGAATTTTTGGGCCGATCGTCGGGGTTTGCGGGTATTTTTAGGTGGTAGAGCTCGCAAAACGGTGAACGGTGGCGCGATCGGATTTGAATTCCGATCCCGGGATCGCCCGGAAATAATTTTTGAAGTTTACTATCAGTTTTGGTGCAACGGAATGCGTGCCGGCGATTGGCACGTTTTTCGAGGTGATCTGGACCCCTCATTCTTTTTCGAATAGCTTTGAGTGTTAACTAGGGTTTAATTTTAATTTCTCTTCGTGTCATTTAAGCCCGACCGGGGGTGCGGGGAAAAACCCCAAACCCTTTTTCCCCTTTCCAAGAAACGGCGTAGGGACCGAGGCGGAGAGACGGGAAGAGAAAAGAAGGAACTGCTCCTTTCCTGCGGAAACGATCGAGCAAGGGCGGCCGATCCTCTTTCCTCCTCCTCCGCCGGCGGAATCAAGGTGAGCGGTTCGAGTATTTTTTTCGGTTTTCCGTTTTGGGGGTTTCTTGTCGATGTCGTGGGCGATACGAGTTGTTCCGCCGCCACCATTATCGTGTCCACGGGGTCGTCGGCGCAGTCGCCGGGGTCGCGGGGTCGCAACCGGAGCCGAAAAAGGGGTCGAGTTACTGTTAACCCGGCAGAATCAGGCCACGCGGTCCACCGGACCCCGCGTGCACCCGGCGCACGGCTTCCGGGCCCAGGGGCGCGGACCCGGCACACGGATGCGTGCACCAGGCCACGCGGTCCACCGGACCCGGCGTGCGCCCGGCGCACGGCTCGCGGGCCCAGGGGTGCGGACCCTGCGCACGGATGCGTGCGCCAGGCCACGCGGTCCACCGGACCCGGCGTGCACCCGGCGCACGGCTCCCGGGCCCAGGGGCGCGGACCCGGCGCACGAAAGCGTGCGCCAGGCCGCCCAGTCCACCGGTCCGGCGTGCACCCGGTGCACGCCTCCGCAGCCCGATTGTGTGGACCCAGCGCACGCTTCTGCCCATGCGTGGCCTGGCCCATGCCGCAGCGGTCCACCGCTGCGGCGTGCTCCCGGTCTGCGCCGCAGCTATCTTGCGTTGTGGACCGGGTCCACGCCTGGACCCGTGCACCAGCTTTCAGCTTGAGAGTCCAGAAGTTTCGTTTTTGGCCCGTTTCGCCCCTTTTTGAGTGTTTTTGATCGCGACGATGTTTTTTACGATAATTCTTACTGTAGTTCTTTTTCGGGCACAAGGTGGGAGTGTTTTAACTGGAGTTTCCGCATCGTCTTCTTCTTCGTGTTTGAGGTGGGTATACCCTTAGAACCCCTTTATGCGCGTTTTCGTTATTGTTGTGATTATCATGTTTTGGGTACTCGTTCTGAGGTTTAGTGTCGGGATTTGAATACTGCAAATATATTTCGATTGCTCAACTAACTGTGTTAATCTTTAACGATCTCTATGGTTCAATATCATTTGTTTTGTTCGTTGTACTTGGTTACGATGCTCGAGGCTGCAGCACGCGCACCCGCGGTTTGGCCACCGCAAAGGGTGTGCTTTTTCGGAAAAGTGGTCTATGACCCGTGTATACCCACGAGGTGACGTAGTGGGGGCCCCCGTAGGTGGGGGGTTTGAGGCGCCAAGGTGTGAGCGGTGCGACCCGTCGAGGTAGGCGCTCGGCGTGGTTTACCGAGGTAGGTTCTCGGTCTGGTTTCCCGAGGTTGGTGCTCAGTTTGGTTTTCTTTCTTGAGGTTGGTGCTCGGTCTGGGTTGCCGGGGCAGGTGCCCGGTTCAGGTTATGCAGGGGGAGGGGACACCGTCGATCGCACGATGCGGAGGGCGGTTACTCTAGTTTTCTTACGGTTTGCTTTAGTTACAGTCTTCCTGCATTTCATCTTTTATACCTTGTGTCGCTGACTTCCCACTCTGTGACAGGTTCCTTCGGGGGTGAGAGCTAGGGCGACGGTGAGGCCGTGGCAGGAGTACTTTTGGTCCTTCGAGGCCATAGACTGCATTTACTTTTTATTTTGCTCAATTCATTACCTGTTAGTAGTTTACTATGTGGATTGCGATACCCTTGTGGGGTCGATGTGGATGTTGGAATGTCGTTTATTATCCTTGTGGGTGGTTGTTTTGCTTTTCCCGATTGGCCGCTTTGAAACTACAAAAGAAAAGAAAAAGAAAATATTTCGAAAACCTTTTTGAAAAACCTGGCTGCCGTGTGGGCACCGTTTTTAAAACTTGTGGATTTATCCTTCCAAAATTAGTCGGCCTCTTTAATACTTATGGAAAATGGTTGTATGTATCCGACTGTTGAACTAGTATGGTTAAAGTGATGATTGTATGGTTGTTGTAGTTGGGACGCCATGCATATACAAAGGAGACTCTGCCCGTTCGCAGAGTGAATTTGTATATGCGGCGGGTCTGGGCACGTACCGGGGGAGTTTGGTTTCAAGAAAAAATATATATACGCAAATTCAAAACTTTTCAGTGGTCGTCTTCCGCTTAATTAATGAAACCCCCGGGGCGTGATAGATTAAGATGGTATCAGAGAAAAATAGCTTTAACCACAGTAGTCGCTATCCAACATCCACTGGAGCACATTACCACTGGCTACTAACTAATGAAATGATCAGGGTATAATTGCGTAGAGATGCGAGAGTGCGGGGACTGTTGAGTTTTGTTTTCTGGTTTAGCTCGGGTGATAGTGCAACCCACCGGTGTTTGTTGGTATGTCGGCCGTTTGTCGGTTGTGAGTAACTGGTCAGCCGTTTGTCTAAACTTGTACCTTCTAGGTCTTCTGGTGTTAGGTTATAGCGAGTAGTCGGCCGATTCTTTTTGCACCATGGGCAAGGTATGGGTGGGAATGAGGATTCTTCCCCTATGGTTGTTACCCATAGTTCGGCTTTTTACCGTAGACACTGTGGTGGTTGTAGAGATCGTCGTGATGGGGTCTCGGGGGCTCCTTTGGGTTAGAAAGGGAGACCACCGGGGCTAGTAAATCTTCTTCGTTTGGGCTCGTTTTTGGTTAGAGAGGTCGTGCCTTGTTTAGCTTTTGACGCTGGGTGGTGCCAGGTAGCAATAGGTCGGGTTCCTGTGTTCTGCGCTAGAGGGCCGGTTAGGTTGTCCTATTGGTAGGTTGGCGCGTGATCCCTCGAGTGCGTTTAGTGAACCTAGGCAACTTTTGACAGGGTTCTTCTCGCTGTTTTCGTTGCTTGTCTTCTTCCGACCCTTTAGGTTTCAGATGGATAGTCTACAGTACCTGGAGGTGATTGTTGAGCGGACCTAGAGCTTAGATTTTCTCCTAGTTGGGAGTGTCACTGTTGGTCTGGAGGTTTACCGCTCATTTCGATGCCCGGTACTTGGAGGGGCAACGGTTTGGGACCGAGAGTTAGTGGTTATTTAGAGTGTCGCACCCCGTCGGTGCCAGGACGGAGGTAGGACCTTACTTTGTGGGTTTCGTCACCAGCTTCCCATGACTAAGGCATAGCCTTGAGGCTTAGTTTGGGAGCGTTTTGGATTGTTGATCTTTTGGGGCAAGTGTGAGTAAAGGGGAATCTGGCGACTACTCGGAGTTTTAGCACTGGTCACTTTCGGCTAGGAGGCCCTGTACGCAGCTCTTTCTGTGGGGTAGACCTTGTGGTAGGTCTTAAAGCTGAAACCTGACGTTAGTCTTGACCGTCGCCTCGGTAGGACGGGCAGTCGGAACAGGTGGTCCGGGGTGGTGGTTATGCTCCGAGCTTGTGGCTCGTGTTGGTGACGTGTGGAAGTGGCCCGTGTTGGTGACGGAGGGGAGCAGTCCGTGTTGGTGACAGGTGAGTTCGTTACTTTCGGGGGAAAAATTTTGGGTGGTTAGTAACCCAGCCTGTTTTGTTGGCACCTCTTGGAGCCTTGTGAGGGAGTTAGTGTGGTTTGTTTTCCTTGTCGTCGGGTTAGTTGTTTTGGACTTTTAAAGGCTCATCGGTACGGGTTGGGCGGTATGACTGGGGTACCTCGACGCATCGCGAGACTTTGTTGCTGACTTCTCAGCGCCGGCTGAGGTGGTTTGCGGACCGGTGGCGTCGTGACGGGGAATTCCGAGTGAGGAAGCAGGATTACGACGAGGTGCTGGGAGTGGAGTGTTTCACGAGGTACCAGGCGGATGTGTAGTTACTTGGTTTCAGTGAGCCTAGCGACTCGACCCTCTGCATCACTCACTGACACCCCCGTTGTAGGGGTTTCTTCCGACGTCCTTCTGACTGAACTACCGGGAATACCCCCGAGCGAGAGGTCATCCTCTCTTTCAAGCTTCTACCAGGCACGACTAGGAGTTTTCTGGATAAAGGGTTCATCAGACCGTGGGTGTCGCCTCGGGGCGCACCCGTACTCTTCGTGCGAAAGAAGAACGAAAGCCTACGTCTACGCATCAACTATAGGGAGATAAACAAGGTTACAGTGCAGAACAAGTCCAGGATTGATGACCTCTTCAATCAACTACGAGGAGCACTTACGGATTTTTCTCCGGAACCTCAGGGACCAGAAGCTGTTTGCTAAGTTTAAGAATGTGAGTTCTGACTTCGCGAAGTGGACTTTTTGGGGCACATTGTGTCAGCAACGGGAATCACAGAGAATGTGAGCGGAACTGCCCGACATACTGTCATGCCCCGGGGTCGAAACTGCGCCCCGGGCTCGCCAATAGATCCGCCACCTATGCCAACCTGCATAGGCGAAGCGTCCTACCTGCAAGAAAAGTATTACAGCTAAACAAAATATCAGAGCTATAAATAAAAGATCTGCTGTATAATTAAAATCAATCACTATACAACTGGAAATAATACAATAAGTCTGTCTCCCAAAAATAATAATACAATATCCACATATACAAGCTCTAAACCCAACCGGGAGGTATCTCCAATATATACTTCAGTGTACAGTCTCTCGATACATAATATATCCTCACTACGTCTGTCACTCAAAAGAGGAAAATAAAACAACTAAGCTACAGAAGATCTCCTCTGAAGGGGGTACCGCTACTCTCCAATCATGGGTAGGGATCTAGCTTGCGACTCCCTCGCCTCGATCAACGACCGCAGAAATAGCAACGCCTGCTAAGACTCTGCAAAACAAAGGAGAGGAAAGAAAGGGAGGGGGGGAAAACCCCCAATGGGTGTGAGAACTACACCAAAAAGGGAGTTCTCAGTGGGTACCACCGTCAGGCCCAACGGTCTGCCCACCAAGTCCTCAAGAGACAAAAACTAACCAAAGCCGTAAATACTGAAATAAGGAAGCTGGAGACTCTGAACAGCTACCATGCTTCTATCTAAATGCCTAAAAGGGAAGAACCAAAGGGTGGTATGCAACCACCAGCACCTGAAGTGCACAATCGACCCAAACGATAGACCAGTAATCACTGGCACTGCCTGCTATGCCTGCCATGCCTACTATGCCTGCTATGCCTGCCAAGCCTGCTATGCCTGCCATGCCTGCCAAGCCTGCTATGCCTGCCATGCCTGCCATGCCTGCTATGCCTGCCTATGCCTCCCATGCCTCCCATGCTTGCCATGCCTGCTATGCCTGCCTGCTATGCCTACTTTGCCTGCCATGCCTGCTATGCCTGTCATGCCTACTATGCCTGCCATACCTGCCTGCCTGATATGCCTACTATGCCTGCCATGCCTGCTATGCCTGCCATGCCTACTATGCCTGCCCTGCTTGCTACGCCTGCTATGCCTGTCATGCCTACTATGCCTGCCATGCCTGCCTGCCTGATATGCCTACTATGCCTGCCATGCCTACTATGCCTGCCATGCCTGCCTGCCTGATATGCCTACTATGCCTGCCATGCCTGCTATGCCTGCCATGCCTACTATGCCTGCCCTGCCTGCTACGCCTGCTATGCCTGTCATGACCTCAACCTAGTGCCACTAGTAAAACTGATACTGCCTGCTGTGCCTGCCAAATCGGTTATGCGGGCCAACGCATAACACCAACAGGGGATAGGAGTCTCAAGGACTCAAAGGTACCTGCTAAATCGGGTATGCCAGCCTACGCATAACACCGATAGGGGATAGGAGTCTCAAGGACTCAAAGGTGCCTGCCAAATCGGGTATGCCAGCCTACGCATAACAGCGATAGGGGATAGGAGTCTCAAGGACTCAAAGTCTGAGTAACGAGTATCACAATAGAATAAGTCTGCAGGACTGGATCATGACACTGATCAAATGAAAAAGAACCATCCACTACAAGAAGCCCAAATCCTCTCCCCGATCTGATGCAATAACAACTATCCGGTCAACCGCCCAAAATCCGCGGTTGCCGCAAATACCCTGCCCTCAAGCCTGCCTGTCCCAAATCTCCAATGATTGACTACACTATCCCAGCCCCTGCTCTAACCTGAGCATAATATCCCCTATGCCTAGGTAACTGGAGAGGGAATAAAAACATGGTTTCTCCTAAGTCAGTTCCAGCATGATAGTGTAGCAGAAAAAGGTGGCCTAACTACATGTCCATGCAAGCATGCTTTGTCCTCGGAAACAATAAAAGTGGGTGAAACATATATTAGTAAAGCATGCTAAAATATTCCTACTATGGTATACCAATCTCACCCAAGTAGGTCATTCCTTGCTTACCTCTTGCTCATATCGGTTGTACAACAATATGCCTGTTATAAATCATAGAGGGGTGATATCCCCACATGTGCACTTACATTCACCATGATATAAAAACCTTATACAGTTACCAAATTAAGCTTACCCACTTGAAGTGCTCAATCCAAGGCAAATCTGGAGTCGGCGAAGAGTGTAGACGCTCTCAGTCCAAAATCTGCTAAAACTGCTCCCTCGGTATATGTTGCGCGAGCCTCAGCTCCAAACAGCTGAAAACATCCAGGATTCACTATCTCCAATTTTTCCCAGTTCCAACAGGTTCTGAAACAGTCGCGAACCTTCCTGGGTACAACAATAAGGTTCAAGATTACATTTTTATTCCAAAATATCTAAGTACATACAATTCTGTTGGAACAGTCCCAAAGATGCGGATTTTTCACCTGCAGCAAGAGCCCAGAAAAATCCAACAAAAATACTGTCGCGTTCTTCGCGTCGATACCTTCGAACCGAGTACCTGCATGCCAAATTCCGAGCCCCGTAGGCCGAGTTACAAATTCCACAGTATAGGTGCGCAAACTCTCACATCCACATAACTGTAAGCTCTAGCACAGATAAGAAGAAAAAGGTATACCTCGGCGGAGGTCTCAGAAAAATCCAAGAAAAATACGGTGACGATCCTCGTGTCGAGTAGATGAAAAAAGTCTATAAGCTCGTCTTGATCCGACACTCATGGGCGGAGATCTCCTCAAAACAATGCGATGACCTCACAAAATCTCACAGCAAAAATAGGTCCCAGTAAACATGGAAAAGCTCCTCGAAAAATGTGAAACAAGAAAACGCTGAAGAAACCAAAATCGTAGCCTTACTTGTCGCGGATCCAACAGCGAAGAAATTGCTCGAAAATATGGTCGGAGTAGGCCAGGGGAGCTCTCGTACCGAAACACGACGAAGGGGAACACAAATGGACGAGCGTCGCGCCACGCCGTAAAAATGGAAACCTCGATAAGCGTGCCACCAAAAATCTCCAAACTCTGCAGATGGATGCAGCACAGGGTGGGGATCAACTTTGCTGGGAGCCTCAAGTTGGTTTGAAGCTCGGAAATGGTGGAAAAAAGGGAAAGAAGAAGGGTCGGATCGCTTTTTATAGGCTCCAGAAACAAATCAAAAAATACGGGATTTGTCCCGGTTTCCGGGCGCCCGAAATAATCCGGGCTGCTACAGTGTTGGGCCGGCCCAACACTGTTCAAGCCCGGATGCTTCTTGGGCCTCCACGTAGCCCGCAAAACAGGGAACACCGAAGCCGCCCGCTAGTATCGCGCCACGTGGCCCGCCGAACACACAACACCAAAACCCGCCGCTAGCCTGCCGCCACGTGGCCCGCCGTAGTGCCGACACGTGGCGCGCCCGAGCGCGGGAGAGGCCGACAGCGGCCATGTGCGCGCCTGCGCCGCCGCCTACCGCCTCTGCACGCACGCGCCCCGAGGCGATCTGCACCGGCTTCGTGGACCCGGTGCACAGCACCGCACCAATGATACTCTGCCATGTGTCACCCACCGGTTCACCGTACACCCGCGATCTATTCCGTGGACTAAGACTGCTGAGACAACCAATCCCGCCATGCCACGTGGCCTGCCCCCGGTGCACGCCGGCGCCGTGGACTGCGCACCTGCTCGCGCGCCCACGCGCCTTCCCGCGCGCCTTCCCGCGCGCCTGCCCGCGCGCTGCGCGCTGCCCGCGCCTGCCCGCCGCCGCGCCCGTGCCTGCCCGCCGTCGCGCCGCCGCCCTCCGCCGTCGCCGGCGCTGCCCGCCGGCCGCCGGAGTTACTGTTCCGGCGTGAACAGTAACCAGTGGCCTAAAAATCAAGTAAATAGCCCAATTTCATCGTTTTCGTGCGCTGAATCCAAATTCGATGTCCGTTTTGCCAAATTCCAACTCTAAAAATTGCCGAAGGCATCCTGAAAGAGGTTCTTTTGTCCAAACTTCGCGCTGAGCCCAATTTTAATATCCATTGCGCGCAAGACCACTTCTAAGCACTCGACGGGGTCATCTGACTACTCTCATGATCCATTAAACACTCTGAGTCCATCTCTAGTGTCCAATTGGTGCACAAACACCACCGACGCGCCATATAGGCCTCCAGAAGCTGCTGGTCAACCAGTAATCATATCGTGGGGATCCAGGTCCTCACACATATGATCCGGAACTGGCAGCAGTCGCCTTCGTTTTAAAGCTTTGGAGACACCACCTTTTGGAGTTCATCGTGATGTGTTTTCGGATCGCCAGAGCCTTAAGTTTGGTTCACATAGAAAGAGTTATTTTGCAGCAGAGGCGTTGGTTGGAGTTGCTGAAGGACTCGACTTGTCCATTCAGTATCACCCCGAAAAAAGCAAGTGTAGTAGCGGATGTTTTGAGCAGGAAGGGTCAAATCGGGGGGGGGGGGGGGGGGGGAATCGATGAGCTCGAGTACTTAGCGGGACCGGTACTGTCGCGCGACCTTTTTGTCCTTGTTGATCAAGCCAACCCTATTAGAGAAATCCTGGAAGGTCAGAAGACAGGCGCACAGATATAGCTTGTTCGAGACAAGAAGCTTGTTCGAGACAAGAAGCTTGTTCGAGACAAGATCCCCCTGAACCACGCGAGCGACTTTTCGGTGAGTGCGAACGGCGCAATACGTTTTCGAGGGTGAAATTGCTTACCCGAGCTGCCAGAGTTGAAGGAGGAGATACTGTCAGAGGCGCACTGCGCTCCCTATGCGGCGCATCCGGGTGACACGAAGATGTTCAAGGACACGATGCGGTTTGAGTCACTGTGGATCGATTGACGAAGTCGACTCTTTTCCCACCCATCCATACGATGTGGGCTAGAGACACTCGGCTTGTGTCGAACCGTTGGCAAAGTCTATGGCAAGCTATAGAGGCTAAACCACACTTCAGCACGGCGTTTCACCCCCAGACCGACGGACAGTCCGAGCGAGCGATCCGGATTCTCGAAGATATGCTTCGAGCCTGCGTACTTGATTGGGATGATGGATGATCACTGCTGTTGAGCTTAGAGAGGACCTGAGCTTCGATGAAACACCGGTGCGGATCTTAGCGCGGGAGGACATAAAGGATTGCGCAACCGGACGATCCCCTATGTGAAGGTGCTGTGGAGCCACCAGGAAGAACGTGAAGCGACTTGGGAACTGGAGTCAAAGATGGAGGAGTGCTACCCAGTTTTATTCGTCGCGAACCAGGGTTAAGTTTCGAGGACGAAACTTATTTTAAGAGGTGAGAGATGTAGAGTCCTGGCATTCCATTGCCTTTGAATACCTTCTTTTTATGACGGAGTTGTTAGGGAAGCTCTTCACTGTGTTTTCTGCAATGGACCGGCCTGGACCGTGGGTATTTTTCTGCGTTTGAGCTCAGAAAACGGAAAACGGCAAAGCGATCGGATTCGGATTTCGATTTACGGATCTCCCGGAATGGAGGTCAAAGCGTTTGCCTTTGGATGGTGCATCAGAATCCGTGCTTAGTGGCTGGCACGCTTTTTGAGGCAATCGGATGGGATCTTTCTACGATCAGACTTTTCTTTCATCTTATTTATACTATTGGTTTATTTTATTTATTTTGTACTACCTCGACCTTCCCGTTTTCCGTTTTGGTACTAATTGAATCCTTTCAGTCGTTAGGGGGGGTTGAAGTTCGAGAATTTCTGGGCCGATCATCGGGGTTTGCGGGTATTTTTAGGTGGTAGAGCTTGCAAAACGGTGAACGGTGGCGCGATCGGATTTGAATTCCGACCCCGGGATCGCTCGGAAATAATTTTTGAAGTTTACTATCAGTTTTGGTGCATCGGAATGCGTGCCGGCGATTGGCATGTTTTTTGAGGTGATCTGGACCCCTCATTCTTTTTCGAATTACTTTGAGTGTCAAAGAGGGTTTAATTTTAATTTCTTTTCGTGTCGTTTAAGCCCGACCGGGGGTACGGGGAAAAACCCCAAACCCTTTTTCCCCTTTCCAAGAAACGGCGTAGGAACCGAGGCGGAGAGACGGGAAGAGAAAAGAAGGAACTGCTCCTTTCCTGCGGAAACGATCGAGCAAGGGCGGCCGATCCTCTTTCCTCCTCCTCCGCCGGCGGAATCAAGGTGAGCGGTTCGAGTATTTTTTTCGGTTTTCCGTTTTGGGGGTTTCTTGTCGATGTCGTGGGCGATACGAGTTGTTCCGCCGCTACCATTATCGTGTCCACGGGGTCGTCGGCGCAGTCGCCGGGGTCGCGGGGTCGCAACCGGAGCCGAAAAAGGGGTCGAGTTACTGTTCATCCGGCAGAATCAGGCCACGCGGTCCACCGGACCCCGCTTGCACCCGGCGCACGGCTTCCGGGCCCAGGGGCGCTGACCCGGCGTACGGATGCGTGCGCCAGGCCACGCGGTCCACCGGACCCGGCGTGCACCCGGCGCACGGCTCGCGGGCCTAGGGGCGCGGACCCGGCGCACGCATGCGTGCACCAGGCCACGCGGTCCACCGGACCCGGCGTGCACCCGGCGCACGGCTCCCGGGCCCAGGGACGCGGACCCGGTGCACGAAAGCGTGCGCTAGGCCGCGCGGTCCACCGGTCCGGCGTGCACCCGGTGCACGCCTCCGCAGCCCGATTGTGTGGACCCGGCGGGCGCTTCTGCCCATGCGTGGCCTGGCCCATGCCGCAGCGGTCCACCGCTGCGGCGTGCTCCCGGTCTGCGCCGCAGCTATCTTGCGTTGTGGACCGGGTCCACGCCTGGACCCGTGCACCAGCTTTCAGCTTGAGAGTCCAGAAGTTTCGTTTTTGGCCCGTTTCGCCCCTTTTTGAGTGTTTTTGATCGCGACGATGTTTTTTACGATAATTCTTACTGTAGTTCTTTTTTGGGCACAAGGTGGGAGTGTTTTAACTGGAGTTTCCGCATCGTCTTCTTCTTCGTGTTCGAGGTGGGTATACCCTTAGAACCCCTTTATGCGCGTTTTCGTTATTGTTGTGATTATCATATTTTGGGTACTCGTTCTGAGGTTTAGTGTCGGGATTTGAATACTGCAAATATATTTCGATTGCTCAACTAATTGTGTTAATCTTTAACGATCTCTATGGTTCAATATCATTTGTTTTGTTCGTTGTACTTGGTTACGATGCTCGAGGCTGCAACACGCGCACCCGCGGTTTAGCCACCGCAAAGGGTGTGCTTTTCCGGAAAAGTGGTCTATGACCCGTGTATACCCACAAGGTGACGTAGTGGGGGCCCCCGTAGGTGGGGGATTTGAGGCGCCAAGGTGTGAGCGGTGCGACCCGTCGAGGTAGGCGCTCGGCGTGGTTTACCGAGGTAGGTTCTTGGTCTGGTTTCCCGAGGTTGGTGCTCGGTTTGGTTTTCTTTCTTGAGGTTGGTGCTCAGTCTGGGTTGCCGGGGCAGGTGCCCGGTTCAGGTTATGCAGGGGTAGGGGACACCGTCGATCGCACGATGCGGAGGGCGGTTACTCTGGTTTTCTTACGGTTTGCTTTAGTTACAGTCTTCCTGCATTTCATCTTTTATACCTTGTGTCGCTGACTTCCCACTCTGTGACAGGTTCCTTCGGGGGTGAGAGCTAGGGCGACGGTGAGGCCGTGGCAGGAGTACTTTTGGTCCTTCGAGGCCATAGACTGCATTTACTTTTTATTTTGCTCAATTCATTACCTGTTAGTAGTTTACTATGTGGATTGCGATACCCTTGTGGGGTCGATGTGGATGTTGGAATGTCATTTATTATCCTTGTGGGTGGTTGTTTTGCTTTTCCCGATTGGCCGCTTTCAAACTACATAAGAAAAGAAAAAGAAAATATTTCGAAAACTGTTTTAAAAATGTGGGTGTCGTGTGGGCACTATTTTAAAACCCTGTGGATTTATGGATTGCGAAAACCGTTTTGAAAATCTGGGTGTCGTGTGGGCACCATTTTAAAACCCCGTGGATTTATGGATTTCGAAAACTTTTTTGAAAAACCTGGGTGCCGCGGATTTATGGATTGCGAAAACCGTTTTGAAAATCTGGGTGTCGTGTGGGCACCATTTTAAAACCCCGTGGATTTATGGATTTCGAAAACCTTTTTGAAAAACTTGGGTGCTATGTGGGCACCATTTTTAAAACTTGTGAATTTGTCCTTTCAAAATTAGTCGGCCTCTTTAATACTTATGGAAAATGGTTGTATGTATCCGACTGTTGAACTAGTGTGGTTAAAGTGTTGATTGTATGGTTGTTGTAGTCGGGACGCCGTGCATATACAAAGGAGACTCTGCTCGTTCGCAGAGTGAATTTGTATATGCGACGGGTCTGGGCACGTACCGGGGGAGTTTGGTTTCAAGAAAAAATATATATACGCAAATTCAAAACTTTTCAGTGGTCGTCTTCCGCTTAATGAAACCCCCGGGGCGTGACAATAGCGGTGAATGTAAGATTAATTGTAATCTCTCCTCTTTGTCTGTCATGGTTGGAATGTTTAAAGTGTTCGTCTCGTTGGGAACGCCGTGCATATACAAAGGAGACTCCGCCCGTTTGGGGAGGGAATTTGTATATGTGGCGGGTCTGGTACGCACCGGAGGCAAGGTTCAGTTAAATACAAAAAAAAAAAAAAATGGGCACGTTTTCCGCTCTTTTAGAACCTCCGGGGCGTGACACTTGCACTCCTCGTTCCGACACTCGAGCGCAGAGAAATCCCAAAAAAACTCCGATGCTGTCAAAAACTCCGCCGCACAAAATGGGGTCACAAGATGGTCCGAAAAACTCAGAATGATGAGAAGCTGAAGTTACAAAAGTCGTAGCCCTACCTGTCGTGGAAACAACGGCGCAAGAATCGCCAAAACTCTGTCGGAGTAGCCGGGGGAGGCCGCGCACCGAAACGCGACGGGAAAGATCGTCGGAGAAGAAGCGTCGTAGCGCGCCGAATTGCCGTATAAGTCGGTGTAGTGGCCTGCTAAAATCCCAGAAATCCTCCACAAGATATAGTACTCAAGGGGGAAGAAGTTTACTGTAGAACCCTCTGTGAGAAAACGCCCAGAAAAGGAGAAAACAAAGCTATGCTGGGCCTACTTATAGCCTATTTATAGGCCCAGCCAAAGAATTCGGATAATTCCCAAAATGTCCCAGGATTCGGGCGCTCGACCCAAATTCGGGCGCCCGAATCCTCAGAAGAACGGCCCGCGAGGAGGACCCGAATCATCCTGGACTTGACACATGTCCCGAACACAGGACAGCGTGTGCAAGCCCAGCCAGGTGGTGACGCGTGGCCCTCCATCGCTCAGCGGGGCGGTTGGCGCCCACGAACCACGTGGCGCCACGTGGCCGCCCGCCCAACCGGCGCTATGCCGCTCCACGTCACGCCACCTGCCCCCCTGCCGCGCACGCACCCCGAGGCGCCCACGTGTGTCGTCCTGGACCGCGCCGACGTGAGCCCACCAATGACGAGCTGCGACGTGTCCCCACGCTCGTTCTATGCACCCGTGCGGGGTTCTGTGGACCGCGCAACGTGCCCCGGCCAATAACAGACCGCCACGTGGAACCCTACCGGTCTTCGGCCTCTCCCATGCACCAGAATCCACTAAAAACTTTCGGGAACCCATTTTTGGGCATCCAGACTCAGAAAAATACAAGCAAATAGCCATTTTGAAGCGTTTTTCTGCGCTGGATCCAAATCCGACCTCCGTTCAGCTTGAAACCACTTCTAAAATTCGGCAAAAGCAGCCAAAAGACAGGCTTGATCCAGAAACCTCACTGAGTTCATGTAACACATCCATTTGATGTGTTACGGGCCGACACACCAATAATATGTGTTTCACACTATGGATTCATGGGGAAAAGCTACATGGGGAACTGGACCACTACAGTGACATTGTTTTAAATAGTTCTAAAAATTTTCTAATTAAAATTTAATTAATTTAGATTTCTTTATGCCGTTAAACGAGCAAAAACCTCATATCTACTATTAAAAATATAAATTTTGTAACTCTTTGATCATTACATCAATGATGTCGAAAATATTTAAAATTTAATTTCTAGATACTTTCAGTGACCTAGATAATGTTCAATGGTGTTGATCGCCGATTTGGAAGCAAAACTATAAAAAATAAATAGATGACAACGGAACTCATTTACTACTGATAGCATTCCAGTTCAACTTATATATATATATATATATATATATATATATATATATATATATATATATATATATATATATATATATAATTGAGTTTCTATGTTTTTAAAAGTATCGAGTCATTAGTGTTTGTAGGTTTTAGCCTTTGGATGAAAAGATGTGTGGTTAATTAGGATGATAGTGGGCCCTTTGGATTAAGTGAGTGGTCGGTGAAATAGAATTATCTAAGAGGTGAAATTAGTCAAAGGGGTAGATCTAACGGTAGAAAACTTACAAGCACCAATTGCTTGGTGCTTGTACAAGCATAGTAGCTGGATTCTCTCTCTCTATATTAAATAATTGAGCTCCTATATTTTTAAAAGTACAAAATTATTAGTGTTTATTGGTAAAATAGAATTATCTAAGAGGTGAAATTAGTCAAACGGATAAATCTATTGATATAAGAGGGGGGGATAACCCTCTTATCCCCCTTATACTTATTACCAAACAAGGTCTTATTAGTGTTTTTATAAATATAGTTGCTGTACTTTATATATTGTTCTGATTGAATATAGGCTATTCGTATGTACGGTTCGGTTTATTTTTACTATAAATCTTTCCTAGTGTGAAGTGAATAATATTCAATGTAAAGTAGCTTCACAATAAAATACTTGGGAGCTTGAAAGCAAGAGAAAAGTGGAGCGCGGGGAGCATTAGGTTCTTTTCTTTGTTTTTCTTTTTTTTTTTCCCCTCCTTCACGCATCCCTTTTGCCTTTTGTCTCTTTAGTTTTTTTTTTTTTTTTTTTTTTTTTTTTTTTTTTTTTTTTTTTTTTTCTCTTGCTTTGCCTTTGCTACCTTCTTTTGCCTTTGCCTTTGTAATGTCTCAGCCTTATTAGTAATGCATTGCTAATGGGATGTGCACTAATGGCTTGTTGCTCATTAGATTCCCACTTCCTGTTATGGCTTCTAGTTAAGCCTTACTACTACTACCACTGCTGCTATTGCTACTGCTACTGCTGCTACTACTAATAGGTCGGCATCATTGTCCCTGCTATTCTCGCCATATTTATGCCAAAACAATGCAATTCCCTTAGTCTTTACGCAATCCTCCCCTATTTGCCATGCAATCTCTTTCATTCAATTTTACATTATTCTCTTGACTAAGAGATGTGCATTGCTAGGCTATTGTTTTTTTTTTTCTTTCCCCCTTTTCCTTCAACTTTTTCTTTTCCTCCCCTTTAGAGGGAATATGGTCCATGTTACTATTGCATCAACAACCATCGGATGTATTTTATAAAGAAAAAAGATTAATGCTCCACTCAAACCACAGAGAAGATCCTCTGACTAGTGAAAAAGTCTAAGGTACAAAATTTATATGTTTAGAAATTAACACTTTGAACGCCAAGCTTTAGGGTAATTAGAAGAGGTCCAAGTTGAACCACGATTTAAAGTTTTAAAATGAGAGCAAATAAAATTATAGAAGTGTGGTGATTTTATTATATGGAGAGTTTCAGAATGCTCTTTAGATTTCCATTTTCCTTCCACTCGTTCAAAATAACCATTTATAGTCCCAGTTTTGTTCTTACAATTTTCCTCTCTCTCTCACACACAGACTCAACATTAACCAACTAGTTTCACTAGATGATTAGCAACTGCTAGCTATTACTCATTTACCGCACTGCAGACCAGTAAATCTATTAATGAACAAATATTTATTATAAACTTCATAGTGTTTAAAATATGATCAAAATTTTATTTAGTGTGTGCTGATGTATTATAAGGATGCAAACAATTTCTCCTATTTAATTATTGTGAAAAAGTTTTTTTGTGCAAAAGAAGTCTCAATCTTTCAACAACCAACTAGACAAGGAAACACTAAAATGTGTAATCCCTGATCATTTATTAAAGGAATCTCAAATAGAATTTTTTTTTTTTTATAAATAATCTTATTTTATATTATATTTTTAAAAATAATTCTCCGTGAAGAAAAATTATAAAGATAGGATTCTATATGCGGTGAATTATTTACCGTTTTTAGAAGCGGTGAATGGTTTACCGTATATAGAATGCGATGAACTATTCACCGCTATTAAATATAACTTATGAGTTTTTTTTAATTAATTTACTTTTAAATTTTAATTTATTTTAATTTATTTTTAATTTAAATTTGATTATTGGCTTAAATAATTATTAGTGATTCTATTTTTTAATTAATTAATTTTTTAAATTTAGTTTGTTTCAATTTGTTATTCCGACAAAAAAAATAAGAAAATATAAAAATATTTATTTAAAAGGAAATTTTATTTTGAAATTAAATTTAAAATTGACTGTTTAATTTTTACTTTATTTTGTAATTAATTTTTTTTTTAAATTTGATTTATTTTGATTTATATTAAATTTGAGATAATTTGAAAGTATAAAGAAAATATGGAATAATATATTAATATTTAATAAATAAAAGATAAGAGTATTCATTAGAGAAAAAAAATATAAAATTCAACTTCGCTACGTAATTATTAGTGACATATTCTTTATTCATTTTAGGATTCCATCTGTGAATTTATATTCGCTTATATATAATATAGATATTATATTAAATTTAAAATTTTAAAATATAAATTCAAGTATAGTATCGAATATTTATAATTTATTATATAATGTAAATCCATACCTTAATTCAAATCCTTTGGGTTTCCCTTTTTTATATCTGTATTCAAAAATTTATCTGTCTAGTATCAAGTAAATTCATTCCGTTTGAAATCTGTTCATTTTTTATATTCACTTTTCAATGTGAAAATTGTGAAAGCGGTGAATCATTCACCGCTTTCAGTAAGAAAGCGGTGAATGGTTCACCGCTTTTAAGAATAAAATTCTATAAATGCGGTAAATGGTTCACCGCTTCTAGAATATCTTATCCATCCGAGTCTATTTTTACAAATAAATTTTTATAGATCTATTTTTATAATAAAAATTGTTATGATAATTAGTTTGGTAAATAACCCTCTCAAATAGTTCAATTCATGATCCATATTTTTTCACTACTAAAATATTAGTCATTAGTAATTTTTAATTATACTGTTAAAAAATCAACAAATGTCGTTAAAATTTTTAGTAGCATATGACATCAAATACTTTCTATATCAATATTGCTTAGGGATTGTTTGGTTGCATACATTTTCAACTGTAGTGCAGTTGTAAATGCATACAATCATAATTTTTTTATATGGTTTGATGTAGTTAGGCTCAACTGCTACAGTTGCATCCACATAGGAAGGTCCAACTGCTGCACTGTCACGCCCCGGGGTCGAAACTGCGACCCGGGCTCGCTAACAGATCCGCCATCTGTACGGAAACTGCCGTACAGACGAAGCGGCTAACCTGCAAAAAGAATCAACTACAGTATACAGATATCAGAGCTGAAAGTAAACTACTAAAAACTGAAATCCAAACCCTGTACAACTGAAAATAATACCATATCCATCTCCCAAATGCGATCGTATACAAAGTCCTCTGATACAAAACTCAAAAGGGAGATATCTCCAATAAATACATCAGTGTACAAACTCTCAATACAAAAATATCCTCACTACAACAGTCTCTCAAACTGTAAAAATAAAATACAACTCTATACCTCACAATAAAGTTCTCTCAACAGAGGTAAAAGTAGTAAACTAGTCTACTGAAGCTCTCCGCTGAAGGGGGGTACCGCTACACTCCAACGACGGGTAGGGAACTAGCTCGCGACTCCCTCGCCTCGGTCAGAAGGATCAGCAACAGGAGCACAGGAACAGAAGAAGAAGTCCCTGGGGAAAAGACACCACGACGGGTGTGAGAACTACTTCCCACAGTAGTTCTCAGTGGGTGCCGTCAACAAGCCCAACGGTCTGCCCACTAACTCTACTAGAGGTAAAAGATAACAGTGCAATGAAATCTGAACAAGAAAAGCTGGAACTACTCTACAGCTACCATGCCTCTATCTAGATACTCAAAAAGTGGAACAGAGGAAAGTAAATGAGACCACTCGCACCCAAGGTGCTCAATCGACCCAATCGAACTGACTGCCTCAAAGGGTCCAGTCAAGCCTGCGCCTGTCGACTAGGAACGCACCTGCCCACTACCACACATCCACATGAGGACGGGATTTACGTGGGGCGTCCTGTCCGACTAACTCATCCCTCGCGCAAAACTGCCTCAACAGGCCCATCGTTGCCTCCACCGCGGAAAACTGCCTCAACAGGCCAACCATCGTATCCACAGCGGCATCTCAGGGGCGCGACTCCAACTGAGGAAAACGGCGCGGCATAGAGTATCAAACATTGGCAAAAGCAGGCTATAGACAAAACCACGCTCACTCTCAGAACGGTAGGACTCAAGATCCCCAAATATCTCGCACAACAGTCGGAGCACTCTCGACGACTCAGCTGATCGGCCAACACGAAACACGAGACACTAGCCTCTCCAACAGCTCGCAGCACAACCACACTGGCTGGAGGTACTCCACAGCCAGGAACGACCCACAACTCAGGCTAACAATACCGGTCGGACAACACTCAACGACCTGGGACCACCGTCAACCCCAACGGTTCCCAACAACACGGACCGGAAGATACTCGACGGCCCGGGACTACCGTCTACCCAACGGCTCCCTCCCACGACAGCACAACAGGAATACAAGACCTCCCGGGACTACCGTTTACCCAAACGGCTCCGGGCACAGATAAGCAACCCACTACAACTACCAGACTCCACTCTGCTCCCAAGCAAGAGTGCAAAAGCATCCCACACTAAAAGAAAGTCCCGACCTCTCGGCCCACTACCTGGGCGAGGAAAAACACTATGTCCAGGAATAGAAAAACAGTGTGGGTGTCTAAACAATAAAATAACCCTAGCCCAAGTGAGGGTTTTCTACTAGTCTGGTTACACATGCAACATATGACGGGGGTGCTAGGTCAAGTTCTAAGATAACTATATTAACAGATGATAAAAGGAATAACAATTCCTATAATCTAGCATGCTACACAATGAAATAAACTATCATGCATAGTCCTACATCAGTAGAAATACTGTACAGTCCATAAAACTTGGAGATAAGGCCACCCACCTCGATAAGCCACCAATTGCTCGTAGTCACTTGCAATTGGCCTCCACGCGATTCCGCACGCAAAACGATGCCCGCTGCCGGAGTCCGCACGCAAAACGATGCATGCCGCCGGAGTCCGCACGCAAAACGAAGCACGATGCCGAAACTCGCTCGCAAAACGGAGTCCGCACGCAAAACGGTGCACGCCGCCGGGGTCCGCACGTAAAACGGAGCACGGTGCCGAAACCCGCGCGCAAAACAGAGTCCGCACGCAAAACGGTGCAGTAAAACACGGTCCCAAGCACAGATAAGAGCAAGAGGGTTAATTACTGTCCAAAAGAACGCCCCAAAATTGTGCAAAAACACCGTAAAAACAAGTGTGGGACCTACCCGACTGCGCCGCCGTCGCCGAAACTGCTCCGTTGGAACACCTCGCGCGCCCCACGAGGCCCACGACGCACCGCCGCGCCACCCAAAAATCCCCTCCTCACTCCTTCTCTCGCTCGGGTGGAGAAGAAAGAAAGAAAAGAGAGAAGAAATGGCGCGGGGGAGAAAGAAGAAGAAGAAGAAAAAGGGGAGGAGAAAGGGGATGGTCCACGGTGCCAAGGTGCACGGTGGACCGGCCAATCAGGAATCAAAACCCCCGGTCCACGGCACTTGGGCGCGCGCGCCCGGTCCACGCGCGCGCCCACAGCGCCACGCGGCGCGTTGTAACGCGCCCGCCACACGGGCGCGTTTCACGCACCGCGCAGCCCAGGCGCGGGACACGCGCGCGCCACACGGGCGCGCGCCCCCGCGCCCGCGCGGGCGCCAACGGGGGCCCGCCACGTGGCGGCCCCCGCGCGTTCCGCGCCGAAGGCGCGGCCCCTGTCGCGTCCGTACGCTCGCCGCGCTCCTCGGGATCCGTGCCGCTCCGCCTCGAGATCCGCGCACGCGTCGAAAAACGCGCATGCTATCCGGGCTCCAAATCTAACAAATAAATAGTCCATTCTTAGCGATTTCGCGCGCTGAATCCAAAAACGATGTCCGTTTCTCCAAATTCTCGTCCGAAAATTTGCCGAATGCCCACTCGATCCGATTTTCGCGCCGGGCCCATTTCTGAAGTCCGAAATGCCGAATTTCAACTCTGAAAATTCCCGAAGGCGACCGGAGAGGTAAACTTTTATCCAAACTTCGCCCGGAGTCCAATTTTGACATCTGAATCGCGCGAAACCACTTCCAAACACCCGACGGGTCCTCTAATTTCCCACGGGGTCTCCTTTTAAGCCCGAAGTCCACCACTTGTGGCCAAATTGCGCGCAACCATCACGACGCACCACGCAGGCCTCCAGTGATGCAAGCTAAATCCCAAATTGCACCACAAATCCATTTCTCGGGCCCGACAAGCGCACAAACACTCCCAACGGCCACTAAAAGCTGCCCAACAACCGGCAAACCCTACGCGGGGGATTCCGGGACCTCACACCCTCCCCCACTAAAAGAAAGTTTCGTCCTCGAAACTAGATCAAGTCCATCAGGAGTCACAATTACCGCGGGTAGGTTCCATCAATACGCCTCCAGCTCCCGAAACATCACTCACTCCCCGTGATTACTCCGCAACAACAACAACAACAACACGTACGGTATGGCCTGATGTGCAATTCTCTCATCTCTCGAGCCAGAAATTGCAACGGCGTCTCTCGTACTCCAAAAAAAATCACAGATCTCAAAGGGGCAAGTAAATCACGGGCGAGGAAAAACACATCACTCCTGAGCTGAGATGTGAAATACCCAAGGGGCTCCAATCAAAGGCTGGGGAAAAGGGAAATAACCACTAATTCAACACGCACCAAACCACATCATGGTGCCAACCTCAACAAGGCGACCCGAAGCATACCCGCACATTCATCCAATTAGGAAGGGAATCCAATAAGTTGGGGTCTTCACTCGGTTACTTCCCGATCCAAAACCACCCGAGTGGACTACTCAACTGCAGGCTAACCTCAAAAGGGATCCTCAAGAGACACAATCCCATGCCACAGTTGGTCACTCAACATGCTATCATAACCCCAACGGACCCACAGGTCGAAGTCGATCCCTCAACTAAAAAGAACACCCTGACGGGGACCAAACCGTCGGTGAACGGGACTGAAAACTGGCTCACAAGGCGATCATAAAGCTGATGCCCAACTCGCGGTCAAAGTCCGAAACATCCAAAAAACTCTCACCGTTGTGTACCTACAACGTGGCATCACTGCCATGCACCAACGGCGTGGCATCACTGCCGTGCACCAACGGCGTGGCATCACCACCGTGTATCAACGGTGTGGCATCACCACCGTGTATCAACGGTGTAGCATCATCACCGAGTGTCAACAGTGTGGCATCACCACCGTGTATCAACGGTGTGGCATCATCACCGTGTATCAACGGTGTGGCATCATCACCGTGTATCAACGGTGTGGCATCACTGCCGTGCACCAACGGCGTGGCATCACTGCCGTGCACCAACGGCGTGGCATCACCACCGTGTATCAACGGTGTGGCATCACCCAAGCATCAAGGCCTCAGATCCTCACAGTCCTATACCCAACACTACCTCGAAATTTCGGAGCTGAGGAAGGGCCAAAGATCAACAGGCAAAAACCAGGGCCCCAACTGCACTGGGCAGGACCAACAACACTCATCTATGTGCAACACGTGATCAGGTATCTGAACCTCACGAGCACAAGGTAAGGGTCCTATCTCCAGCCCATACAACAATGCAAATGCCCTAGCACTCTCACAGCTATGTCGGAGAACCCTCAACGACTCAACTCACAACAACACCCCACTCATAGGCGAGAAGAACCGACTGACGCGGCAAAGATCCGAAAATCCCGATAGACCGGTGCCTAGAATCCCAATCAAACAAGAACAGACTCTAGGCTCAGTCTATCGAAGTTTTCGCTCCTTTACCGTTCAGGGATTCGGTCCCTCTCGTTTAAAGTGGGAAACTATCTCAACACGCAACTCACGGCTGGAGACGCTCCACAGCCGGATCCGCGAAGGGTCCGAAAACCCCGGGAGACTAAAACCTGTGTCCCCACGCAAGAAGAAATAGCCCTTAGAACCCAGATCACTCGAATCATCTCGGGTGAATAAGTTTATAAGAATCAGTGACGTTTATTACAGAAAACCATTTGATCTGAGGAAAATCCATCTTTTTAATGATTTTTAGTCTTTTTGGAAAACAATTGCAAACAAGTTTTATGTCCAGACCTCGAAGAGCTACTGCCCTCGTCCTATCAAACAAGAACAGACTCAGGCAACCCTGCGAGGCTTGGAAGAAAACATTGGCTGACTAAAATCATGTGTTCGTCCAAAAAGGTTCTGGGTTCAAGGTCCTGCTAACACACGTGCACCACGATCACAACATGGTGGTGACGAGAAGAACAGCGAAAACTAAAAGCCCGCTAAGCATGCTCAATCGCTGCATCTAACGTCGGCACCCGCCGAGAGTACATCAAGTGATAGATATTCCGCTGCAGTCCTTTCTCAACTAGCTCAACCTCCTGGGTCTCATCCAGGAGACATGGGGTACACTGCTCAACAATCGCAAAACTCGCGAACATACTCCAGAAGAGGTCGACTCCCCTGCTGTAGGAGTCTAAGATCCCATCTAGTTTCTGCTTACACTGTCAGGAAAGAAGGCCCTGAGCAGCAAAGCACGAAACTGATTCCAAGTCAACAACTGCGCTCCTGGTAGTCCAACAGGACGAACTCGACGCCACCGAATCTCGGCATCCTGTCAGACCATCTCAATCTCACTAAAGCAACCGCCTGGTAACTCGGCCAGGGCATGTGCCCACCTGGTAACTCGGCCAGGGCATGTGCCCACCTGGTAACTCGGCCAGGGGCAACACCCTCCTGGTAACTCAGCCAGGGAAAAACGCCCTCTTGGTAACTCAGCCAGGAAAAATGCCCTCCGGTAACTCAGCCAGGGAAAAACGCCCACCTGGTAACTCAGCCAGGGAAAATGCCCTCCTGGTAACTCAGCCAGGGAAAATGCCCTCCTGGTAACTCAGCCAGGGAAAATGCCCTCCTGGTAACTCAGCCAGGGAAAAACGCCCTCCTGGTAACTCAGCCAGGGAAAACGCCATCCTGGTAACTCAGCCAGGGAAAAATGCCCTCCTGGTAACTCAGCCAGGGAAAATGCCCTCCTGGTAACTCAGCCAGGGAAAAATGCCCTCCTGGTAACTCAGCCAGGGAAAATGCCCTCCTGGTAACTCAGCCAGGGGCAAGTATCCACACAGCTGGGACTGCCGTCACTCCAAACGGCTCCCACAACAACACCCCACTCATAGGCGAGAAGAACCGACTGACACGGCAAAGATCCGAAAATCCCGATAGACCGGTGCCTAGAACCCCAATCAAACAAGAACAGACTCTAGGCTCAGCCTATCGAAGTTCTCGATCCTTTACCGTTCAGGGATTCGGCCCTTCTCGGTTAAAGTGGGGAAACTATCTCAACACACAAACTCCTGGGTTTCGCTCTGCTCTGATAGCTCTGCCTCCCGCTGCTCGGGTATTCATCAGGTGCGGGGTGTGTCCTCTTCACAACACGACGTCTCAGGGGTATCGCAATCCGCTGCACAATAACAAACGTCAGGACACAACAACCATACGACCAAATCCAGCGAAAGTCTAAGACATGCCATCCATTCCATAGCATTATGTTGTCTGCAACCAACATAATCGCTTAGGAGAATAAACATGCCAATCTCTCATCCCGTCTCTTGGGAGAGGTAAAAACTCAATCAGGACTCTCGCTAAAAGTCACGACTCTCACGTAGTCATCCTAATATCCAACCACAAGCCTAGGGTTTCTAAGTCCACCACGACCTACAACCTAGGCTCTGATACCACTCTAATCTGTCACGCCCCGGGGTCGAAACTGCGACCCGGGCTCGCTAACAGATCCGCCATCTGTACGGAAACTGCCGTACAGACGAAGCAGCTAATATCACGCCCCCGGGGGTTTTTGAGTCTTTTGAAGCGGAAAAACGTGTCTATATTTTTTTTTCTTTTAATAAGGTGGCATATACTTCACCCCGGTGCGTGCCAGACCGCCACATACACGAATTCACTCCGTCCACGGACAGAGTCTCCTTCGTATATGTACGGCGTCTCACTACAACATATAAATCATTCATAAACATCATACATCACACACCAACCAACAACCATGCAGTAGACATACATCATATTCAGAGTTTAATCGTTTAATTAATGCACGTCATTTAAGCGGCGTCAAAGTTTGGAAAAGATAAAACCAGAGTTGTAAAACCCGTGCCCACACGGCACTTCCTTTTTGAGAAAACATTTTCGCAACCTTTATCTTATCATAAAATATGCCGCCATATAAACACTACTGAAAGGATCATCACAGAAAACTACACCTCATCCACAGAGCTAACTAAAACATATCCACATATAAGGTGATCCACAAGCAACTAGAAATAGTATAAAGGGAAATGAGTCATAAATACGATAACCAAGAGTCCGACTACGATCCTCACGACGCAGTCCCACCGCCATCCCGGCTAACGCACCTAGGAATACCTGTCACGGAGTGGGTAAAGTCAGTGACAAACAAAGTAGATGTGTAACAATATCAAAAGGGATAAAACATACGAACGCGCCGATTACGCCATAACCTTTCGTTAAACACTTGCACATTAATTTACCCTGGGCACCATTCCCAGACCACTTGTCGGGGAGACTAAAGTCCCCCCCTCGTGCACAAACACCTACTTGATGCTTTTACCTCTCACTCGCGGTGCTGGTGTGACACCTCAGCTGGCGCGAAGAGGTCCCCGCTTGCACCATTACCTTTACGGGGCACACGGGTCATAAAGGACCACTTTTCCGGGTTTGCCCGCGCGGCGCTCGCGCGGTCCCGTCGCGCCTTCACCGTTCGCGATTTTTATTTTTATTTTATTATATTTTACCTATGCCGTTCGCGGTCCTCCTCCGCCTTCGCCGTCCGGTCCTTCCGCCCTTGCCGTCCGCGTCGCGACGACGGGGACGGCGTCGGTGGCGGGGACGACGGGGGAGTCCAGAACTAACAACAAAAATAGATAGGAAAAATCCAAATAATTTTCTAAAAATTATTTGCTCACCGAGGATCGTTGGGAAGGTCGCCCGGTCTCACTCTTTGCCTTCGGGTCGGAGTTTGGGGCGATCGGCTCCTCCCCTTTTTCCTTCTACTTTCCTCCGGTTGGGGTTTCGGCACGTACGAAAGAGGAGGGTTTGAGGAGGCGGAAAATCGAAATAGGGTTTTCGCTCGGTGAGCGGGAAATAAATAATCCCTGTTATGGATATGTCCAATTTGTAAGTCCGCACCGTCAAAAAAAAACCCCTTTCGGGTGTTTTGACTCTGATTAATAATTCGTTAATTAATTAATCCCTACCGATAACCCTATTAGTTAATTGTTTGATTATTATCCTCACCGTCGATCCCCATATTTAATCGTTTGATTTCTTTATTTACGTACGTAGGAAACCCATAATTCCCCGTTTCTGTTTCTCAAGAAAATATCCGACTGACGGATATTCTCACCTTTAAATCCTGACCACCGATTATTTGATTACCTTTATCAATTAATCTTGGGGAATCAAATTCCCAATTGGATTCAAATTACCTACCCGGATATTTGAATCTTTATATCCAAATCCCAGTCGCCGATTATTTAACCACCTTTATTAAATAATCAAGGGAAATCAAATTCCCAACTTAAATATCCGGACTTTATCTCTTATCCAATCCACGAGATAAAATCCCACCAATTAAATCCCTTAATAAAATATCCTGATTTTTATCTCTTATCTAATCACGAGATAAGAATCCCACCAATTTAAATCCCTTAAATAAATTCGTACGTAGGAGGATTTAAATTCCGTCACCGATAATTAATTAATTAATTAATTATCCTTACGAGATAACCCACCTTACTATTACGGGTGCAAGATATTTTGCACGGTTTTCGATGCGTGACTAACTACCGCATCGCTAAGGGTCCCGTTCGGGAGATCCCGGTATCGGATTTCGAATCCGATCACGCCGTCGGTCATCGCTTTTCGCGCTCTATCGTAGGAAAATACACACACCCTGCCCGGCCGACTTTTCAAAATTAAATAAATTTTATTTCGCTTAAGGCCTAAGCGATTACATGTGAGTTCGAAAATACCCCGAAGGGTCGGGTCACTACAGCTAACCTGCAAAAAGAATCAACTACAGTATACAGATATCAGAGCTGAAAGTAAACTACTAAAAACTGAAATCCAAACCCTGTACAACTGAAAATAATACCATATCCATCTCCCAAATGCGATCGTATACAAAGTCCTCTGATACAAAACTCAAAAGGGAGATATCTCCAATAAATATATCAGTGTACAAACTCTCAATACAAAAATATCCTCACTACAACAGTCTCTCAAACTGTAAAAATAAAATACAACTCTATACCTCACAACAAAGTTCTCTCAACAGAGGTAAAAGTAGTAAACTAGTCTACTGAAGCTCTCCGCTGAAGGGGGGTACCGCTACACTCCAACGACGGATAGGGAACTAGCTCGCGACTCCCTCGCCTCGGTCAGAAGGATCAGCAACAGGAGCACAGGAACAGAAGAAGAAGTCCCTGGGGAAAAGACACCACGACGGGTGTGAGAACTACTTCCCACAGTAGTTCTCAGTGGGTGCCGTCAACAAGCCCAACGGTCTGCCCACTAACTCTACTAGAGGTAAAAGATAACAGTGCAATGAAATCTGAACAAGAAAAGCTGGAACTACTCTACAACTACCATGCCTCTATCTAGATACTCAAAAAGTGGAACAGAGGAAAGTAAATGAGACCACTCGCACCCAAGGTGCTCAATCGACCCAATCGAACTGACTGCCTCAAAGGGTCCAGTCAAGCCTGCGCCTGTCGACTAGGAACGCACCTGCCCACTACCACACATCCACATGAGGACGGGATTTACGTGGGGCGTCCTGTCCGACTAACTCATCCCTCGCGCAAAACTGCCTCAACAGGCCCATCGTTGCCTCCACTGCAGAAAACTGCCTCAACAGGCCAACCATCGTATCCACAGCGGCATCTCAGGGGCGACTCCAATGAGGAAAACGGCGCGGCATAGAGTATCAAACATTGGCAAAAGCAGGCTATAGACAAAACCACACTCACTCTCAGAACGGTAGGACTCAAGACCCCCAAATATCTCGCACAACAGTCGGAGCACTCTCGACGACTCAGCTGATCGGCCAACACGAAACACGAGACACTAGCCTCTCCAACAGCTCGCAGAACAAGCACACTGGCTGGAGGTACTCCACAGCCAGGAACGACCCACAACTCAGGCTAACAATACCGGTCGGACAACACTCAACGACCTGGGACCACCGTCAACCCCAACGGTTCCCACAACACACGACCGGAAGATACTCGACGGCCCGGGACTACCGTCTACCCAACGGCTCCCTCCCACGACAGCACAACAGGAATACAAGACCTCCCGGGACTACCGTTTACCCAAACGGCTCCGGGCACAGATAAGCAACCCACTACAACTACCAGACTCCACTCTGCTCCCAAGCAAGAGTGCAAAAGCATCCCACACTAAAAGAAAGTCCCGACCTCTCGGCCCACTACCCGGGCGAGGAAAAACACTATGTCCAGGAATAGAAAAACAGTGTGGGTGTCTAAACAATAAAATAACCCTAGCACAAGTGAGGGTTATCTACTAGTCTGGTTACACATGCAACATATGACGGGGGTGCTAGGTCAAGTTCCAAGATAACTATATTAACAGATGATAAAAGGAATAACAATTCCTACAATCTAGCGTGCTACACAATGAAATAAACTATCATGCATAGACCTACATCAGTAGAAATACTGTACAGTCCATAAAACTTAGAGATAAGGCCACCTACCTCGATAAGCCACCAATTGATCGTAGTCACTTGCAATTGGCCTCCACGCGATTCCGCACGCAAAACGATGCCCGCTGCCGGAGTCCGCACGCAAAACGGTGCACGCCGCCGGAGTCCGCACACAAAACGGAGCACGGTGCTGAAACCCGCGCGCAAAACGGAGTCCGCACGCAAAACGATGCATGCCGCCGGAGTCCGCACGCAAAACGGAGCATGGTGCCGAAACCCGCGCGCAAAATGGAGTTCGCACGCAAAACGGTGCACGCCGCCGGGGTCCACAAGCAAAACGGAGCACGGTACCGAAACCCGCACGCAAAACGGAGTCCGCACGCAAAACGGTGCACGCCGCCGGGGTCCGCACGCAAAACGGAGCACGGCTCCGAAACCCGCGAGTAAAACGGAGTCCGCACGCAAAACGGTGCAGTAAAACACGGTCCCAAACACAGATAAGAGCAAGAGGGTTAATTACTGTCCAAAAGAACGCCCCAAAACTGTGCAAAAACACCGTAAAAACAAGTGCGGGACCTACCTGACTCCGCCGCTGTCGTCGAAACTGCTCCGTTGGAACACCTCGCGCGCCCCACGAGGCCCACGACGCACCGCCGTGCCACCCAAAAATCCTCACCTCACTCCTTCTCTCGCTCGGGTGGAGAAGAAAGAAAGAAAAGAGAAGAAATGGCGCGGGGGAGAAAGAAGAAGAAGAAGAAAAAGGGGAGGAGAAAGGGGATGGTCCACGGTGCCAAGGTGCACGGTGGACCGGCCAATCAGGAATCAAAACCCCCGGTCCACGGCACTTGGGCGCGCGCGCCCGGTCCACGCGCGCGCCCACAGCGCCACGCGGCGCGTTGCAACGCGCCCGCCACACGGGCGCGTTACACGCACCGCGCAGCCCAGGCGCGGGACACGCGCGCGCCACACGGGCGCGCGCCCCCGCGCCCGCGCGGGCGCCAACGGGGGCCCGCCACGTGGCAGCCCCCGAGCGTTTCGCGCCGAAGGCGCGGCCCCTGTCGCGTCCGTACGCTCGCCGCGCTCCTCGGGATCCGTGCCGCTCCGCCTCGAGATCCGCGACGCTTCGAAAAACACGCACGCTATCCGGGCTCCAAATCTAACAAATAAATAGTCCATTCTTAGCGATTTCGCAAGCTGAATCCAAAAACGATGTCCGTTTCTCCAAATTCTCGTCCGAAAATTTGCCGAATGCCCACTCGATCCGATTTTCGCGCTGGGCCCATTTCTGAATGTTACGGAATTTGAGTTGGCGTATTTCGTGAAAGTGTTATGTCTTGAAAATTGAAGATGAGAAAAGTTTGGATCATGTACCTCAATCTCAAGAAAGAAGAATTCAAAAGGATCAGGTATGTTTAACTAAAGATTTTTGGTGATCCGAATACTTCTTGTAGTGTAGAAACACTTGGAAGAATTTTTAATTGCATAAATATCAAAAATTGGACATGGGACATGTTCAGGATCCGGATCAGACCTTGCAATCCGGATCCCGAAGGGTGTTCGTTCATACAATGGTTCAATCCGGATCGCAGCATCCTTTGATCCGGATCCCGAACACTAGTTTTACCTTTGTGGTTGAACGATCCGGATCAGGCTTTGCAATCCGGATCCCGAACACTGGTGTTGGTGAAACTGTATGAACGATCCGGATCAGGAACTTCGATCCGGATCCCGAACCCTGTTTTCTGGAATTGTCTATCACGCTACGACCATCCGGATCACAGCTAATCCGATCCGGATCGCCGTCCTGAAAATTTCCAGAAACGGATGGTTTTTGATCCTTATCTTCTTCCAATGGTCTCTAACCTATAAATAGCCCTTATTCATTTTCTAGGGCAATCCGAATATAATAGAAAAATACGACCGAAAGAGAAAAATCCACATATAGAGAAGAAAGGAAATCAATAGATTAATTCTATGTTTCTTCATCTATATTGATTGATTTGATTCTAGGTTTTCCAAACTCAGATTTTGAGTAGAATCAAATCAATGAATACTTAGATGGTATTTCCGATCTATTTCTAATCTAAGTATTCGGCGGATCATCACCACCCAAAAAAAACAACGATTTACCCTAAATCGGCGCGTGGACTCGCGTGGCCTTGTGGATTCAAGGTGCAACCGCTTTCGTGGATTCGAAGCGAGGTACGTTCGTGGATTCGAAGCGTGCTACTGGGTGAAGACCGTGGATTCGGTTGGACGTCGTGGACTCGACGTTGGACGCTGAGGATTCGGCGTTGGGCGCAGATCGTGGATTCGAGAAGCGTCGTGGAGCGAGCGGAGAAGATCTACTAGGAGCGTATGGTAAAAGGTTGAGTCGTCTGTGAGTACGTTATATCACCTTGTACGTGTGTTAATTCTAGTGGATTTCACCGTGTTATCGGTCCCGTGGTTTTTTTTACTCCGGTTTGGAGTTTTTCCACGTAAAAATCTTGCGTGTTCATTTATTTTTCCGCATTGGGTTTTATTGCGCAATAATTTTTTGAGTGTTTATTGTTTACACCTATTCACCCCCCTTATGAAGAAAGGAATTTAGATTATTCTATGTTTATGATATAATTGATTAAATTCTAGGCTATAGCATTTTGAGTAGCAAATCCAATGAATACTTAGATGGTATTTCGATCTAGAATCTAAGTATTCGGCGGATCATCACCCCCAAAAAGTACGGCGTCACAGTGGTATCGCGTGCCTTGTGGAAAGGTGAATGCTCTCGGGATGGAGCGAGGGATTTCGGGTAGAGCGTGCTACTGGGGTTCCGTGTTCGGTGGACGTGTGGCTCGACGTTGGACGCTGTGGATAGCGTTGACGAGTCGTGGATTCGAGGAGCTTGTGAGCGAGCGGAGAAGACGTGGACGTATGGCTAAAGGGGGGAAGATTGACACCCCGTAATTTGTAAGTCTTGTATTTGATGTAATAGGTCTAATCTTTTAACCCGGTTATGGATTTTTATGTAGGAGTTCCACGTAAAAATCTTGCGTGTTAAGCTTTATTTTTTTATTGTTTTATGATGTTTGATTTTTGTTTATTGTTTACACCTATTCACCCCCCTCTAGGTGTTTTTTCCCCTATTTAGATCCTATTATATAACCCAACAAGTGGTATCAGAGCGGGAATAGGGTTGTAAACAATGGTTGAAGGTGGAAACATCAATCGACCCCCTTTCTTTGATGGAACAAATTATGCGTACTGGAAAGTACGGATGAAAGCCTTTTTAATTTCCATCGACGAAAGGGTGTGGCAATCAATTGAATTAGGATGGTCTAATCCAACTGAAATTATTTCTGATGTTCGCACCTTAAAACCTAGGTCGAAATGGACCAAGGAAGAGATAGATTCATCTTCTTACAATGGCAAAGGAATTAATGCTTTATTTAATGCTTTGTCACAAACAGAGTTCTCTCGCGTCTCGGCATGTGAGACTGCGAAAGAAATCTGGGATGTTCTTCAAGTTACGCATGAGGGAACTAACCTTGTGAAGATTCAGAAACTGCAAATGCTTACGAGCAAGTTTGACTCTATTTCTATGGCAGAAAATGAATCTTTCACAGACTATTACACACGATTGCAAGACATCGTAAACTCATGTGCTAACTTGGGAGAGAAGATTCCAGAATTTAAAGTTGTAAGAAAGATATTAAGAACTCTTCCTGAACGATTTCGCCCGAAGGTCGCAGCCATTGAAACAATTAAACACCCGGACGAAATGCGTGTAGAAGAATTAGTTGGTTCATTACAAACTTATGAAATGACATTTCCTACTAACTATTCTTCGGAAAGGCATCCTCTTCTAAGTCTTCAGGTTATGCATTGAAAACAACAAAGGAAGAAGACGCGGATTCATCCTCCTCAGACGATGACGAGAACCTATCTATGGAGGACTTTGAGAAGCAGCTCGCTCTCTTGACAAGGAAGTTTCGCCGCAACTTTCGAAGGGGTAATCCAAGCAAAACTCCATCCTTCGGAAAGTCGAAGAAAGGCAAGGGTTCTTCAAGTTACAAGTCAAGAAAGCAAGAGAACTTCTCAAAGGATAAGAAAAGTTCAGAGGGACAAGTACAGTGCTTCAAATGTCGAGGCTACGGCCACATTGCAACGGAGTGTCCCAACAAGAATCCGGCAAAGAAGAAGGCGATGCAAGTCGTCACTTGGGATGACAACTCAACGTCAAATGAGTCATCCTCAAGTGATGAAGAAGACAACGCGACAGCATTCCACGCGTCCACTACATCTTCACCCTTCATGTGCTTGATGGCAAGTACCTCCGATTCCTTGTCCAACTCCTCCCATGTTGAAAAGAACGCTACGGACAACGAATCGAGCAATTCTGAAGGTGAAGATTTTGCTCTTGCCTACCATAAGCTTTTGAGGGATTCAAAGAAACTGGCAAAGCAAAACCGGAGTTTGAGAGGGAGATTGCAGGATCTCGAAGAAGAAGCAAAAAGGGCATCTTCTCTCTCAAACGCTCTTGAAGTGGAAAGGGATAATCTAGCCAAAGCAAATGTTTCCCTTCAAGAGGAAAATGAGCTTTTTGAGAAAGAACATGAGAAATTGGTGGATAAAGCGAATTATTTCTCAAAGCTCTACGGCGAGGCTCAACGGGATAAAATGGAAATGACAAAGACCATACTCCAACTAAAGGACGATTTAAAGCGATTCTCTTCAGGAAGGAGTAAGTTGGATAGGCTTCTTGGTCTTGGTCAAACAAATCGGTTCGGCCTCGGATACACTCAAACTGGAGACAGTCCAAGTTCGAGTGGGACAGTTTTTGTGCCTCAGTCGGTATCTCCTCCTCCGACACCGGAATTCACGACAAGCAACGACAACAAGCCTACTTCATCCTCTTCGGGATCGTCAAGAACTAAGGTATGTTTTCGTTGTGGCATTTCAGGGCACATAAGAAGAAATTGCAAGATGGGAGCCAAACGCTCACCTCAAGCACCTCTTGCAATGACTACCAAAAGGTGATTCCTCAGAAATCAATTGCAAATCAATTGAAGGAAAAGAGCCTTGGTAGTTCACCGCGCAAGACGACTTCATCAAGGAGCAGCAATCTTCAACAAGACGCTTTCACCTAGGCGAGTAACTTCACGACCATTACCGACGCATTCCAAAAAGGTTTGGGTGCGCAAAGGTGAAATTTTTCCTTGTCTTGTTACCAATATCTCCTTGCATGCATATGATAGTTCGTCTTGGTATCTGGATAGCGGGTGTTCCCGTCACATGACCGGTGACAAAAACTGTTTTCAAACCTTTGAGAAAATCTCCGGAGGACTTGTTGTTTTCGGAGACGGTCGGTCTTCCAAATTGTTGGAAAAGGAACTATCGCTATTCCGGATGGCCCGGTTCTAAATAATGTGTTATTTGTTAATGGCCTTAAGACTAACCTCATAAGCATAAGTCAACTTTGTGACAATGGTTATTCAGTTAATTTTTCATCTGATGAATGTACTGTAACTGACAAGAACCATGTTTTCTTTTTAAAAGGGGTTAGATCAGAAAACAATTGTTATGTAGTTCCTCATAAAATTTCTGAAAAATGTAACCTAGCTTCTTTGAAAAATGAAACTCTTTGGCACGAAAGGCTAGGTCACATAAACTTTAAGGAACTTGCTAGAATTTCAAACAAAGATGTGGTCAAGGGGGTTCCTAAACTTTCATTTGAACAAAACATTGTGTGTGGCGGTTGCCAAAAGGGAAAACAGTCAAGGACCGCACACAAGAACTTGAACCACATTGGTACAAAACGGCCTTTGGAACTTTTGCACATGGATTTAATGGGGCCAACTCGTCAACCATCTTTGGGAGGTAAATGGTATATTTTCTTATTGGTTGATGATTTCTCTAGATATTCTTGGGTAGCATTTTTAAAAGAGAAAGCTGATACTTTTGATTCTTTTCACGAGATTTGCCATCGTATTATGATTGAAAAGAATGAAAAGATTACTCGTGTTAGAAGTGATAGAGGTGGAGAATTCATAAATTCAAAATTCATTGATTTTTGCACTTCAAATGGCATTAAACATGAATTCTCAGCACCCTATACACCTCAACAGAATGGTGTAGTCGAGCGCAAAAACAGGGTCGTACAGGAGATGGCACGTGTTATGCTTCATAGCCGGAACCTACCGTTATATTTTTGGGCTGAAGCGGTGAACACTGCTGTCTATGTAATTAATCGAGTGTATTTGCGCCCGGGGACTTTAAATACACCATATGAACTATGGTTTTGTAGAAAACCTAATATCAAATATTTTCGTATCTTTGGGAGTCGGTGTTTTATTTTACGTGATCGTGAAAATCTTGGAAAATTTGACTCTCGAAGTGACGAAGGGATTTTCTTAGGTTATTCTACAAACAGCAGAGCATATCGAGTTTTTAACTTAGAATCTAAGACGATCGTAGAATCGATAAATGTTAAGGTAGATGAAGCTTTTCACTTTGAATCTGAAAAATCTACCCTCGATATCTCTCTTGATGATGATACACCTGCTAATGCATCTTCTTCTAACAATTCTTTCGATAATAATGATGCATCTAACGGTTCTTCAAGTTTATCTGATGTGCAGGAATCATCTCGTGTACCTCCGCCTACTCCTCTACCTCAAACGTTACGCATCTCCAAGGATCACCTGAATCGAACATCATTGGAGATCCACAAGAAGGAGTTAGAACACGGAGACAATTGGTTTGCGGATTTGCATGCTATGTATCTCAAATCGAACCAAAGAATGTTGATGAAGCTCTTCAAGATGACTACTGGATTAAAGCAATGCAGGAAGAGCTCCATCAATTTGAGCGAAACAAAGTCTGGGAATTAACGAAGCCTCCGAAGCAACACAATGTGATAGGTACCAAATGGATCTTCAAGAACAAGAAAAATGAAGATGGTACTATCATCAGGAACAAAGCAAGGTTAGTTGCTCAAGGCTACTCTCAAGTAGAAGGTATAGACTTTGATGAAACTTTCGCCCCTGTAGCTAGACTCGAGTCCATTCGTATCTTATTTGCGATTGCTTGTCATTTTAAAATCAAATTATTTCAAATGGACGTTAAGAGCGCCTTTTTAAATGGGTTTTTAAATGAGGAAGTTTATGTGGCTCAACCGAAAGGTTTTGTGGATCATAAACTACCTAACCATGTTTTTCGTCTGAAAAAGGCTCTTTACGGTCTGAAACAAGCACCGCGAGCATGGTACGAAAGGTTGACAAAGCACCTTTTGGAAAAGGGCTATACTCGAGGGGGAGCTGACAGGACTCTCTTTGTGAAGCATTATCAAAACAATTTCATAGTTGCACAAATCTATGTCGATGACATTGTATTTGGCGCAACAAGAGATAATGATGCTTCTAAATTCGCGGAGACCATGGAAAGCGAATTTGAGATGTCCATGATGGGCGAATTGACTTATTTTCTTGGATTACAAGTTAAACAAAACGATGAAGGAATTCACTTGTGTCAATCCAAGTATGCAATGGAGTTGGTCAAAAAGTTTGATCTAGAAAATTCTAAGGATTTTCCGACTCCAATGGGAACTAGCCATAAGGGACTTGGAAGTGAATCACATAGTGAGAATGTAGACGAGAAACTGTATCGCAGTATGATTGGAAGTCTACTATATCTCACGGCTAGTCGCCCGGATATATCCTTCAGTGTTGGGATTTGCGCGAGATATCAATCAGCACCGAAGGAGGTTCACCTGAAAGCGGTGAAACGGATCATCCGGTATATCAAAGGTACAATAAATTTCGGAATTTGGTATCCTATGGGAACAAGTTTGGATATTGTTGGATACTCAGATGCCGATTGGGCTGGATCAGTGGATGATCGGAAAAGCACGAGTGGTGCATGCTTCTATCTTGGCCATTGCCTTGTTGCATGGCACAGTAAAAAGCAGAACTGCATAGCACTCTCGACTGCCGAAGCGGAGTACATTTCAGCAGGAAGTTGTTCAACCCAATTGATTTGGATGAAAAGCGTGTTGAGCGATTTCCGGATTTCAGCATCTTCGGTAACCATTTTTGTGACAACACTAGTGCTATTAACATTTCTAAAAACCCTGTGTTGCACTCTAGAACAAAACATATTGAACTTAGATATCATTTTCTTAGAGAGCTAGTTGAATCAAATATTCTTCAACTTTCATATATTTCAACTGAGGATCAATTAGCTGATATCTTAACAAAACCTTTGGATCAAAAACGTTTTATTCATTTGCTTAAAGCAATTGGCATGCTTTCCTTGAAATAACCTTTTTGAAACTTTTGCTTAGGTTAGGTTTTGTTTTTGTTTTGTTCTTTATCTATGTTTTGTACATAGGACATTAATTGAGCATAAATCATAATTGACTTTAATTGCATCTTTTCACACATTTAGAAATTTATTATGCTTTTGATATCATAATATTTCAATGTTGCAATGATCATTTATGTTAATTAAGTCATCTTTTAAGTGATCAAAGTCAATTTCTCTCTCAATGATCTCTTGGTATAGTCATTATCTTATTTGATTGCTTAGTCGAGTATGAATGCGAGATCAATTTTTGGTTGAATACCTTATATATTAAATAATTGATAGCCAATTGAGGGGGAGTCAAAGAAAAGTAAAATGCTCAAAAGATGTGGAAAGAGTTACATCCCAATGAGGAGTGTGAAAACTACCACCACATGGAGAAAAAGAAAAAGAAAAAGATACCCCATGTATGCAAAGCAAATTTTTGTGCTTAAAAATTGATGATGAAATGCATGTTGAAATACTTGACTCTGTCAAATTTCAAGGTTGGTATAAGGTGGGATTTTTGATAAAAGATGCTCAAAGAGCCACTCTCTTCAACAGATTGTCTAGATATATTATCTAACTTATCTGGGATTTCAAACATCTATTGATCTTGGTATTTCATTTTCTTTACCAAAATTGATGATTTGATAAAGGCATTACGCATAAGATCAGGTTAGATGTGATTGAAGTTGTTCAACTTTAAGAGTTTTAATTTCCATAAATTTTCGTTTCATTTTTGAGTATTTTTGATAGATTTGGTATAATCTATTTCTTGTTGTATGAAACGATGATTTTTGTTTAAAGTTGATATGCTAAAGTGCTTACATACTTTTTCTGGATTTTATAGAATTTTTCTGAATTTTTCTGATGAAAAAGTTGGAGCCGATCCGGATCGGGCTAAGTGATCCGGATCCCGAACGCAGGCTTTTCCTGCGGGTAGCCAATCCGGATCATATTCACGATCCGATCCGGATCACGGCTAGGGTTTTAATAAGAACCAAGGGCTTTTGATTTCTTTTGCTACAATCTTGTGTTCTTAAGTCTCTAGAGCTTCTCTCTCAAGAAATCTTCCATCTTGGAGCCTTCAAACTCAAGTTCTTCGATTCCAAGTAAGTTTTATTGATCAAAATCTCGGTTTTTCACAGGTTTTCCATATTTTCACAAAACGTGATGAAATTTCTCTATCTTTTTCGTTTGTGAATGGTTTTTGGTCAAATTTCTTTTGAAATAAGAATTCTGAGTAGATTAGTTTTGATTATATGCTGGGTTTTCTCAAGACTAACGAATTTTTGGGCTTCGATTTCTGAAAATTCTATTTTAGGGCATATAAGAGGAATTTTTGAAAATCATGGAATTGATCGACTTTTAAAATTCTTTTTCCAAAACTAATTTGATTCTTGGCTTCTCTACATGATTATGATTGTTTGGGTACAATTTTTCAAATTTTTGAAAATTGACGATTTTTCATGTTCTTGAGTTGTTCCTCACAGGATTTCAATCTTCTTAAAGCGCGCACAGCAATGCATTTCTCTTGGATCATTCTTCTCTTGGTCTCAATGGTGCATACTCGAGCTACAAACAAATTAAAAAGAGCCAAGAAACTTCAACGAAAGGGTGAATTTGATCTTATTAGTGACTCAGAAACTGAAGAAGACAATGATGGAGTAGACTGGGATAAGTTGGCAGACGATGATGAATCATTGCCTGTTAAACCTGAACAAAAGGCGTCTGATAGTTCAAAAGGAAAAGCCTCCGATGGTTCAAAGGGAAAGGCAACCATGGACACAGGAAAACCACCTATGGCTGCACCAACCATCTCTGTGAAAAGAAAGCGAATAACTAGACGCTTTGGACTACAACAGGACATTAATGTTGACACGCCGATAGCTCCTGACTCCCCGCCACGTGTGGAAGAAGTGTTCGTTAACGCTGATCGTCTTAGAGCTTTTGCACATCGCGAATGCATTGGCGAGAGGCATGTTAACATTGAGGCTCTACGAGGTCACTCCCCTGAGTTTGGTGTTCTGATTGAACAAGCGAACCTTATTCAAGTATGCCGATTCCCAGAAACGCTTGGCTACTGTCTGCATCACGTGAGGACCTTCTATACAAATGCACGGCACCTTCGAGAGTTTGAAAACGGTCCAATGGAGTTTTACACGAATATCGAAGGCACAAGATTTAAGATTACTCCACATTTGATTGGCGAGGTTTTGGGAATGCAAGCCAGCAAGACAGGAATTCATTACTTGAAGGGAGTAAGTTTGACAAACACGATGTGGCAAAAAGTTATAGAGGGAATTTGTTTGGAGGGAACACAATCAACAGAGAAATCTGTCAAATCCAAAGAACTTCGTCTTGAGTACAGATTTCTAAACTTCATCACATGTTACAATATCCTTCCAAATATGTAGACGAAAGTCGTGAGATGGGATCGGTTGCTGTTTTTGTATCTCTTAGGACATCCGTCAGAGGCAACGGCATTAAATATCAACATTCCATACATTATTTGGAATAGAATGGCGAGATATGTTGAGCATCCTCATCCCACTGAAAGAATTCCATTTCCGTTAATTATAATGAGGATCTTAAAGAAATTTCAGGTTGATACTAGTTCAACAACTTATCATCAATGCTTGAGCATGATCGATGAATCTACCATTGTCAAGTCCCTCCACAAGTTGCCACATGTCACTCCAGTTCCTGCAGTCGGAACGAAACCCAGTACAAGCATTGCCGCATCACCATCACAACCAGCACCCGCACCAGCGAATGAAGAATCAGTCTCATCTATCTACAAAGAACAACAACGATTATCCGTTAAGCTGGAACAGATTTCGAAGGAACAGCAAAGAATTTCCAATGAGCTTGAGCTCATCACGGCAGCTCATATTACCATAACTAAGAAGGTTAATTCAATGAACAAGCTGGTGAAAAAGATGTTCTCTAAAATGGGCTGTACGAGCTCTGAAGACTCTGATTCTGATAGTTGATTGCTTTTTGACTCATTTCCTTTTAATCTTTTGTGCAGGGTTTTACCTTTTAGGACTTAGTTTTTAGTTTTTAGTTCTCAGGTTTTTCTTGATATTGGAACTTTTAACTCTCCTTACACTTTGTAGTTTTGACTACATTTTTGGCTTTGTTTGTGACAAAAAGGGGGAGAGAGTAGAGAAAACTTTGTGTGAGAACTTTGAACGAACTCAAACTTTGACTTTGGTGGAAGGTAAGTATCACAACTCGGTTATCTTGTGATTTGTTGCATGTCCCTACTAACTATTTGACTAACTATTTGGACATGTATTATTACTAACAAGTTGTTTGATTACTAACAAAGCAAAGTTATGACATTTGGAATCTTATTGCTTAGAAGATATGTCAATGATTGATTCTGATCTTATTACATATCTGAATTACTAAATGTCATGGTGAGTATAAACTTCATCTCTGCTTGGTTTTGTATGCTAGATATTCTTGAGGTATCTCATGATCTTTTTGTCAAGAATGATTTCTTTTGCAGAGAGTACAGATGTCTAAGTCTAGAGTCTGTTTTAGGAGTTTATCTCATGTATTTAATTTTTGGATCTTCATTGTAAATTTTTGTTGTATGGTGATAGCAACAAAAATATCCTTTTTGAATTTTCTTTAGTGGATTTGTGTTTTGTCACGAAACCGCCAAAGGGGGAGATTGTTACGGAATTTGAGTTGGCGTATTTCGTGAAAGTGTTAAGTCTTGAAGATTGAAGATGAGAAAAGTTTGGATCATGTACCTCAATCTCAAGAAAGAAGAATTCAAAAGGATCAGGTATGTTTAACTAAAGATTTTTGGTGATCCGAATACTTCTTGTAGTGTAGAAACACTTGGAAGAATTTTTAATTGCATAAATATCAAAAACTGGACATGGGACATGTTCAGGATCCGGATCAGACCTTGCAATCCGGATCCCGAAGGGTGTTCGTTCATACAATGGTTCAATCCGGATCGCAGCATCCTTTGATCCGGATCCCGAACACTAGTTTTACCTTTGTGGTTGAACGATCCGGATCAGGCTTTGCAATCCGGATCCCGAACACTGGTGTTTGGTGAAACTGTATGAACGATCCGGATCAGGAACTTCGATCCGGATCCCGAACCCTGTTTTCTGGAATTGTCTATCACGCTACGACGATCCGGATCACAGCTAATCCGATCCGGATCGCCGTCCTGAAAATTTCCAGAAAAGGATGTTTTTGATCCTTATCTTCTTCCAATGGTCTCTAACCTATAAATAGGCCCTTTATTCATTTTCTAGGGCAATCCGAATATAATAGAAAAATACGACCGAAAGAGAAAAATCCACATATAGAGAAGAAAGGAAATCAATAGATTAATTCTATGTTTCTTCATCTATATTGATTGATTTGATTCTAGGTTTTCCAAACTCAGATTTTGAGTAGAATCAAATCAATGAATACTTAGATGGTATTTCCGATCTATTTCTAATCTAAGTATTCGGCGGATCATCACCACCCAAAAAAAACAACGATTTACCCTAAATCGGCGCGTGGACTCGCGTGGCCTTGTGGATTCAAGGTGCAACCGCTTTCGTGGATTCGGAGCGAGGTACGTTCGTGGATTCGAAGCGTGCTACTGGGTGAAGACCGTGGATTCGGTTGGACGTCGTGGACTCGACGTTGGACGCTGTGGATTCAGCGTTGGGCGCAGATCGTGGATTCGAGAAGCGTCGTGGAGCGAGCGGAGAAGATCTACTAGGAGCGTATGGTAAAAGGTTGAGTCGTCTGTGAGTACGTTATATCACCTTGTACGTGTGTTAATTCTAGTGGATTTCACCGTGTTATCGGTCCCGTGGTTTTTTTTTACTCCGGTTTGGAGTTTTTCCACGTAAAAATCTTGCGTGTTCATTTATTTTTCCGTATTGGGTTTTATTGCGCAATGATTTTTTGAGTGTTTATTGTTTACACCTATTCACCCCCCTCTAGGTGTTTTTACCCCTATTTAGATCCATATTAGTACAACCCAACACTGAAGTCCGAAATGCCGAATTTCAACTCTAAAAATTCCCGAAGGCGACCGGAGAGGTAAACTTTTATCCAAACTTCGCCCGGAGTCCAATTTTGACATCTGAATCGCGTGAAACCACTTCCAAACACCCGACGGGTCCTCCAATTTTCCACGGGGTCTCCTTTTAAGCCCGAAGTCCGCCACTTGTGGCCAAATTGCGCGCAACCATCACGACGCACCACGCAGGCCTCCAGTGATGCAAGCTAAATCCCAAATTGCACCACAAATCCATTTCTCGGGCCCGACAAGCGCACAAACACTCCCAACGGCCACTAAAAGCTGCCCAACAACCGGCAAACCCTACGAGGGGGATTCCGGGACCTCACATGCATGTTGGCATTACAGTCAAATTGGCCGAAATACCAACTGTAATAGTTGGACCGGAGTCGGCTCACCTGTTTAAAAAATAATAATAATACTGTCATTCAAAAAAAATAAAAAAACTGTAAGAAAACTTTTAAAATAATATTGTTGATTTATTTTTTGACTTTTTGGTGAATGAATACAACTCTTAGTGAATGGATGCATCTCTTAGTGAGGAGATGTGTTTCTGATTAAAGGACGCGACCGTTAGTAAAGAGATGTGACTCTAATCAAATGGTGCGACTTTTAGTAAATGAATGTGAATGGATGTGATCCTTAGTGGATATGACTTTTAGTGAAAGGGCTAGGTATGAAAAGACACAACTTTATAGTATGTCTCTTCGTGAATATGTCCGTTGGAATTTAATCTTGCATTCAATGAATTTGATCAAATAAATCAAAAGAAAATTTGTAACTAATTAGTAGTTATAATCAAAGGAAAAGTCACATTTTGAAAAGTCACTTAAACACCCATTCATAAAGTCTCACTTCATGAAGCACCCGTTCGTAGTCTATATAAATCCTTAGCGTTGACTACTGAATGACAACAATTGAAAAGAGTTCAAGTCTCCATTCATAATAATTTCTTTGTTGTTTCTTATTCTATTTCTCTTTGACAACTTAATCGAGTGAGTGCTCAAAGGCCCAATTTCGTGTGTGCAAACACAATTGGGGTTTATGCTTTATTGTATCCTGGGAGGCTATTCGTTGACCTAGTGCACACCAGATTGATCAAACGATGGGGACGGATTAAGCCTTAAGGAGAGTGGCTTTGCTACACACCTTGAAACCCTTTTCATCTTTCTACTTCATATACACTTTCTACACTTTTGTTCCAACATTCTTAAGGCTTAACTCCGAAGATGTCAACTGCTACTCTACGGGAGATGGCAACAAACTTTATGAGACTAGAAAGATTCGACAGCATGGACTTTCGGCGTTAGCAGAAGAAATTATTTTTTCTTTTGTCGACTCTCAAAGTTGCTTACGTCCTCACTACTCTAAGATCAGAAGAAAATGATGATGAACCTATAGCACAAACTCGCACAAGACAAAAATGGGATGAAGATGACAATATATGCCGATGCAAGATACTAAATGGTATGTCAGATGCACTTTTCGACGTCTACCAAAATGTGAAAACAGCTAAAGACCTATAGGAAGATCTTGAAGAAAAATACAAATTCGAGGATGCCACAAGTAAGAAGTTTCTTTTTAGCAAACTTAATAACTATAAAATGGTTGATAGTAGATATGTTCTTGATCAGTTGCATGAAATTCAACATATTCTCAATCAATTTACTCAACATAATATGAATATGGATGAATGTATTGTTGTGGCTTGAATTATCGATAAACTTCCAATATCATGGAAAGACTTTAAGAAAAGTCTTAAGTATAGAAAAGAAGAAATTACTCTTAAAGATTTGGCTAACCATTTTTGCATAGAAGAAAGACCGTGGGGGGTTAAGGGGGGAGGTTCCCCCATATCCGGGGAGACTCCAAATAATACAAATGCAAATAGTTTTAGGGCACAAAATTATCGTATGGTAGATGCCAGAAAGGAGCAAGATGCTCAAAATGCCAAAGTTCATGTGATGGAGGACGAGTATAACAAGACCCGTCAACTCACAAAAGAAAATTGAAAGAGAGCCAAGCATCCGATCAACCACAACACGACATATAAGAAAAAGAAAGGTGCATGCTTTCATTGTGGTAAACCGGGCCATTTCAAAAAGGAATGTCGGTTTCTCAAAAGAGAAAATGCACCGAATTCCAAAAGAAATTTTGTGGCTATGATATCCGAGGCTAACATTCTCGAAGATGATGAAGCCTGGTGGATTGATTCGGGTTCCACAAGGCATGTATGCAAGGATATAAATTTATTCAAAACCTATGATGCATTGGAGGATGGAAATGTTCTTTACATGGGTAATTCTTCAACAGCACAAATCAAAGGAAAAGGTAAGGTGGAACTCGAGTTCACATCAGGAAAAACTCTCACTCTCACTGATGTGTATCATGTACCCGAAGTTAGGAAGAACCTTGTTTCAGGAAGTCTTTTTAATAAATTTAGGCTCAAACTTGTATTTGAGGCCGACAAATTTATTTTGTCGAAGAGTGAAATTTTTGTGGGAAAAGGATATTTGTATGAGGGCTTGTTCAAACTCAATATTATTAATAAAATAAATATTTCTGCCTCTATAGTTGATTCTTCTTTATGGCATAATTGCTTAGGACATGTTAATTATAGAAGATTACATGATATGGGTAAGTTTGAATCAGTCCCAAATTTTGATAGTAAATTGGAAAAATTGTAAAACTTGCATGCTTACTGTTGGGGCCAAAAACGTCGGTCGTCGATCGGCCCCGTGCGTTCGTTTCACGCTCTGAGATGTGATGCATCGCGTGCCAATGGATCAAGCGATTGGGCCGAGAAAGGATTTGCTCGGCCGGGTTCTTCTCACTTAAACTGTCACGATCGTCCGGCTTAGATTAGCCAAATTGGGATATGGAGATAGAGAGAGACTGAGTCCGGCCTAGAGTAGCTGAACTAGGTAGTAGATGCAATAATTTGACATGGCTGATGAGCCGATTGTGTAGTGATCCAGATTCCCATGCAACCTTTCCGGTGAATCCACTATGTAGAACACCTAGTGTTGTATGTCTGGCCCATAGTGCATCAAAGGGATGCCACAGATGGACCCTGTGTGATATCTTTAGCTGATTTGGCCTTCGGCTGCATTTGCTGAATTTTAGAAAAGGTTTTGGGCCAAACAGAGGTTTGATTTGGATTCAGCGCGAAAAAATGCTTGAAAACGGCTATTTCCTTGTTGAAATCGGAGTCCGGATGACCAAAAAGGGGCTTCCAGAAGTTTTCAGGGAATTTCGGTGCAAGGGGGAGACCGTGGACCGGCCTGGAGCCACGTGGCGGCCTGTCATTGGCCGGCCCACGCAGCTCGCTCCACGGGGAGGTGCGGCGGGTGCATGGACCGCTGGCGGGGGACGCATGGCGTGCCCGGAATGGCCGGCGCACGCGGTGCGGACAAGGGAGTTTGCGCGGGCTCGGTGGCCGGGTGCATGGACACGTTGTCACGCCCCGGGGTCGAAACTGCGACCCGGGCTCGCCAACAGATCCGCCACCTATGCTAAAACCTGCATAGGCGAAGCGTCTAACCTGCAAAAGATAGTACTATAGCTACACAAATATCAGAGCTGGAATAAAATGCTGTAAAAATAAAATCCAACCACTGTACAACAAGAAATAATGTACAATATCCATTTCCTCAAATATAGATGATCATCATACAATGTCCTCAGTACAGCATCTCTCAACTATAAAAGGAAATAAACTAAAACTATAGTACATCAGTCTCAACATCAGTCTCTCCAAATACAAAAGATCTCCCTCCAAATAAACAGTAAAACCAGCCAACAGCTACCAGGAATCTCCAACCAGGGGATACAGCTACACTCCTCGGGTGGTAAAGATCTAGCTCGTGACTCCCTCGCCTCGAACAACGATCGAAGATCAGCAACTCCCGAAGAGGACACTGCAAAAACAGGGGGAAGAAAAGAAAGGGAAACAACAATGGGGGTGAGAACCACTAGTAAACCAGTAGCCTCCCCCTGTGGGTAAAGCCTCAAGCTCCGGCGTACCCACTAAGTCTACTAGAGGCAAGAAAAGGGGCAAGTGGTAAAGCTGTAAACAGAACTACTGAATGATAGGGGAAACCACAACAAGTATGCCTCTAACTGCAATACCGAAGGAAATGACGGTATGAATGCATCAGAAGGACAGTGTCTGACCAAATAGACCCAATCTAGTGCCACCAGTAAAAACTGGTACTGCCTGCTCTGCCTGCCGCAACGGTATGCCAGCCTATGCATAACACCGAAGCAAAGGAGTCTCGAGGACTCAAAGTCTGTCTGACGCACACTCCGGAGTGGCACTCGAGGGGAGCGACCCACACGAGTAAAGTAAGTAACCACAAGTAACCTGATATAGCAGGACTGGATCATGACTATGATCAAAGTGGGAAACTCCGTCCACTAATGAAACCCCAATCCCCAATCAAATGCAATAGTACTCAAAAGTGGGAAACACCATCCACTAGAACAAATCTGATACCCAATCTGATGCAATAGTAAACATCCGGTCAACCGCCCAAAGTCCGCGGTCACCGCAACAACCCACAACCCGCAATTGGGTAAAATAATCAAGATCCGGTCAACCGCCTGCTGTCCGCGGTTGCCGCAATAACCCACAATCCAACATCAAGTACACCCTGTCACTGACCCTCAGGTCCCGGCTACACTATCCCATACCTCTGCTCAAACTCGAGCAACATGACTCAAAAGTCTAAATAAAGAGGAGAAAGAAATCAATCATGGTTTCTCCTAAGTCAAATCCCAATATGATAGTGTAGCAATAAAATAGTGGCCTATCTAGATGTCCAAATGAGCATGCAAAAGTCCTCAGCAATGAAAGAGAGAATATGTCAAATGACAGTTTTACGTGTGTAATAACAATAATATCCAGATAAATATCACCATCAGGCTAAAATCATCAGTGGACTACACATGTATAAGATCCCTGTTCCATAATAAATTCCCAGAGTGAAACCCGCACATTGATATATCATTATGTCCCAACAGTTAATCCATTTAATCCACTTTCATGCAAATCTAGGTGCTAATGTGGCATGTTAATCATCACTTATTAAATTATTCCAAAGACCATGTTCCAATAGCAATATTATCCCAATAATATCCCCAACATGCTTTATCCACAAAATTAACCACAGATAGTAGGTTCACATGTATATCAGCCAATCATGCATATTAATCAATCAATATGCTCAAAGGGGGATTTTCTAATAAACTTAGTGAGTAAGTCAGATATAGAGGCAAGCAACAACCACCCACCTCGAAAAGCGCTAACTGTCCGGGTCCGTACAGCTGAAAATACCAAAAACTCCAATCCTGCGCTCCAACAAGTACAGTACACCCGAAACACTCCTGGCACAACACAAAGTCCACTAAATACACTTAGGCTCCCAAATATTGCTTTAATTAACCCATACGACATCAGTCCCGAAACTGTTAAATTATCACCTGTAGAAAGTGCCCAGGAAATTCCAAGAAAAATAGCACGGTGATCCTCACGTCGATAGCTTCGCAACGGTACCTTGCACGTCCAAAACTGAGATCTGTAAGTCAAGATAAAAATTCGGCAAGGGGGTACACTCATACAAAAATCTGTGCTAAAAACTGTGCACTGTTCACTGAGAAAACAGTGATTTTCACCTCGAAATAATTCTCCGGAAAATCCAAGAAAAATACGAGCGCACTCCTTGCGATCCGTAGATGAAAAAGTTGTACAAGCTCGTCTCCGTCTGACGCTCGTGCGCGAAGATATGGCCGAAATACTCAGCTGCTGTCAAGGAAATCCACACAGCAAAAAGGGGTCACTGTTTGCCTCGGGAACCGTGCCAAAACCTAGAAACGGAAAAGCGCGATCAAAATGAAAGTTGAAGCCCTACCTGTAAGGAGTCAGCCGGCGCAAGAATCACTGAAAAGGGACCTCGGGGTAGCCCAGGGGAGCTAAAACATCACTGCTGCGCCGAAGAAGAACACAGGAATGCAACGTCGCGCCGTGCCGTAAAATGGGAAACCTCGGGATTCGAGCCTCCTAAAATCCTAGAACTTGGCAGGAAGATCAAGCATCAAGAGGTGAACAAATCTCCTTAAGGTGGCTCGGGCAGAAGAGGCTCGAAAATAGGAGAAAAACTCGAAAAGGAGGGGCTCGGGTTGGTATTTATAGGCCATTCCAAAACAAATCCAAAATGCCCGCTGTGTCCCCACTTTCGGGCGCCCGAATCTTTTCGGGCGCAAACAGTGCGGCCCGGCCCAAACTTTCGGGCGCGCACAGTAACCCGGCCCACACGGCCCACGCCCGCACACCAGATCCGGTCGGACCGCGCACCCGTCCGACCCGCTCCACGCACCGACACGTGTCCCCGAACACGAAACAGTGGAACCGACCGCTCCCCTCGCGCCACGTGGCCGCCCTTGGTCAACGGGGCCGTTGGCGCCCGCCAATGGCGGGCCGCCACGTGGCTCCCGCGTGCGCCACCTCGCCGCCGTGCCCGCCACGCCAGCCGGCCGCCGCCTGCCACGCCTGCCGCCGTCGCCTGCCCCGCCTGCCGTCGCCGCCTGCCACGCCACCTGCCCCGCCGTACGCGCACAGTAGCACAGCCAATCCTCGCGCGCCACGTGTCCAAGCCATCAATTCGCTGCACCCGGTGCACAACAAGCCCAAACACCGAACCAAAGAACTTGTGCCACGTGTCTTTCTCCGGTCCACTGTGCACCACGAGAAACTCCACGAACCGAGACCAGTGAGCCATCCAATCCAGTCATGCCACGTGGCACTCCGCTCTGGTGAACGCCGGCGCGTGGACCGCGCGCCTGCCCGCGCCCCTGCCTGCGCGCTGCGCGCTGCCCGCGCCTGCCCGCCGCCGTGCTGCCGCCTGCCCGAGGCCGCGCCGCCGCTCTCCGCCGCTGCCCGCCGCCGCCGGCCGCCGCCGGCGATCGCCGGAATTACTGTTCCGGCGGTGAACAGTAACCCGTGCCCAAAAAGTCGAGTAGGTAGTCCATTTTGACCGTTTTCGCGCGCTGAATCCGAATTCGACATCCGTTTCGGCAAATTCCAACTCTAAAAATTGCCGAAGGCACCCGAAAATGCGTTCTTAGCCCAAATCTCGCGCGGAGCCCAATTTTAATATCCGTTTCGCGCGAAACCTCCTCTAAACCCTCCACGGGGTCCTCCGATCACTCCCGATCACCCACAAGCTCCATTTAAGCCTGAAGTCCAACACTTGTACCGAATTATGCCCCAAACACCTCCAACACACCATGTAAGCCTCCAATAGCCACCCCAACGCACTGCAGCAGCTCTGCGGAGATCCGGGTCATCACACACGTGGCAGCCTGGCATTGGCTGGCTCACGAAGGCGCGGTCCACGGGAGCACGGAGGGGCACCTCGGGGTGCGTGCGCGTACAGTTGCCAGGCGGCGCTGTCGGCCGCACTCGAGTGCGGGCCACGTGTCGGCCCGCCATTGGCGGGCCGTACCTACCCTTGCTGACCGGGAGTGGACACGCGGCCGACTCCCAGCCGCCCGTGCACGCTGTCTGCTGTTTGGGGACACGTGGCGGGCGCAGGAGCTTCCGGGCGCTGGGTCGGACGGGAAAAATCCGACCATTCGGATTCGGGCGCCCGAATTTGAGCGCCCGAATCCGATTGTTAGTGGGCTGCGGGTTGGGCCTATAAATAGAGACTTTGAGGCCTTGTATCTCTTTTTTCTGGGCTTATTTTCACAGAGGGTCTTGAGGAGATTTCTCCCTCACACAGTGCTCTATATTTTGGCGGATCCCTAGGATTTTCAGGGGCACGCATCCCGAGGTTCTCATTTTTACGGCGCGGCGCGATGCTCATTCACCGGTGACCCGTTTCGTAGCATTTCAGTGCGCGGACTCCCTCGGCTTACCCCGACCTCCGATTCTGGCGATTCTCATGCCGTTGGACTCACGACTGGTAGGGCTCCGACTTCGGTGTTTCGAGCTTCCTCTTTTTTCATGTTGATCTTGGAGTTTCCCGAGCTTCCTTTTGACCCATTTTTCCTCGCGGAGTTTTGGACAACACTGTGGTATTTCGGTGATATCTTCGCGCACAGGCGTCGGATCGAGGCGAGCTATGAGGCGTTTTTCATCTACGTGGCGCAAGGAACACCCTCAATTTTTTTGGGAATTTTCTGAGTATTTCCCGAAGGTGAAAATCCCCTTTTTCCCGAGCTCTTTGATACTGAATTCCTGTACAGAATTCTTTAGGGTGTTTCTCTTGCAGAATTTGTATCTCAGCGTAGGAAACTCGGATTTGAACGTGCAGGTACTCATTTCGACCGGCTCGTCGTGACGATCGCGGTGGTATTTTTTTTGGAAATTTTCGAGCAGAACTCACAGGTGAAAATGGCACAAATTTGGACTGTTAGTGTAGGGACAGCTTGTGTTGGGGACGCTTGTACGTTTGATTATGTATTTTTGGGGTGTTTTGTTTGTGCAGTGTTGCTGTAGTTGATCTATTTGGGCGAGGATATTTTTGGACGGGGATTTAGCGTTTGGTGTGGGTATTGTTGTGAATCTCTTACTTTTGACTACCCACTAGGCTTATTGGAGTGTTTTCCATGTTAGGAAGCTAATTACACCCCTTGAACAATATTTGCATGCTTATGTGAGATAGATAGGACATATGTTAGTACTTGCTTACTAATGGCATTAGTGAATTAGAGTGGTAATATCACTTGAGAGAGAGAAGGATATATTAGTAACTTTGTGGATATTATGCATATGACTTACTAGTACATATATAGGGTACTTAGGCTATCGTGATGATTTGTTGCTAGCATGCTTTATTTCGTGGACAATTACATTTATTTTACTAAGTAAAGGACAGTTGCATGCTTGATTGGACATCTAGTTAGGCCACTATTTTCCGCTATACTATCATATTGGGACATGACTTAGGAGAGACTATGTTTAGCTGTTCTCCTTTCTATTCAGATGCATGTTGCTCGAGTTAGAGCAGGGGTATGGGATAGTGTAGTCGAGGTCATCGAGTCAGGGTCAGGTTGGACTCGATTATGGACTGTGGGGCATTGTGGTAACCGCGGACATTAGGCGGTTAGCCAGATGTTGACTACTTTATCAGATTTAGACTTGTGGGGTGTTGCGGCGACCGCGGACATTGGGCGGTTGACCGGATGTTTTACTTATGAATCAGATTGGGTATCAGATTTCTCTAGTGGATGGAGTTTCCCACTTATTGTGTATTATTATACCAGATTGGGGATCGGGGTTTCTTTAGTGGACGGAGTTTTCCACTTTGATTATAGTCATGATCAAAGTCCTGCTATACAGAGATACTTGTTACTGAGATACTTTACTCGTGTCGGTCGCTCCCCTCGAGTGCTACTCCGGAGGTAGGCCATTGACCGAGCCATGTGTGCCGGTCTGATACTTATTTTGGGATGCGAGCCATGTGCCACTGTAAGAAAATGCGGATGCGCATGCATCCGCATTTAATGCAGCGGAAATAAATTTTATGATCATAAATATGATCTAATCATATATACCTTAACATCATAACATTTATGATATTACTGTATATATATAAATATATTACAAGATCATCTTGTGAGACACACAAAAATTATTATTCTAATCTAATTAGAAGAAGGGTTAGAATTTCAACCTTTGTTGATTACCGAAATTGTCTGTCGATTGATATTGGATCTGAACTTCCGGTCCTTTGAGCCGCACAACTGTCCGGCCTCTATGTGTATCCACACAAGGCTGCTCCGGGATCTGTACTTCACACAATATAATCTCGAAACTCCTTTCGTGATTTCTTGTGTCAATGTAGAGAAGAATAATCCTCAAATTGTGCTAGCAATGGTAAGAGGATTGAGACCAATGATTGGGAAGACTTCTCTGATGATTAAAGAGAACTAACTCTCTATGATTAGGGAAAGTTGTTCTCTTTCTCTCGAACTCTTACTTCATCACACTCATTATGTTAGTTATATGCCCTATAAGCCAATCGGTGACACAACTATAGGGTATGTATCTTTATATCGTTCATTAAATTAATAAATTGGCATTTATTCATATTATTGTCAAGTATATATATATATATATATATGAATCGTCCTTAGAATTAATGGTAAAAGAATCATATTCCTAAGATGTTAGGAATTTAAGACATGTATTCTTTTGTAATTAATTATTAAATACTCCTGATCATAGGATTATCACGAGGGCGGTGATAAATCCGGTTAGATCAGTGTATATTGTGCTTTCCTTATGGGATGACGAGTCTTAAGTCATTAGTGTGGTGACACTAGAGCAAGTATACAGGTGAATGTTGGAGAATATTTTCACTAAGCGTGACCAATTATGAACAATCACATGGATGTCTACTCACTCGTCAGTAAATTGTTCCATGCTGTAGTGGTGTGAGTGATCCTTTGACCTGAGGCACCACGGTTATCTTACGTGTAGTGCACCGATTTCTGCGAAATAGCAAAACTCGGTAAAAATACTTGTAACGCGTTTCAAATATGATTACAAGTGGGTTTGAAGCGTTTTGAATCAACGCAAAAGCCGTTGAGTCGAAAAGTGAGTTGTGGTTGAGAAACGAAGCCTCAAGTTGCAAAATTGGGACTCGTGTTCGCCGAGTTCGCAAAATGGCAAAATTCGGCGAGAAGACTTGTAACGTGTTTTAAACATGATTACAGTCGAGTTCGGTGCGTTTCGGGCTGACGCGAAGGGCATCGGGTCGAAAAGTGACTTGAACCCGAGGACTTAGCCAAAATCTGAAATTCTGAAATTTGTGATCACGAAGCATTTTCGGAGCCCTGTTTCGGAGGCTTAGAGTGCCCCAAAATTTTAAAAGAAATCGTGGGGTGTCTCACAAAAGTTTTCTTATTAAAAGGGGCGAAAAACCTAGGTATGTTATTAAGGAAAAATCGGAGAACGAAGCGAAGAAAAATGCTTCGTGAATTCTGAAAACTGCAGTTTTGACAGTGCAAGTTAATCGCGAAGCATTTTCGGAGCTCTCTTTCGAGGGCTTAGAGTGCCCCAAAAATTTAAAAGAAATCGTAGGGTGTCTCACAAAAGTTTTCTTATTAAAAGGGGCGTAAAACCTAGGTATGTTATTAAGGAAAAATCGGAGAACGAAGCGAAGAAAAATGCTTCGTGAATGCTGAAACTGCAGTTTTGACAGCGCAAGTTAATCGCGAAGCATTTTCGGGGCTCTCTTTCGAGGGCTTAGAGTAGTCCAAAGATTTAAACAAAATCGTGGGAAGTTTAAGAAAAATTTGTAGATTAAAGGGGCGAAGAAAAATTACAATTTTGATTTCTCAGTTGACGGGAAAACGTGGTGAAAGAGGGCTATCCGAAAATGCTCACTGCAGAAAAACTGCAGGAAATAAAAAGGGGCAATTTGGGAAATTGGGTTTGGGTGGAGGGCATTTTTGTAAAATCCCCTCCCCCTCCCAGCTACCCCCCTGCAGAATTAAATGCCTCACCCCCTCCTTTTGAAAAACCACACTCTCTCTCACTCTCTCTCAGCTAAAGAAGGAAACGAAAGAAGAAGAAAAAGAAGAAGAAGAGAAAGAGAGAAGAAAAAGAAGAAGAAGAGGAAGAAGAAGAAAAGGTATGCTATGCTCCTCTCTTTCTCCCCTCTCTCTCTCCCTCTCTCCCTCTCTCTCTCTTTCTTGGCTGTAGGGTGGGGGAGAAACGAACAAAAAAAAAGAAGTGGGGGGGGAGCTGCGGCAGCAGCTTGGGCTGCAGCTGCTGCTGCTTCAATGCAGCAGCAGCTGCTCCCTGCTGCTGCCCAGCTGCTGCTGCTGCTTAGCAGCAGCAGCTGGGCAGCATGGCTGCTGCGCAAGGCAGCAGCAAGGCTGCCTTGCGCAGCTGCTAGAGCTGCAGCAGCTGCTGCTGCTACCAGCAGCAGCAGCAGCTGCAGGCTCTGCTGCTTGGGCAGCAGCTTGCTGCTGCTGTCCAGCAGCAGAGTTGAAAGAAGGAAAACAAAAAAAAAAAAAAAAGAGAAGAGAATAGAAGAGGAAATGAAGAAAAGAAGAGAGGAGAAAGAAAAAAAAAAAGATTCTTCTTTTCTCTTTTCTTCAATAAGAATAGATATAATTCTTCTCTTTCCTTTTCTCTAATGAGAAAAGAATACAATTTCTCAAGTTTGCCAAATGCAAAAATTTCAATTTCTCGATTTTGCAAAATGCAAAATTGAGGAATTGGGGGTGGGGGAATTGCTTAAATTGAGCCCCTCTAAAATTTAGAGAGCATTGGGCTTTCTTCCAATATAAAATTGCAATCCTCGACTTACCAAGTGCAAAATCGAAGAATTGGGGGGAAAATTGCTCAAATTGAGCTTTTCTCAAATTTGGAGGGCATTTTGACCCCGGATCGAGTTGAGCAAGTTTCTTTTTGGCAATAGGCCATGGGTTGATCATTTTCCTCCCATTTCTATAAACCAATAAAAAAGTAGCCTTTTTGTGGAGAAAAGTGATCTAATAAGGATTGTTTCCCCTTTTCTTGCCAAAAGGGGTTAATCTTACCGTTTTGCTAAATTTAGTAAGTCACGTGAAAACAATTGCTTATTTTTCCTTCCTTACAACGTAGGGAAACCTCAAAGGCATAAAGAGCTAGACTTGTCTCCTCCGGAAACTCAGAAAGCACATCGAGGTGGGGGATTCTATCGAGCGAGGGTGACCTCTCCCCTTATCTTTTGCTTATTTTTAGAAGCATGTTAATAGAGTGGCTAGGACAATATTTTCATGCTTATGTAGAAGTGGTTTGTGGTTTATGGAAATCTTGACTTAGGAGAAAACTTAGATTAGGCTCTAATGTGTGGCATTCACTATAGGACTTCACGAGTGGCATGGTTGTTGAGTCAATTAAGTGTGTGATGGAATTAGGGCCTAATTTAGAGTTATGGCTCTAAGGAAAACATAGTTAGTTGAGGTTAAAATCCAAAGAATTTGAAATCCCTAGAGTTGTCATAGGGAGTTGGGTTAATATACCTACACTTTAACTTCAACTTGAGCATAATGAAAGTTAAGAATTGAGTCTAAGGGACTTATGTACCTTAAGGCATGGACCTAGGGTAAATGCATGAGTACATTAATAAAGACAAGCTAAAAGCTTAATTGCAAAGAAAGAGAAAGGGCTAAGAGGCAATGTGAGCTATAAGCTCGATTGAGATGGAAGCTAAGTGCTAAAGGGCAAAAGAAAGGCAAAGGCTTAAAAGAGCAAAGAGGCTAAATGCAAAGCAATAAAAGAAATAACAAAACGAGCGTACCTACGGGGTGTAACGTGGCCCATGTTGGAGTAGCAGGCAGTGTCCCTCTCCCGGGTAGAGACCCGTTCGGGACGTTTCCCCGTAGGGCAGGGTAACACTTGCGGGTGTTATCGGCAACCTTAGAGGGCTTGTCTTATGGCAGCATGTCTGCCGGGCTAGGGCCCGTTGGGCAAGCTTCTCCGAGGGTTTAGCAACTTGAATTGAAACACAAAGAAAGTTAATGAAAGTTACTTGACAAGGGACAGGTCGGTTAGTTTGGCACCCTACAGCGACATAGAGCTATGTCATGGCAAAGGTAAAAGTATTAAGCATGCTAGCTAAGATTTACAGCTTTTATTTACTGTATTTCATTCTCTATTATATTGCTTCCATTAGACTAAGCGGTGCAGGGCATTTTCTCTCGGTGGTTGAACCCACTGGGAACTTCGTTGTAGTTCTCACACCCTTTGGGTGACATCCCACAGGTCCAGGCACGTCGAGGGAGGCACGCGACAGGGGCAAGGGCCCAGCAGAGTAGCGACCTAGCAGTCTAGAGTCGCGGTACCATTTTGGAGTTTTATTTTCTTGAGCGAACTTTTGTATGTGAGGAACAATGTAAATTTTAAATGTTTAAGTTTCAAGTTGGAAAAGAAAGAAAAAAAAATATGGATGTATTTTGGTATTGTAGTTCATGCTAAAAGAGAGTTGTAATAGTAAACAAAAGTGTATGTCTTCGCTCAAGTATTGTACTTTCATTTCTTTTAACTACGTGTTGAATGATTGAAAGTTTAAACTTATAGTTCTTTACTCTGATTGCTTACTCTTCCGCTGTATTGAAATGATATTGTTGGATTAAACCGTTCCTTTCGGGTCTTGAAAGGTCATGCCCGATTGGCGGGTCTGTTGGCGCGCCCGAACTGTTCAAATTGACGGTCTCGGGGCGTGACATTACGTATGGGTTACAGTAGTTTGACTGTGTAAATACTTTATACCCTAATCATGAGTTAAAGTCTACATATGTTGGCTACAGTAGATCATGCATAAAGATAGGTGTGTGCTAAGATGGAATCTATCACCCTCGGTAGAGAGATAATTATCCTATACTATCTGTTCTTTAAGATATAAAAGTCTTTGGCCAAGAAAGTGTGATTTTATGAAAAGGAGTTTTCATATATCGGTTAATGATCAGATAAGATATATAATTGAGTAATGGGGTTTGACGAGTTATCCATAACCTCGGCTCAATTATGACAAGTGATAGAAAGATTTAATCACACGGTAACTACACCTAGAGGTTTAGTCTATTATTCATTCTGCTTGGATTGCCGCGACATACTGCTAGGTGTCACTCGTGGATTGTGGGACCCACATGAGTGATTAAAGATAATTAATCACAATCAATTGGGAGAGTCAAAAATATTTTGGTCCATCGAAAAGAGTTCCGATGGTGACACTAAAAGAGTTTAGCGTCACATCTCACAACCAGGTAGAATTGAACCTATGTGGTCACACACAATAAAGGTTGCGTGTGATTTGTGCTTAAAGAATTTATAGAGACCATTTTGCTAAAATAACAAAGTATTTGCTAAGCTAGTTAGCAATATATATATATATATATATATATATATATATATATATATATATATATATATATATATATATATATATATATATATATATATATATATATATATATATGTATGTATGTATGTATGTATATGTATACGAGGAAACCAATTAACTTAATGAAAGAAAACTCTCACTTATTAATTGATCATTTTATTGTTTGGAGATGGAGACGAGGAGGAAGAGAGAAAGAAATAAAACGATATATTAAATACTATTAATGGAGAAGAAAAGGAGAAAATATTTTCTCTTTTCGTTTCCTTCTAATACACATTAAATGAGAGGAGTTAACACTCATCTCATTTATAATGTATGTTTTCTTTTCTCATTTCTTTCTCTCTTCACCAACTTTTCAAGAGGAAAGTTTTTTTTTCATTAATTGCAATGAAACCAACGCCATTATGAGAATGTTTCTCCACTACCTTTCGCCTTGTCTTTAAATAGAGACATTCCTCAATGATATGAAATCATGAGTGACATGAAGTAAAGTGTGAGAGAAAGGGAACAACTTCTAATCATATAGAGTTGTCTTTAATCATGAGATAGAACTCTTCCTATAATCATTGGTCTCTATATTATAGTTAATTCTCTTGAAATTGCTAGCACAATTTGAGAATTAATTATTATCCACATTGATACAAGAAATCACGAAAGGAGTTTCGAGATTATATTGTGTGAAGCACAGATCCCGGAGCAGCCTTGTGTGGATACACATAGAGGCCGGACAGTTGTGTGGCTCAAAGGACCGAAAGTTCAGATCCAATATCAACCGACAGACAATTTCAGTAATCAGCAAAGGTTGAAATTCTAACCCTTCTTCTAATTAGATTAGAATAATAATTTTTTTGTGTCTCACGAGATGATCTTGTAACATATTTATATATATACACTAATATCATAAATGTTATGATGTTAAGGTATATATGATTAGATCATATATATGATCATAAAATTTATTTCCGCTGCATTAAATGCGCATGCATGCGCATCCGCTTTTTCTTACAGTGGTATCAGAGCCACCCTCGTGCAGCCACAAAAATTATTCCTATTGTTGATTTAGATTTAGGGTTATATGAGTTAACCCTAATGCGAATGCCTATGCAAGATTTTTGAAAAAATTATATTTCATACATATGATGTTTGAAAATAATTTATGATAATAATAATTGGGACCACACATGTATATAATTGATATACTGTTATTATTATTATTATTTAATCTTATGATGGTTAATTAATTAAGTTAATATGCAATTAATTGAAATGTTTTAATTGCATTTAACTTAATCAATTAATATATTAAGGTTATACTAACATATTAATTGAAATTACATATGATGGGGCATGAGATGCTATGATCAGATTTCATCATATGATTTGGGCTAGTTTTATCATCAGCTTTTAATATAAATTTATATTAGGTGAAAAATATAATTGCATTGGATGCAATTTGAAAATAAGATCTGATGAGATTAGAATAATAACAAATAATATTAAGTTGTAAAGAAGAGTGTTGTGAACACTCTATCGTATCCTTATACCGTTGTAAGGTGTGGGCGTTTTTCTTAGCTAGGTTAAGTAGTACGCATGGTTACATAGGCTACTTGCACGAAGAAAGCGTAACCACCTTAACAACATTTGATATTATATGGTAAAATTATTATTGTACCCGATAACTGTTAGGTGAGGGTTTAATATTAATTTTATTCATATATTGAACGGTAGGTCAAACTTAACTAGGATGTGAGGCCAATAACTGTTAGGTGAGGCTTTTATGTCCTAGAGGCTAAAGAATGATTGCAATATGTTTTTGAAACATTGGGCAAGAGTTGTCCACTCATCGAATTACTAATTACCAATAACTGTTAGGTGAGATAATTTACAAAAATCGTGAGAGCGCAATTCCCACTAGAAACCAATTTAAGAGGTTTCAATTTCTTCACTAAAGGAGTGTGAAAATTCATAAAATTTAGTGGGAGATACCATTTGATTAAAAGTCCATAATCAAATGGAATAATGAAAGATATATAACTAATTGAATATCTTTACCTTTTGCATAATATGGCTGCCTCTAACCCTCTCACTAAAATTCTTGATGCCAACCGCTTGACCGGTCCTAATTTTTCTGATTGGCTACGGAACTTGAGAATTGTTCTCAACTCCGAGAAAATTGCCTATATTTTGACCACTCCTGCTCCTGAACTTCCAGCTGATGATAATGAGCAGCAGAGAGCTGCATATGAAAAATGGATAGATTACGATAATAGAGTCAGGTGCTACATGTTGGCATCGATGAGCAACGAGTTGCAATGCCAACATGAGCACATGGACAGTGCATCAGCCATTCTACTTCACCTACAGGAACTGTATAGTGAACAAAGCCGCTCTACTCGATATGAGATATCAAAGCGGTTATTTCGAGCAAGAATGTCTGAAGGCCAATCAGTTAATCATCATTGTTTGAAAATGATTGAAGATATTGAGGAGCTTGAGAAGCTCGGCTTACGGATGGATGTAGACTTATAGACAGATTTAATTCTGCAGTCCTTACCTGACTCACTTTCGCAGTTCGTCATGAACTTTCAAATGAATAAGATTCAGTGCACTCTCTCTGAGCTCTTGAATATGCTGGTGACAGCAGAGGGAACAATAAAAGGTAACAAGGGGACAATCTTGGCTATGGAACGGGCTTCTTCCTCCAAAAGAAAGTTTAAATGGAGAAACAAGAAACCTAGTAAGAAGCCAAAGAGTAATATCAAAAGACAAGTTTCTAAGAAGGTCATTACAGGAAAATGTTTCCACTGTAATAGAGATGGCCATTGGAAAAGGAACTGCCCCGAATACCTTGCTAGCCTAAAGAACAAGGCAAAGGACAATCCTTCTGAAGGTAAGTCCGACCTGCTCATTATTGAAACTAGTCTGTCGGTATGTTCTACTACCACTTGGATAATTGATTCTGCATGCACTTCTCACTTGTGCACCTCGATGCAGGGTTTAAAACAAAGTAGAAGGCTGAAGGAAGGAGAAATCACCCTACGAGTGGGTAATGGAGCAAAAGTTGCTGCATTAGCCATAGGGACCTATCCTATACTATTACCGTCAGGCATAGTTTTAGAATTAAAAGATTGTCTTTATGTTCCTACTGCTAGTAGAAACTTAATTTCTGTTTCTTCATTATCAATGATTGGTTACAAATTTATTTTTAAAATAAATACTTGCTTAATTTATTTGAGAAATAAATTGATAGGCTATGGAACAATGATTGACAAGTTATATCACTTACATATGGATGCAAGTGTAAATACAGTTGAGCAGGAAATGAATGCCGTAGGATCTAAAAGACCTAGAGAAGAGGTAGATCACAAGTATATGTGGCATCTTAGATTAGGTCATATCAGTGAAGATAGGATTAACAAATTGGTGAAAGATGGGCTCTTGAGCTCATTGACTTGCAAGCCATATCCGACTTGTGAATCATGTCTTCAAGGAAAGATGACCAAATTACCCTTTATTGGACAAGGAGAAAGAGCCACTAATATACTTGCCCTGGTGCATACTGATGTATGCGGACCATTTGATGTGCAAGCCAGGGGAGGTTATGTTTACTTCATCACCTTTACTGATGATTATTTACGGTATGGGTATGTCTACTTGATGAGACAAAAAATCTAAAGCCTTTGAAAAGTTCAAAGAGTTTAGATATGAAGTTGAAAAACAAACTGGAAAGTTTATAAAAATTCTTTGATCAGATTGAGGAGGAGAGTACTTAAGTACAGACTTTCTAAACTACCTCAAGGAAAATGGCATTATCTCTCAATGGACTCCTCCCGGCACTCCGGAACTTAATGGAGTATCTGAACGGAGGAATCGCACTTTATTAGATATGGTGCGATCCATGATGAGTTTCACTGATTTGCCTATGTCACTTTGGGGGTATGCTCTCCTCACTGCTGCATATATCTTAAATAGAGTACCTTCCAAATCTATTTCTACCACTCCATATGAGATTTGGTATAGTAGAAAGCCAACTCTTGGTCATCTCAAGATTTGGGGATGCCCAACTTTTGTTAAGAAGCTGAAGACAGACAAATTGGAAGCAAGGTCGGATAAAGGTAGATTCATTGGTTATCCTAAAGAATCATTGGGATACTATTTCTATTTTTCCCAGGATCAAAATATTATTGTGAGTCGGCATGCCTCTTTTCTTGAGAAACTATTCATTCAAGAAGGAGGTAGTGGGAGGAAAATAGAGCTCAATGATAATGTCTCTGATGAGCAACAAATCTATAATAATCGACCAAAAATCTCTACTCAATCAGAACCATTGTACATACAACCACTTCGAAGATCTAGTAGAGTTTCCCAACCTCCAGACAGATATTTAGGATTTGTCGTTGAGAAGGTAAAAGAAATGTTCTTAATGGGAGATAAAGATCATAGACATGATCCTACTAGCTATAAAGAGGCGATGTTAGACATCGACTCTGAGAGATGGAAGGAAACTATGAAGTCTGAAATGGACTCCATGTATTCCAACAAGGTTTGGACTCTAAAGGATTTACCGGTGGGTATAGTACCCATTGGATGTAAATGGATCTTCAAGAGAAAATGTCACGCCCCGAGTTCAAAAAACAGTGTATAATTTTTTTTTTTTTTTTAAATTAGAGTTGCAAAAACAGCCAGGGCAATGACAGACCGCCACATATATAGAAGAGTCCCAATCCCCTATGGAATTGAGCCTTTTCTATATATGCACGGCTAGCTTGGCAACAACATCAGAGTACTAACTACGTACAACTCTAAACAAATATTACAAGTTAACTTTACAATTATTTTTACAAATATACAACTGGAATACAATTCCTTTCTCTCAAACATCTATTACATAACTTTTCGGCTGTCCAGGGTCAACCTCTATATCGATACCTCGCCAATTCGTCCCGACATCCCAACACCCGTTTGACCTGAAAAACAGTCACCCGAGGGTGTAAGACACACCGGAGTGTATCCCAGTGGGCACGACGAGCCGAGAAATAGCAGATCGTACCTACTGGTATACAGTACTAGAGGATAGTAAAAGTCACAGAGGTTAGAATAAATAGCTCAGCTACATTGTAGTGAACCGGAACTTAGTATATAAACAAAATATAAATAAAAATGGCATGAAATACTATTTTTATTGAGTTGGAAAAGTACAGGATGACCTGAAAGTGAATTGGGCCCAAATCGGAATTAAAATAAGATATCTAGAATCTTATGTGAGAAAGTGGGCCTAGATTGTAAGTGAAAAATTCACAGTCTTGGAAAATTCCGAGAAAATTACGGGAGCTCCGTAAATATGTTTTAAAGTCACAGAAAAAGTTTTGCGTTGATCGGACACCCGGATAGTGAGAACGGGCTCCGCCAGCGAATTCGAATACAGTGGGACTTTTGGTGACCCAGAAGTGGTCCAAACTGAAAAGTTAAAGTACCATGAGGTAAATCAAGTTAAACCATAGCTGCCTGTCAAATTTGAGCGAAAACGGGCGAGAAACGGGCGAGAACTGACGAAAACGGGCGAAACTGGGCTTGGGCCCAAGTTTCGGGCGCCCGAAAGTGGGTTCCGGGCGCCCGGAAAGTACTGTAGCAAGTGGGCTTTCGGGCGGCAGTGAACCGGGTTCAGGCACTGTAGCAAACCGGTTACTGTAGCAGCCCGGTTCGGATTTCGATGCGCCCGAAAGTTACTGTAGCGGGCCCAGATCCCGAGGCAGTTGGCACGGATCCCGAGGCGGCGGGCGCGAATCCCGAGGCACGGGCGCGAATCCCGAGGCGATGGCGCGCGGCCCGAGGCTGCGTGGTAGGTGGGGAAACGCCACGTGGCGTCTCCTCATTGGACGCGGTAGTCGAGGCGCAGGCGTGCGCGGGGAACGCGCGCTGGCTCCCTGGCGCGGTGTCAGAGGGGAGGCCACGTGTCGGCCTCCCATTGGGCGGTCAGCGCGACGCGACGCACTGACGCAACCCATCCCTGCTACCGGCGTCAGAGCGGGGGCGTGGTGCGGTCCACGTGGCGGCCTCCCATTGGCCGCCGCTGTTCCGTGGTCGCGGTGCACGGGTCCACGGACACGTGTCGCTCCCCGGTTGGCCGAGCGACGGTGACGTGGCGCCTCGCTGGCATGGCGTGGACGAGTGGACCGCGGGGCTGTTTACTGTAGCAGCCCGAAAATCCGTTTCGGGCACCCGAAAGATGCGCCCGAAAGTTGGATTTCGGCCTATAAAGGCCCGAATGGCCCCATTTTCCTCCTTTCCTCCCTTTTGGCTTCACCCGAGCGCACGAGGAGGGGAGGAGGGTGATTTTCGCCGGGGTTTTCAAGGGCGCACGAGCGCGTCGTGGACTCCGTGGAGCGCGCAAGTTGCTCCAAAGAGGCTAATGGACACGATGGGCGTCACGGCATTGACGAGGTAGGCCCCGTGTGTCGTTCTTGCGGTATTTTTGGCACAGTTTCTACATTTCCTTTTGGATTTTGGATTTGACCCTTTTGCCCGCGTGCATGTTAGGGACCCAACTTTCTGTGCCGTTTTACTGCGCGAGTTTCGCGGGCGTTTTGAACGCGCCTCGTTTTGCGTGCCGCTCGTGGGAGACATGCTCCGTTCTGCGTGCGGATTCAACGATCGTGCGCTATTTTTAGCGCAAACTCGAAAGGCGTGCACCGTTTTACGTGCAACGTTGAAAAAGGAACTTGCACCGTTTTGCGTGCCAGTGCGAGGTATGTGCACCGTTTTGCGCGCAGGTTGGACTAACGGACACCGTTTTGCGTGCAGGTTCTAACAATGCATCTCGTTTTGCGTACAGGACTGGATGAAGGTGCACCGTTTCGCGTGCAACCCCACAGTGGAGTGTGCACCGTTTTGCGTGCCCATACGGGGTACGTGCTCCGTTTTGCGTGCGGGTTGGACCAATGCACGCCGTTTTGCGTGTAGAATCTAATGGTTTGCATCATTTTTCGTGCAGGCTAGGAAAAAGATGTGCGTCGTTTTGCGTGCAACCCTACAGTCAGACGTGCACCATTTTGCATGCAGATTTGAGGTACGAGCACCGTTTTGCGTGCAGGTCGTGTTGTTGCGCACCGTTTAGCGTGCCGTCACTAATAGTATGCACCGTTTTGCGTGCAGGGTTAGAAAAGACGTGCACCATTTTACGTGCAACCTTAAGAGAAGCATGCTCCGTTTTGCGTGCAAGCTCGAGGTACCAAGTGGAGCCGCGTGGAGGCCAATTGCAAGTGTCTACAAGCAATTGGAAGAATAGTGATCAAGTGTGGAGACATGAAAGGAAATTGGGGACACCACAAGGTGGGGAATTCTGCCGAAATTGGGTGACCTCTCCCCTTGCTCCTTTGCTTTTCGATTCGAAGCATGATAGTAGCCTGTTAGAGGCGTTAGGTAATTATGATTATGATTGCCTGTGTAGATGGATTCAGATGAAAAGTGCAACTGTTGGTTGCCAGAGACAGATGATAAATGTGCATGTGTAAAAGGACACAGATGAAAAGTGCAACTGTTGGTTGCCAAAGATAGAGGATAGATTTGCATGCCTAGAGGATAAATATTATTTTTATGATGGATGTGAAAATAATTGCATGCATGAATGTGATTAGCCTTTATGATTGTGATCATGTTAGGGTATAACCCTAGGAATCATGTGACATAAGGAAAGGGAACATGTTGGTAGTAAGACTAGGAGAAAACCTAGTTTCAGGGTTCACTGAGTGACATCAAAACTTAGGAGTTATCCTAGGATTGGACGAGTGGCATTGTCTCAGGTGATAACCTAAGGACACTGGATAGAGTGATCAATATAGAGTCAAGGAACTCTAGGATGAGTACGACATGGAACTTAGGTAAAGATAACCTAAGGTGAACCAGTGATCAACATAGAGTCAAGGACTCTAGGACGAGTATGACATTGAACTTAGGTAAAGAGAACCTAAGGTGAATTAGAAGAGTTTAAACTCACAGACAAGGAATTAGAGTCAGTGTAACTCTAAGTTAATAATGGAATAGAAAAATAGAGTTAAGTTAGCTCTAGGATTCAGTGAGGAATCAGGAAAGTGGGATAAGATCCCAAGGTTAAAGAATTAAACAAATATAACCCTAAAGAGTCATAGGGTGTCTGGGCAAATGGACAATAACTTTAACTTTAATTTGAGTTAAACAAAGAAAGTGAAATGCGTAAGAGTCCAGGAGACTCTTTGGTTACCCGTGTCGCAAGACCTAGGGTAAGGGATGAAAAAGTGGTTAATAAGCAAGACAAGCAAATTGCTTAAGATAAAGAGAATAAAAAGAGGGTATAAAAGACGCCTTCGAATTTGAGACTCGTCAAGTGGAGCAGGACTCCCTGGGCAGTGATCCGTCGGACGAGATACTTTCGAAAGGCTTAAAGTTAAAAGCAAGCTAAAAGTGGCTAAAGAGCATAAAGAGAATGTAAATGGCGCCTTCGAATTTGAGACTCGTCATGTGGAGCAGGACTCCTTGGGCAGTGACCCGTCGGACGAGGTACTTTCGAAGGGCTAAAAGTGAAAGTAAAGAGCCAAATGCTCAAAGAAAAGAGAAAGAGATTTGCCAGTGGCAAAATGGGAGCTATGAGCTCGAATAAGAAAAGAAAGCAAGTGTTCAAAAGCAAAGAGGCTAAGAACTAAAGTAAAAAGAAAAGAAAGAAAATATAAAAATAAAACGGGCAGACATACGGAGAAACCAGCCCAGGTTGGAGGTACGGGCAGTAATCCCTCTCCCGGGCAGTGATCCGTTTTTTTCCGTAGGACGGGGCCGAAAGAAAATATAAAGATAAAACGGACGGACCTACGGTGAAGCCAGCCCAGGTTGGAGGTACGGGCAGTTATCCCTCTCCCGGGCAGTGACCCGTTCGGGACGCTTCAGCCGTAGGACGGGGTAACACTTGCGGGTGTTATCGGCAACCTTAGAAATCTTATCTGATGGTAGCAGGACTACCGGGCTCGGGCCCGTTGGATAAGAATTTCTGAGGGTTAACTTGAACTAAAGCACCAGAATCTAAACAATAAAGGAAATAGAGTGGCCAAGGTGGCCGGGTTAGTTTGACCCTGTATACAGCGGCATAGTGGCCGAGTTGGTGCTTAGTAGCCTAGTATGACTAGACAGAGTAGTGCTGGGTCGATGATTATATACGGACAGATATATATTGCTTTGCATAGCTGCATTTGATATCGATGATTTTAGTTCCTAGCACTATTATTATTGCTTCCATTGGACCAAGTGGTGTAGGACGCTTTTTCTCGGTGGTTGAACCCACTGGGAACTCAGTTGTAGTTCTCACACCCCTTGGGTGACTCCCCCCACAGGTTCGGGTATGGATGCAGCGATCGCGACAGTTCAGAGGCAGTCGGCGAGATATACGACAGGGGCAAGGGCCCAGCAGCATAGAGACCTAGAGGGTCTAGCAGAGGTATCCCATTTACAGATTTCCTGAGTGAACCATGTATTGTGAGGAAAAGCATTGTAATATTATGTAATTGTAAATTGAGAGATGTAAAATGTAATAAAGTTTTTATGGTTCATTCTTATCATGCTTTCATATCGGCTTAAACTATTTGTTTATTGAATGAAAGTTTTAAATTAGTAGTGATCTTACTCTGATATTATATCTCATCATAAGCATTGTTTTGATTCGAGATGGTTGTGACCGTTCCTTTCGGGTAGCGTGAGGTCGTGCCCGATTGGCGGGTCTGTTGGCGTGCCCGAACCGACCCAATTGGCGGGCTCGGGGCGTGACAGATTAGAGTGGTATCAGAGCCTAGGAATAGTCCTAGGTGGTTAGCAACCTTAGGGAGACCCTAGGGATTAGCACTAGAGAGTGCGTGGGTGGTGGCGAAAGTACTTGATTGGGTTTTGTTGTTCCCAAAAAGGATGTTGGGACTGATCGAGGGCAACGAGCTTTCATTCTTCGGATATTACGTTGGGCGGCCGACAACGTAATGTTGGAGATGAAAAGGAGTACCCTCCTATACTTTCGCATGATTGAGTCGACGAGCCCTTTTGTCGGTATATAGACTGCGCGTTGCTCAAACGGTTAAATTTGAGCTGATTATTCGTGTGGTGTGCACATCAGCAATGACACCACGTAGGGAGACGCACCTGTTTCGACTCGAGTCACGAGAGGGCTCGGGGTCAAACAAGGTACATGAGCTGCGATGTCAGGAGACCGCTCTTGTTGATGTGGTCCAGCAGCAGACCGATGCTTCTTGCCGATAAGCGGAGGTTTCCCGCCGGCAGGGAAGCGGATTACGACGCCTAGATGGGCGAGTGACATTATCCCAAGAAAAATGGGAAATAGATCAAGCTAAGAGGCAACAGTAGAGAGTGTGGCAGGTGGCCGCCGAGCCTTTGTCGGCGCACCCTGCACCTTCTGTGAAAGATGCCGTAAGCTTGTGTCAGCTAGTTTGCCGGCAAAGTATAGTTGATGAGGTCCAGTGAGAGACCGACTCATGAAACGCTGGTGATCGCTTTGTTGCGAGAGCCAAGTTGCTGTGTCCTAAAGGTTAGGGCAAGAAAGACTTACGGGCCTAGTGGCGAAAGTTCGCCCTGATGACGGTAGTGACTGTGTGGCATGTCTTCATGGCTGAGTGCCGCATAGTGGGGTTGGTAATGTGAGAACCCGAATCCCCACTTTAGGGTTTACTGTTGGTTTGGTGGTTTTTGGGTGTGTGTGTGTGCGTGTCGGGCCCCAGATTTGGGTTTCCGGTAAAAATTCGAGCTGGTTTTCTTTCTGGAAGACCATTTTGGGTGTGTGAGGTATTTGCGCGCTTATTGGAGCCTAGATTGTGACCCGAAACGGAAATTGGATCAAGTTTACTTCTCCGGGAAATTTTGAAAAATTTTAGAAGTGGAATTTGGCCGAACGGACCTCGGATTTGGATTCAGCGCGCGAAAACGAGCGAAATGGACTATTTACTTGAATTTTTCGGAGCCCGGACGCGAAAACACGGATTTCGAGGCTCGGGTTACTGTTCCGGCGGCCGGAGAGGGGCCGGCGGTGGCCGGCGGGGGTGGAGCACGGCGGCGCGGCCTCGGGCAGGCGGCGGAGCGGCGCGGGCAGGCGCACGGGCGCGCGGGCAGGCGCGCGGTCCACCGCGGAGGCGTGCACCGTACGGAGGCGACACGTGGCACCTTGCGAGTGGCTGGCGTTGCAGGCGCGGTCCACGGGAGTTCGGCGTGGGTGCACGGTGGACCGTAGGACACGTGGCATTACGTGGTTGGCGGGTTCTGGTGCACTCGGTCCACACGGCTGCGGCGGCGGAGGCGGTTGCCTCGGGGCGCGTGCCCGACCCGGAGCCGGCGGCGACGCGGCCGCGCACGTCGCGCGACGTGCGTTGACCGGGGGCGACGTGGGGGCGCCACGTGGCGCCCCGTGGTTGGTCGGGCGCAGCGGTGCACGTCGCCTGGTCGGGACACGTGGCGTCGCTGGATTTGTCGGGGTTCGTGCGCCGGGTGCAGAGGGCGGATCAGGGACACGTGGCGGCCTGAGGATGATTCGGGCGCATATGCCCGGAAAATTTCGGGCCCCCGAAATCCCTGGGCCCAAAAATCCGAAAGTTGCTTTTGGGCTGATTTTTCTTGGAGCCTATAAATAGGCTGCTTTGGGCCGACTTTTTCACCCCTTTTTCGTGAGAATTAGCTCTTGAGCCTCCATGAAAATTTCTCCTCTCCCTCTTGCCAATCTTCCCGCAAAGTTTCAGATTTTCTGGAAGCCGCGACGACTGTGTTTTCTACCTCGTAGTGCGGAGCGACGTTCTACAGTTGGAGGCCCATTTCCGTCGCATTTTCGTCTGGGAGACCTGCAGAGCAACCCCGACCTCATTTCTAGATGATTTCTTCGACAGCACTTTCACAAGAGGTAAATCTACGTTTTTCGTGTTGGACGTTTTTGTTGGATTTGAGCTTATACAGGGGTTTGGGGTACATTTTGACCACCCTTTGTTACTGTTTGGAATACTGGATAGCCGCTGCTTCGCGGATTTTTATCTCCACTTCCGGGTATTGGATTTCGACGATTCAAGAGCCTATCGACATCTACACTTCGCAAGGATCGTCGCGATATTTTTATTTGATTTTCTTGAAAATTATTTTCAGGTGAAATTTTTGTGTGAAAAGTAGCTGTGTATGCAGATTTTGGAATGATGATTGTTGTGTGAGAATTGTGTGTAATTGGGAATGTTGTTGTACCCAGGATTTTGTAAGCACCGCTATTGTGCTCTTTGCCTTGTGGACTTGGAGATTGGTCAGTTTCTGGGCTTGTTATCTGTACCATCCCGGACAGTTAGCGCGATCAGGTGGGTGATCCTGCTTGCAATATCTATGGACTGCACTCTAAATTCTACAAGTATATTAGCATGCATGTTAGTACATGAGCTAAATAATTTTGTGCAAACTGTATGTTGAAACCACTGTAGCTAGCTGCTATATCTGACGACTTCTTGGTAAGTTTTGCAACATGAAAACTCAACTTAGCTTATTTGACAGTCAATTAATTATTCATGCACTGTTAGACTACAGTAAATGTGAACATGTATGCAGATTTATTCGTCACCTTAGCTTCCCCGCAGTACTTGTACTCTCGTCATACTGAGCATAGTGATTCTCCACGAGTCGTAGGCTGGGAGGTTTATTAGCTGGGGATTGCATTTGCACTCGCGTCTGGGGACCGAGTGGCGTTTGTAGCAGTCTGTAGACCATTTGCATTATGACAGTGATAGGGATAGTGATAGTGGATCTGGGATCTTTGGGACATGGTCATAATGACAGTGTGGATTTTTAGCCAGTGATTGGGACAGTGATTGGATCATAGCCTGCATGAGCCACATTTGTGTTCGACAGTGTTGCGCAGATACTTTACTCGTGTGGGTCGCTCCCCTCGAGTGCCTCTCCGGAGTAGGCGAGACCGGGTTGTAGTACCGGCTTGAGATTGAGCTAGATACCGGGTTGGAGTACCGGACATACCTACAGCAGTAGGTAGGCGCAGGTTTGACCTCCCCCGTTGTGGCAGTCAGTTTGGATTGGGTGTTCTGAGTTGAGTATCAGTAGTGGCATATCGTCCTCCTGTTCTTTCCCTTGAGCATTGTAGATAGGGGCATAGTAGCAGTAGATGTTTACTTTCAAGCTTTTCATACTGCATTTCTTTTGTTACTTTATGCCTCTAGTAGACTTAGTGGGCAGGCCGTCGGGCTTGTTAGCGGCACCCACTGAGAGCTACTGTGGGAGGTAGTTCTCACACCCGTCGTGGTGTCTTTTCCCCAGGGACTTCAGCTCCAGTTCCTGCTGCACCTGTTGCTGATCCAGCTCTTCCAGACCGAGGTAAGGGAGTCGCGAGATAGATCCCTTCCCCCTTCAGCTTCAGTGTGTTATAGAGGTACCCTTATATTTTGGTTGTGTCATGTTTGAGAGATTATGTAGTGAGGTATCGAGTTGTACTCTTTTACTTTCTGGAGAGACTTATGTATTTCAGGTGAGGATATTTTGTATATATACTATGAGTGACTGTACTACTTTTTGTTCATAGTTAGTTTACTTTTACAGCTCTGATATCTGTTAGTACAATTGTTCTATTTTTGCAGGTTAGACGCTACGCCTCTACAGGGCTTCCTGTAGGGACGGCGGATCTGTTGGCGAGCCCGGGGTACAGTTTTGACCCCGAGGCGTGACAGATTAGAGTGGTATCAGAGCCTAGGATGTAGGTCTTTGAGGACTTAGGAACCCTAGGCTTATGGTTAAACCCTAGGATGACCCACGTGAGAGCCGAGACTTTTAGCGAAAGTCTTGATTGGGTTTTTAACTCTCCCGAGTGGATATGGATGAGTGATAGACATGTCTTTCTTTGGTAGTGACTATGTTGGCTGCAGACAACATAGTACTTCTGAAAGGGGGACATGCCTTTTGACTTTCGCTAGATTGGGTCGAGTGTTGTTTCTGGTTCTGATTGTTTGCTTTATCCCTCAGGTGGAGATGCCTCCTCGACGTTCGATGGTGACGCGCTCGCAGCCTTCGTCCTCTGAGCCCGAGCCGGAGGACTCGGGGCGAGGAACTCAGGCTGAGATCCGGGAGCTCCGTGCCCAGATGGCACAGTTGTCGGAAGCGACCCGACGCCAGGAGGAGGCAATGGCGCGGCTGATGCTCATGATGGAGCACAGAGCACAGCCGGCAGTGGCACCCCCTGAGGCTTCGCCGGTGCCTTCTTCCCCTGTTGTGGCACCCCCTGTGGTGCAGCCTGCACCAGCAGTTCCTGCTGAGCCGGTTTCGAGTAGGCCACCGTCCGGGGCGACGGGATCTTTGACTGCAGCTGAGCAGCGGGAGGTAGTAGATTTGTTGATGAGATTTCGACAGTTCGATCCGCCTCGCTTTTCGGGCATGAGTACTGAGCCTTGGGCAGCCGAGACTTGGATCACCACTATGGAGCGCCACTTCGAGAGCTTATTTGTTGATGAGAGGTTCCGGGTTATTTTGGCTACCTATTTTCTGGAGAGCAACGCTGAGGCGTGGTGACGGCGTGTGCGACCAGCTGGTCCACCTGGGACGCAGCTTCTTTCCTGGACCGAGTTTCGGAGCATGTTGCTGGGAGCCTTCTTTCCGGAGAGTATCCGACAGCGACTGGAGGAGCAGTTGAAGAATCTCCGCCAGGGAGATAGGCCTGTGCACATGTACATAGCGGAATTCAACCAGCTATTGGCTTGTGTGCCTCATGTGGCTAGAGATGAGAGCCATCGCGTCTACATGTTCGAGAGAGGACTTCGCCGAGACATTTACCAGTTCGTCCGCTCCCGCAGACTGCAGACTCTGGAGGCCTCGATGGAGCAGGCCTTGTATGTGGAGTGTGGAGAGGCCGTGATGTCTGAGGTATCTCCGGCCCCTGTAGCGACTTCTGGGGCAAAGCGCCCGGCTTCTCCGGAGGAGGGCAGTCTAGCAAGCAGGAACCCCCGAGACCTCCGCGTTTCCACCCTCAGGGCCGGGGGCACCAGGGACACCAGAGATCGGGGGCGTCTCGCCAGATACAGCAGCAGCAGCGTCGACCCCCACGACAGCAGCAGTTCTCATAGCAGACTTCTCAGCAGCAGCGCCCAGATTGGTGTATTATCTGTGGAGGCTCACACCTACCGACCCTGTGCCCGCAGAGACAGGGCCATTATTTTCGCTGCGGGCAGGCCGGTCACTTTGCGAGCGTGTGCCCCAGAGCCGGCCATCCAGTTCTTTCATCAGCATCTGCACCGTCTGTTCCTTACCAGCCAGCCAGCCTTACTGCGGCCTACAGCAAGCCAGATTTTGCCTCATCTTCTACTCGGCAGCCAGAGCGACGTCCCCCGGCACCGAGCGGTCGTGTTTATGCCGCTCAGGTTGAGGACACTTCAGCAGCAGAGCAGGTCGTCGCAGGTATTATTCTGATCTCAGCAGTCCGTGCTCGGGCTCTTTTGTTACCGGTGCATCTCATCATTCAT
>CM054944.1:5754396-5885041 GCA_029168755.2 Tillandsia fasciculata
TTGGCGTGCCCGAACCGACCCATTGGCGGCTCGGGGCGTGACAGATTAGAGTGGTATCAGAGCCTAGGAATAGTCCTAGGTGGTTTAGCAACCTTAGGGAGACCCAGGGATTAGCACTAGAGAGTGCGTGGGTGGTGGCGAAAGTACTTGATTGGGTTTTGTTGTTCCCAAAAAGGATGTTTGGACTGATCGAGGCAACGAGCTTTCATTCTTCTATATTACGTTGGGCGGCCCGACAACGTAATTTGGAGATGAAAAGGAGTACCCTCCTATACTTTCGCATGATTGAGATCGACGAGCCCTTTTGTCGGTATATAGACTGCGCGTTGCTCAAACGGTTAAATTTGAGCTGATTATTCGTGTGGTGTGCACATCAAGCAATGACACCATGTAGGGAGACGCACCTGTTTCGACTCGAGTCACGAGAGGGCTCGGGGTCAAACAGGTACATGAGCTGCGATGTCAGGAGACCGCTCTTGTTGATGTGGTCCACAGCAGACCGATGCTTCTTGCCGATAAGCGGAGGTTTCCCGCCCAGGGAAGCGGATTACGACGCCTAGATGGCGAGTGACATTATCCCAAGAAAAATGGGAAATAGATCAAGCTAAGAGGCAACAGTAGAGAGTGTGGCAGGTGGCCGCCGAGCCTTTGTCGGCGCACCCTGCCCTTCTGTGAAAGATGCCGTAAGCTTGTGTCAGCTAGTTTGCCGGCAAAGTATAGTTGATGAGGTCCAGTGAGAGACCGACTCATGAAACGCTGGTGATCGCTTTGTTGCGAGAGCCAAGTTGCTGTGTCCTAAAGTTAGGGCAAGAAAGACTTACGGGCCTAGTGGCGGGAAAGTTCGCCCTGATGACGGTAGTGACTGTGTGGCATGTCTTCATGGCTGAGTGCCGCATAGTGGGGCTGGTAATGTGAGAACCCGAATCCCCACTTTAGGGTTTACTGTTGGTTTGGTGGTTTTTTGGGTGTGTGTGTGTGCGTGTCGGGCCCCAGATTTGGGTTTCCGGTAAAAATTCGAGCTGTTTTCTTTCTGGAAGACAATTTTGGGTGTGTGAGGTATTTGCGCGCTTATTGGAGCCTAGATTGTGACCCGGAACGGAATTGGATCAAGTTTACTTCTCCGGGAAATTTTGAAAAATTTTAGAAGTGGAATTTGGCCGAACGGACCTCGGATTTGGATTCAGCGCGCGAAAACGAGCGAAATGGACTATTTACTTGAATTTTTCGGAGCCCGGACGCGAAAACACGGATTTCGAGGCTCGGGTTACTGTTCCGGCGGCCGGAGAGGGGCCGGCGGTGGCCGGCGGGGGTGGAGCACGGCGGCGCGGCCTCGGGCAGGCGGCGGAGCGGGCGCGGGCAGGCGCACGGGCGCGCGGGCAGGCGCGCGGTCCACCGCGGAGGCGTGCACCGTACGGAGGCGGACACGTGGCACCTTGCGAGTGGCTGGCGTTGCAGGCGCGGTCCACGGGAGTTCGGCGTGGGTGCACGGTGGACCGTAGGACACGTGGCATTACGTGGTTGGCGGGTTCTGGTGCACTCGGTCCACACGGCTGCGGCGGCGGAGGCGGTGCCTCGGGGCGCGTGCCCGACCCGGAGCCGGCGGCGACGCGGCCGCGCATGTCGCGCGACGTGCGTTGACCGGGGGCGACGTGGGGGCGCCACGTGGCGCCCCGTGGTTGGTCGGGCGCAGCGGTGCACGTCGCCTGGTCGGGACACGTGGCGTCGCTGGATTTGTCGGGGTTCGTGCGCCGGGTGCAGAGGGCGGATCAGGGACACGTGGCGGCCTGAGGATGATTCGGGCGCATACAGTAACGGGCCGGCCCGTTACTGTAGCAGCCCGAAAATTTCGGGCCCCCGAAATCCCTGGGCCCAAAATCCGAAAGTTGCTTTTGGGCTGATTTTTCTTGGAGCCTATAAATAGGCTGCTTTGGGCCGACTTTTTCACCCCTTTTTCGTGAGAATTAGCTCTTGAGCCTCCATGAAAATTTCTCCTCTCCCTCTTGCCAATCTTCCCGCAAAGTTTCAGATTTTCTGGAAGCCGCGACGACTGTGTTTTCTACCTCGTAGTGCGGAGCGACGTTCTACAGTTGGAGGCCCATTTCCGTCGCATTTTCGTCTGGGAGACCTGCAGAGCAACCCCGACCTCATTTCTAGATGATTTCTTCGACAGCACTTTCACAAGAGGTAAATCTACGTTTTCCGTGTTGGACGTTTTTGTTGGATTTGAGCTTATACAGGGGTTTGGGGTACATTTTGACCACCCTTTGTTACTGTTTGGAATACTGGATAGCCGCTGCTTCGCGGATTTTTATCTCCACTTCCGGGTATTGGATTTCGACGATTCAAGAGCCTATCGACATCTACACTTCGCAAGGATCGTCGCGATATTTTTATTGGATTTTCTTGAAAATTATTTTCAGGTGAAATTTTGTGTGAAAAGTAGCTGTGTATGCAGATTTTGGAATGATGATTGTTGTGTGAGAATTGTGTGTAATTGGGAATGTTGTTGTACCCAGGATTTTGTAAGCACCGCTATTGTGCTCTTTGCCTTGTGGACTTGGAGATTGGTCAGTTTCTGGGCTTGTTATCTGTACCATCCCGGACAGTTAGCGCGATCAGGTGGGTGATCCTGCTTGCAATATCTATGGACTGCACTCTAAATTCTATAAGTATATTAGCATGCATGTTAGTACATGAGCTAAATAATTTTGTGCAAACTGTATGTTGAAACCACTGTAGCTAGCTGCTATATCTGACGACTTCTTGGTAAGTTTTGCAACATGAAAACTCAACTTAGCTTATTTGACAGTCAATTAATTATTCATGCACTGTTAGACTACAGTAAATGTGAACATGTATGCAGATTTATTCGTCACCTTAGCTTCCCCGCAGTACTTGTACTCTTGTCATACTGAGCATAGTGATTCTCCACGAGTCGTGGGCTGGGAGGTTTATTAGCTGGGGATTGCATTTGCACTCGCGTCTGGGGACCGAGTGGCGTTTGTAGCAGTCTGTAGACCAATTTGCATTATGACAGTGATAGGGATAGTGATAGTGGATCTGGGATCTTTGGGACATGGTCATAGTGACAGTGTGGATTTTTAGCCAGTGAGTGAGACAGTGATTGGATCATAGCCTGCATGAGCCACATTTGTGTTCGACAGTGTTGCGCAGATACTTTACTCGTGTGGGTCGCTCCCCTCGAGTGCCTCTCCGGAGTAGGCGAGACCGGGTTGTAGTACCGGCTTGAGATTGAGCTAGATACCGGGTTGGAGTACCGGACATACCTACAGCAGTAGGTAGGCGCAGGTTTGACCTCCCCCGTTGTGGCAGTCAGTTTGGATTGGGTGTTCTGAGTTGAGTATCAGTAGTGGCATATCGTCCTCCTGTTCTTTCCCTTGAGCATTGTAGATAGGGGCATAGTAGCAGTAGATGTTTACTTTCAAGCTTTTCATACTGCATTTCTTTTGTTACTTTATGCCTCTAGTAGACTTAGTGGGCAGGCCGTCGGGCTTGTTGGCGGCACCCACTGAGAACTACTGTGGGAGGTAGTTCTCACACCCGTCGTGGTGTCTTTTCCCCAGGGACTTCAGCTCCAGTTCCTGCTGCCCTGTTGCTGATCCTGCTCTTCCAGACCGAGGTAAGGGAGTCGCGAGATAGATCCCTTCCCCCTTCAGCTTCTGTGTGTTATAGAGGTACCCTTATATTTTGGTTGTGTCATGTTTGAGAGATTATGTAGTGAGGTATCGAGTTGTACTCTTTTACTTTCTGGAGAGACTTATGTATTTCAGGTGAGGATATTTGTATATATACTATGAGTGACTGTACTATTTTTGTTCATAGTTAGTTTACTTTTACAGCTCTGATATCTGTTAGTACAATTGTTCTATTTTTGCAGGTTAGACGCTACGCCTCTACAGGGCTTCCTGTAGGGACGGCGGATCTGTTGGCGAGCCCGGGGTACAGTTTGACCCCGAGGCGTGACAGATTAGAGTGGTATCAGAGCCTAGGATGTAGGTCTTTGAGGACTTAGGAACCCTAGGCTTATGGTTAAACCCTAGGATGACCCACGTGAGAGCCGAGACTTTTAGCGAAAGTCTTGATTGGGTTTTTAACTCTCCCGAGTGGATATGGATGAGTGATAGACATGTCTTTCTTTGTAGTGACTATGTTGGCTGCAGACAACATAGTACTTCGGAAAGGGGGACATGCCTTTTGACTTTCGCTAGATTGGGTCGAGTGTTGTTTCTGGTTCTGATTGTTTGCTTTGTCCCTCAGGTGGAGATGCCTCCTCGACGTTCGATGGTGACGCGCTCGCAGCCTTCGTCCTCTGAGCCCGAGCCGGAGGACTCGGGGCGAGGAACTCAGGCTGAGATCCGGGAGCTCCGTGCCCAGATGGCACAGTTGTCGGAAGCGACCCGACGCCAGGAGGAGGCAATGGCGCGGCTGATGCTCATGATGGAGCACAGAGCACAGCCGGCAGTGGCACCCCCTGAGGCTTCGCCGGTGCCTTCTTCCCGTTGTGGCACCCCCTGTGGTGCAGCCTGCACCAGCAGTTCCTGCTGAGCCGGTTTCGAGTAGGCCACCGTCCGGGGCGACGGATCTTTGACTGCAGCTGAGCAGCGGGAGGTAGTAGATTTGTTGATGAGATTTCGACAGTTCGATCCGCCTCGCTTTTCGGGCATGAGTACTGAGCCTTGGGCAGCCGAGACTTGGAGCACCACTATGGAGCGCCACTTCGAGAGCTTATTTGTTGATGAGAGGTTCGGGTTATTTTGGCTACCTATTTTCTGGAGAGCAACGCTGAGGCGTGGTGACGGCGTGTGCGACCAGCTGGTGCACCTGGGACGCAGCTTCTTTCCTGGACCGAGTTTCGGAGCATGTTGCTGGGAGCCTTCTTTCCGGAGAGTATCCGACAGCGACTGGAGGAGCAGTTGAAGAATCTCCGCCAGGGAGATAGGCCTGTGCACATGTACATAGCGGAATTCAACCAGCTATTGGCTTGTGTGCCTCATGTGGCTAGAGATGAGAGCCATCGCGTCTACATGTTCGAGAGAGGACTTCGCCGAGACATTTACCAGTTCGTCCGCTCCCGCAGACTGCAGACTCTGGAGGCCTCGATGGAGCAGGCCTTGTATGTGGAGTGTGGAGAGGCCGTGATGTCTGAGGTATCTCCGGCCCCTGTAGCGACTTCTGGGGCAAAGCGCCCGGCTTCTCCGGAGGAGGGGCAGTCTAGCAAGCTGGAACCCCCGAGACCTCCGCGTTTCCACCCTCAGGGCCGGGGGCACCAGGGACACCAGAGATCGGGGGCGTCTCGCCAGATACAGCAGCAGCAGCGTCGACCCCCACGACAGCAGCAGTTCTCATAGCAGACTTCTCAGCAGCAGCGCCCAGATTGGTGTATTATCTGTGGAGGCTCACACCTACCGACCCTGTGCCCGCAGAGACAGGGCCATTATTTTCGCTGCGGGCAGGCCGGTCACTTTGCGAGCGTGTGCCCCAGAGCCGGCCATCCAGTTCTTTCATCAGCATCTGCACCGTCTGTTCCTTACCAGCCAGCCAGCCCTACTGCGGCCTACAGCAAGCCAGATTTTGCCTCATCTTCTACTCGGCAGCCAGAGCGACGTCCCCCGGCACCGAGCGGTCGTGTTTATGCCGCTCAGGTTGAGGACACTTCAGCAGCAGAGCAGGTCGTCGCAGGTATTATTCTGATCTCAGCAGTCCGTGCTCGGGCTCTTTTGTTACCGGTGCATCTCATTCATTTATCAGTAGAGCTTTTGCATCCATCTGCATGATATCAGGGCATGTGCATCGTTGTATAATCAAGGGATAGGAATTTTGTGACTTGCATTAGCGTTTGGATTCATTCCAGTACCTTCCAGCAGAGGCGAATTTTGGGGCGTGATCAGAACAGCTGAACTTTGAGAGGTACGCCGATTGTTGTGTTGGTTCAGTTGCAGCTCCCCGACTCAGATTGAGCTCTTGGGATGGACCAGTTGGTGCGGTATCGTGCAACATTTGTTTGCGAATGGAGAACAGTGGCCTTTCCGCGAGTTGGACGACAGGAAATCATTTCCACTGGACACCGAGGCATCCTTCCGGCAGCAGTGGCTTCAGTGGCTTTGGGTTAGGTGCGACCTGTCGAGCGTAGGTGATGCCTAGGACTAGAGGGTTTGTCTCTAGGGGTCTCGGATAGAGTGGAGTTTTTCTTTTCAGGGGCACGGTTAGACCGTAGCTTCTGTTTTGTTGCCACAGCAGGAACGGCATCAACCCTTCTCTTCCTTTTTTTTTTTTTTTTTTTCTCTCGCTCTTGTGCTGAAATTTGCGAACAGGATAAAAGATTCGAAAGACTACTCCAGAAATGGAGACGGTGCCCGAACCTGTTCTTGTTTGTTTGGGGGCGGGGGCACTGGCCTCACGAAACTTTCGAACTTTTCGCTAATTTCAGTTGTTTTCTAAATTGGAGAGTTGGGGGTTGATGACCTTCCTACTGGTGGGGCCCTTTTTTTTTTCTGATAAGTTTTGCGGCGTAGTTCGAATAGTTTGTACGCGTAGAGCTGGCTGTTCTACCTCGTCCCCAGTGTTTGGGAATTCCTGAGCTTTATTTAGCGGTTGGACTCGCTTGGTGGAGAGTTCGTAGCAACTGGGGAGTTGGAGTTTGTGTTGTTGGAGGCTTACCTTTGGGCTTGGAGACTCTCTTTTGAGCCGTGTTTGTTTCGGGGACGAAACTTCCTTTTAGTGGGGGAGGATGTGAGAACCCGAATCCCCACTTTAGGGTTTACTGTTGGTTTGGTGGTTTTTGGGTGTGTGTGTGTGCGTGTCGGGCCCCAGATTTGGGTTTCGATAAAAATTCGAGCTGGTTTTCTTTCTGGAAGACCATTTTGGGTGTGTGAGGTATTTGCGCGCTTATTGGAGCCCAGATTGTGATCCGGAACGGAAATTGGATCAAGTTTACTTCTCCGGGAAATTTTGGAAAATTTTAGAAGTGGAATTTGGCCGAACGGACCTCGGATTTGGATTCAGCGCGCGAAAACGAGCGAAATGGACTATTTACTTGAATATTTCGGAGCCCGGACGCGAAAACACGGATTTCGAGGCTCAGGTTACTGTTCCGGCGGCCAGAGAGGGGCCGGCGGCGGCCGGCGGGCGGCGGAGCACGGCGGCGCGGCCTCGGGCAGGCGGCGGTGTCACGCCCCGGGTGTAAACCAGAACCCGGGCCCGTCCACAGATCCGCCGTGCATGCGGTATTTCCCACATACACGAAGCGTCGGTAACCTGCTCAGATAAGAAATATAATAAAAGAGCATAATAATCAGAGCTAAATAAAACTACTGTATCTCAGACAGATGCTGGAAGTAAAAGGTACAACAGTAAAATAAAATACAGATGTCTCTCCCAGCTCACAACTATAATACAAACAGCTGGCAGAAGCCAGTCCCCAAAAAGAAATAAGTAAAAGCTGTCTGAGAAGTCCTGGTGCCCAAAAATCTCCAGCTACAACCCTCGGAGGCTCTCTATCTAGTCCGCGATGCGCTTACCTCGATCAGTTGCTGATGGTCCAGCAACTCCCACAGAGGACTCTGCAAAACAAGGAAGGGAAGAAAACAAGAAAAGACAATGGGGGTAAGTACTACTATAAACAGTAGCCTCCCCTAGTGGGTAAAGCCTCAGCTCAGATATGCCCACCAGGTGATCAGAGGCGAAAAAGGGAAAGGAAAAGAAAGGAGATGCAGATAGGTAAAGCGACTGATAAGGTGCTATCCCTAATATGCCTCTACAAGACCAACCAATAAGGATGGAGAAAGTGATGCATCAGAATCAAGAAGCCTGTCATAATGACCCAATCTGACAGCCAGTGAACACTGGCACTGCCTGCTCTGCTGTCGAACTCAAGAAACCAGCATGGTGCCCGGCGCTCACACCGTGGAAAGCCTACTCCGGAGTGGCACTCGAGGGGAGCGACCCACACGAGGAAAGCGTCACCGGGCAATAACCGCGCCGGTGAAATAAGTATCACTGTATCAAGTATCACTGTATCAAGTATCACTGTATCACTGTCTCATAATAGCAGGACTGGATCGAGACTCAAGGAAGTGGGAAAAACCCTCCACTAAAGATAGCCCGATCCCCAAAACACCCAATCTGATGCAATAGTAACAATCCGGTCAACCACCCAAGATCCGTGGTCGCCGCAACACCCTGTCATAAACCCAACCTGTCCCAAATCCCCAATACCTGACTACACTGTCCAACATACGCTCGAACCTGAGCGACTAAGCCGCAAGTGTCAACAATGGAAGAAGAAAAGAGCAAAAGCATGGTTTCTCCTAAGTCAAGTCCCAAAATAGTGTAGCAGTAAAAGATGACAATAATTATGTGACCAATTTAATCATGCCGTGTTCCAATATTTCGTCCAATTTCCAAGTATAACAGTTTGAAGTGACATAAGCTAGGGTGACCGTCTCACATGAACAAACATCAGTTTTGCAGTCCTCTATTTCTATTTGTCTCCAAGTATACAGTTCCAGAATCAATAAGCGATTAAATCGAGTGATTAATCTAACAATAATTTATTAGAGATCTGATAACCAATAATCAATTTCCTAGAGCATGCAAGTCTACCAATCAACACATTTAGCATTGTCATAGCAAGGGTACTCTGATATTCCTAGTGGGCATACAAAGAGAGGAGTACAACAACCACCCACCTGAAGCGCAACTGTCCAAACTCGTACAGTCAGAAAATACCAAAATTCCAAATCCTTGCTCCACAATTTCAGCACACCCGAAATAATCCTGGTACAGTACAAAGCTCACTAATTACACTTAGACTCCCAATTAAAGCACTAATAAACACATACAACCTCGAATTCTGAACTGCTAAATTATCACCTGCAGAAATTGCCCAGAAAATTCCAATAAAAATATCACGGCGATCCTCGCGTCGATAGCTTCGCAACGGTACCTTGCACGCCCAAATCCGAGTTCTGTACAGCAAGATAAAAATTCGGCAAGGGGGCACTCTCATACTAAAATCTGTATTAAGGACTGATTACTGTTCACTGAGAAAACAGTAATTCTCACCTCGAAATAAAATTCACAAAAATCCACTAAAAATACGAGCGCGTTCCTTGCGATCCGTAGATGAAAAAGTTGTATAGGCTCGTTTCCGTCGGACGCTCGTGCGCAAAGATATGGCCGAAACACTCCGCTGCTGTCAAGTAATTCCATACAGAAAGAGGGGTCACTTGTTGCCTCGAAATCCGTGCCAAAACCTCGAAACGGGAAAGCGCGACCAAAACGAAAGATGAAGTCCTACCTCTTAGGAGTCTACTGATCCAAGAATCGCAGGAAAATGATGTCGGGGTAGCCCAGGGGAGCAAAAATACGATCGCTGCGCCGAAGAAGAACACTAGAAAGCAACGTCGCGCCGCACCGTAAAATGGGGAACCTCGGGATTCGTGCCTCCAAAACTCTTGAAACTTGGCAGGGAGATCAAGGACTTGGAGATGAAGATTTTTGCTTAAGGGTGCTCGGGCTGAAGATGAACAGGTTGGGAGAAAAAAGGGAAAGAAGGCAGCTCGGGTTGGGGGTTTATATAGGCTGAAAAGAACAAATCAAATAATTCCCAACATGTCCCCACTTTCGGGCGCTCGCCAGATTTCGGGCTGCTACAGTAACGGGCCGGCCCAGGATTTCCGGGCGCGCACAGTGCGGCCCGGCCCACCGCACAGTCCAGTCCACAACACTCCCGGACCCCGCTGCACCCGGAGCACCTGCGCCAACCAATGACGGCGCGCCACGTGTCCCCCGGCGACCGTGCACCGCGCACGCCGCGCCGTGCACCGCGCACGTCGCCGTGTCTCCCGGTCACCTGCCCGCGTACGGCACCTGCCCCGGTCACCTGCCCCACTAGCCGCGTGGACCGGGAGCACAGGACCGCACCAACCAAACCTCGCCACGTGTCCACCCGGTCCACCGTGCACCCGGCCCAAACTCCGTGGACCGCGTCTGCTGCGCCGGCCAACCGGAAGGCGCCACGTGGGCCGCCTCCGGTGCACGACCCCCGCGGTGGACCGCGCTCCTGCCCGCGCCCTCAGCCGCCTGCCCGCGCCCTCAGCCGCGCTGCCCGCGGCGGCGCCGCCGCCCGCCGACGCTGCCCGCCGCCGCCGGCCGCCGCCGGCGATCGCCGGCGACACTGTTCCGGCGTGAACAGTACCCGCAAGCTCCAAATTAACAAGCAAATAGCCCATCTTGACCGTTTTCGCGCGCTGATTCCAAAAACGAGGTCCATTTTGCCAAATTCCGCCTCCAAAATTTGCCGGAGGCTCCCGCAAGCGCCAAAAACTGTCAAAACTTCCGGGAGTCCGCTTTTGGACATCCGGACTCAGAATAGGGCAAACAAAAAGCCAATCTCAAGTGTTTTTCCGCGCTGAATCCAAATCCATCCTCCGTTTGGCCTAAATCCTTTTCTAAAATTCGGCAAAAGCAGCCGAAGGCCAAAACAGCTAACCAAAGCTCACAGGGTCCATCTGTGGCATCCCTTTGATGCACTATGGGCCAGATACACCATCAACAGGTGTCTAAACAGTGGATTCACGGGAAAAAGCTACATGGGGTTCAGGGATCCTACATCCTCCCCCACTAAAAAAAAGTTTCGTCCCCGAAACAAAATAAACAAAGCAGACGTACCTCAAACTGCGGCCTCGAACAAGAAGGGGTAGGCATCTCTCATCTCTGTCTCCAGCTCCCAAGTAGCCTCTCGCTCCTCATGATTGCTCCACAGGATCTTCACATATGGAATGGCCCGATTGCGCAATTCCCTCACCTCACGAGCAAGAATCCGCAACGGGCGCTCCTCGTAGACCAAGTCCTCGCCGATCTCCAACGAAGTGAAGTCAATCACGTGCGACGGGTCAAAAACATATCTCCTCAGAGCTGAGACGTGGAAGACATCATGAACTCCGGCCAGGCGCGGGGGTAAGGCAACTCTGTATGCCACAGGACCAACTCTGTCCAGTACCTCAAAGGGTCCAATAAAGCGGGGACTGAGCTTCCCCCGTACTCCAAATCTCCGGACCCCTTTCGAGGGCGAGACCTTCAAGAAGACATGATCACCAACCTGAAACTCCAGGTCTCGCCGTCGAGTATCTGCGTAGCTCTTCTGACGACTCTGGGCTGTCTCAAGATGCCGGCGAATAATCCTGACTTTTTCCTCTGCCTCCAAAAGTAACTCCGGTCCCAAAGTCCTCCTCTCACCCACGTCACTCCAATATAAGGGAGACCGACACTTGCGTCCATACAACGCTTCAAACGGAGCCATCCGGATGCTCGCCTGATAGCTGTTGTTGTACGCGAACTCAACCAAAGATAAGTGCCGGTACCACCCTCCTCCAAAATCCATAACGCACGCTCTAAGCATATCCTCGAGGGTCTGTATGGTGCGCTCTGACTGCCCATCGGTCTGTGGGTGGAAAGCGGTGCTAAACCTGAGCTGAGTCCCCAAAGCAGAATGCAAACTCCCCCAAAAGCGTGACACGAATCTCGGGTCTCGATCTGACACAATCGAAGCAGGTATGCCGTGAAGCCTCACTATCTCATCCATATATAACTGTGCCAAATGCTCTAGTGACCAAGTCATCTGAACTGGTAAGAAGTGCGCCGACTTGGTGAGTCTGTCAACAATAACCCAGATCGCATCTGCTCCGCTCTGCGCCCTCGGCAATCCAGTGACGAAATCCATAGTGACGTGGTCCCATTTCCACTCGGGAATTGGAAGACTCTGCAACTTGCCAGCAGGGACGCGATGCTCTGCTTTCACTTGCTGACAAGTTAAACAGTGAGCTACGAATCTCCCAATGTCCCGCTTCATTCCGGGCCACCAAAACTGTGCCTTGAGGTCCTTATACATCTTAGTACCTCCAGGGTGGACGGTATAAGGTGTATAGTGGGCCTCCCTCAAAATCTGATCTCTAATCTCCTGATCCATAGGCACACACACTCGGTCCCTGTACCGCAGTACTCCCGAGCTATCCACAGAAAAATCCCCTGTCTGATCCGCCTGAAGCTGCGTCCTGATCCTCGTCAAGTGGGGGTCCTCACTCTGAGTGTCCCTGATCCTCTCCAACAGAGTGGGCTGCAAGACCATAGACATAAGTCTAGCAGAGACCCCAGGGGATACTACCTCCAGCTGTAATCGCCTCATCTGCTCGACCAACGGCGCCTGCTGCGAGATCAATAAGCTCAGACTCGTCCTCCTGCTCAAAGCATCCGCCACAACATTGGCCTTGCCGGGGTGATAAAGGATACTCAGATCATAATCCTTTAGCAGCTCCAACCACCGACGTTGCCTCAAATTCAGCTCCTTTTGGGTGAACAGATACTTCAAGCTCTTGTGATCAGTATATATCTCGCAATGCTCACCATACAAGTAATGCCGCCACAGCTTCAGAGCAAACACCACCGCTGCCAACTCCAGATCATGAGTAGGGTAATTTTTCTCATAGTCCTTCAATTGCCGCGAAGCATAGGCAATCACCCTACCCTGCTGCATCAACACACACCCCAGACCACTATGTGAGGCATCACTGTAAATCACAAATCCTTCCCCCATAACAGGGAGGGCAAGGATTGGAGCGGTCATCAATCTCTGCTTCAGCTCCTCAAAACAGCTCTGGCAAGTCTCGCTCCAAACAAACTTAACCCCTTTCCTGGTCAGACGAGTGAGGGGAGAGGAAAGCTTCGCAAAGCCTTCCACAAAACGCCGATAGTAGCCCGCCAAACCAAGAAAGCTCCGCACCTCAGTGATAGTCGTCGGCCTCGGCCAATCTCGAATAGCATCCACCTTGGCCGGATCCACCGCCACTCCAGCAGCTGAAACAACATGACCCAGAAAAGCAACCTCCCGGAGCCAAAACTCACACTTTTTGAACTTAGCATACAGCTTCTTCTCTCGCAGAAGCTGTAGCACGGTCCTCAAGTGCTCCTCGTGCTCCAGATCACTCCGGGAGTAGATCAGAATATCATCTATAAACACCACCACAAACCGGTCCAAAAACGGCTGAAATATCCTGTTCATCAAGTCCATGAATGCGGCAGGGGCATTTGTCAACCCAAAAGGCATCACAGTAAACTCATAATGCCCGTACCGCGATCTGAAAGCCGTCTTGGAGATGTCCTCGGCCCTCACCCTCAGCTGGTGGTAACCGGACTGCAGATCGATCTTCGAGAACACCGATGCTCCCTGTAACTGATCAAACAAATCATCAATCCGGGGGAGGGGATACTTATTCCGGATGGTCACTTTGTTCAATTCCCTATAATCCACACACAACCGCAGTGACCCATCCTTCTTCTTCACAAACAACACAGGCGCTCCCCACGGAGAAACACTGGGTCGGATGAAGCCCCTATCCAAAAGATCCTGAAGCTGGGCTTTCAACTCCCTCAACTCAGCTGGCGCCATCCTATAGGGTGCCTTTGAGATTGGTGCAGTTCCAGGAACTACATCAATCACGAACTCAATCTCCCTCTCCGGCGGCATCGTCGTCAACTCAGGGGGAAATACATCTGGGAACTCGCGGACAATAGGGATATCCTCGAGTCCCAGTGCCGCCGTAGGCACCTCCACCACAGTGGCCAAAAGGCAGTGCAACCCCTACTCATCATCCTCCTAGCTCTGGCCGAGGAAATGGTCGCTGCGAACAGCGTGCTCTGGCAGCCTCTGAAGATGAACTCCTCCTGTCCTGGCTCGCGAAGCGTCACCGTCCTTTCTCTGCAGTCGATAGTGGCGGAATACCGTGATAGCCAATCCACCCCTAGCACTACATCAAAATCCTGGAGCTGCTGCAAAACAAGCAAGTCTGCGGACAAAATCCAAGGCCCCAACTGCACTGGGCAAGCCGCACAACGCTCCACGACATGCAAACTATGATCAGGAATCCAAACCTCTAACCCATGCAATGATGCACATTCTACTAAAAAGGAAGGAAAAGAAAAGCTCCGACAACAATAAGATATGAATCCTAACACCGGAAGTAAAACATACCTGCCGCAACCTGGTCAGCGATAGCAGGATCCTCCATCTGTGCTAAGCAATCATGGCCGCTCGACAAGGGCTGTCTCTCACCAGATAAGCGGGATGGCGAAGATCGGTCTACCAGAAGATCTGTCGGTGAAGTTCCCGGTCGTGGCTGGGAAAAAGTAGAAACAGTTGCCGAAGTGGGTGCTGCAGCTGTCCTTGCGGGGCACGTGGCTCGAATGTGCCCAGGCTGTCCACACTTGAAGCAACGACCCCACCTCGAGCCACATTTATCTGACGGGTGCTGCCCCCTGCAGAAAACACACCTACCTGACGATCGGGCCCGCCTCGGCTGCGACCCCTGCTGCTGCTGACGCTGCTGTCGTGGCCTCGATCTCCGCTGGGATGTGGTAGGGGCCAACGCCGAAGAAGGTACTACAAAGGTCGGAAGGGGGCATGTAGCTCGGATGTGACCAGGCTGTCCACAACTAAAACAACGACCATGCCTCAGCTCACAAGTACCGGCGGAATGCTGGCCCCCGCAAAAAGTGCACCTGGCAGCCTGCAGGGGCTGCCTCAACTGTCGAGACCGTCTCTGAGAACCAGCCTGTCCATCAACATCCGGGGCTGGGCGTTTCCTCTCTAAACGCCGCTCTGAAGCCCTAGCTCTCTCTCCGACTACAGAATCACCCCTTTGCGCCAACAGCTGCTCCAAACGCTGGTCCTGACGAAAGCTCCTTGCCACCAAATGGGTCACTAAGGCCCGCAGTTCCCCCAGCTCAGCAGATACCGCCTGCCCAGGCTCCTCAGGGGGAGTGGGGGTACCCTCGGCGGAAGAACGACGTCGGGACGACATCCTGCAACAAGAAACGGCAAATCAGAAGCAAATCCCCACACGACCCAATCTGGCGAAAGTCAAAGACATCCCCCTATTTCTGTAACTTTATGTTGTCTGCAGCCAACATAACGGTTCACAGAAATAGACTATGTCGATCTCTCTTCACTCACTGGAAGAGTTAACTATAAAAATCACCGACTTTCGCAAAATGTCACGCCACTCACGCCCTATCATCCTAGGGTCTGTCCAAAAGCCTAGGGTTTCCTAAGTCCCAACTGACCTATCCCTAAGCTCTGATACCAACTTAATCTGTCACGCCCCGGGTGTAAACCAGAACCCGGGCCCGTCCACAGATCCGCCGTGCATGCGGTATTTCCCACATACACGAAGCGTCGGTAACCTGCTCAGATAAGAAAATATAATAAAAGAGCATAATAATCAGAGCTAAATAAAACTACTGTATCTCAGACAGATGCTGGAAGTAAAAGGTACAACAGTAAAATAAAATACAGATGTCTCTCCCAGCTCACAACTATAATACAAACAGCTGGCAGAAGCCAGTCCCCAAAAAGAAATAAGTAAAAGCTGTCTGAGAAGTCCTGGTACCCAAAAATCTCCAGCTACAACCCTCGGGTGGCTCTCTATCTAGTCCGCGATGCGCTTACCTCGATCAGTTGCTGACGGTCCAGCAACTCCCACAGAGGACTCTGCAAAACAAAGGAAGGGAAGAAAACAAGAAAAGACAATGGGGGTAAGTACTACTATAAACAGTAGCCTCCCCTAGTGGGTAAAGCCTCAGCTCAGATATGCCCACCAGGTGATCAGAGGCGAAAAAGGGAAAGGAAAAGAAAGGAGATGCAGATAGGTAAAGCGACTGATAAGGTGCTATCCCTAATATGCCTCTACATGACCAACCAATAAGGATGGAGAAAGTGATGCATCAGAATCAAGACGCCTGTCATAATGACCCAATCTGACAGCCAGTGAACACTGGCACTGCCTGCTCTGCTGTCGAACTCAAGAAACTAGCATGGTGCCCGGCGCTCACACCGTGGAAAGCCTACTCCGGAGTGGCACTCGAGGGGAGCGACCCACACGAGGAAAGCGTCACCGGGCAATAACCGCGCCGGTGAAATAAGTATCACTGTATCAAGTATCACTGTATCAAGTATCACTGTATCACTGTCTCATAATAGCAGGACTGGATCGAGACTCAAGGAAGTGGGAAAAACCCTCCACTAAAGATAGCCCGATCCCCAAAACACCCAATCTGATGCAATAGTAACAATCCGGTCAACCACCCAAGATCCGTGGTCGCCGCAACACCCTGTCATAAACCCAACCTGTCCCAAATCCCCCAATACCTGCCTACACTGTCCAACATACGCTCGAACCTGAGCGACTAAGCCGCAAGTATCAACAATGGAAGAAGAAAAGAGCAAAAGCATGGTTTCTCCTAAGTCAAGTCCCAAAATAGTGTAGCAGTAAAAGATGACAATAATTATGTGACCAATTTAATCATGCCGTGTTCCAATATTTCGTCCAATTTCTAAGTATATACAGTTTGAAGTGACATAAGCTAGGGTGACCGTCTCACATGAACAAACATCAGTTTTGCAGTCCTCTATTTCTATTTGTCTCCAAGTATACAATTCCCGAATCAATAAGCGATTAAATCGAGTGATTAATCTAACAATAATTTATTAGAGATCTGATAACCAATAATCAATTTCCTAGAGCATGCAAGTCTACCAATCAACACATTTAGCATTGTCATAGCAAGGGTACTCTGATATTCCTAGTGGGCATACAAAGAGAGGAGTACAACAACCACCCACCTGAAGCGCAACTGTCCAAACTCGTACAGTCAGAAAATACCAAAATTCCAAATCCTTGCCTCCACAATTTCAGCACACCCGAAATAATCCTGGTACAGTACAAAGCTCACTAATTACACTTAGACTCCCAATTAAAGCACTAATAAACACATACAACCTCGAATTCTGAACTGCTAAATTATCACCTGCAGAAATTGCCCAGAAAATTCCAATAAAAATATCACGGCGATCCTCGCGTCGATAGCTTCGCAACGGTACCTTGCACGCCCAAATCCGAGTTCTGTACAGCAAGATAAAAATTCGGCAAGGGGGCACTCTCATACTAAAATCTGTATTAAGGACAGATTACTGTTCACTGAGAAAACAGTAATTCTCACCTCGAAATAAAATTCACAAAAATCCAATAAAAATACGAGCGCGTTCCTTGCGATCCGTAGATGAAAAAGTTGTATAGGCTCGTTTCCGTCGGACGCTCGTGCGCAAAGATATGGCCGAAACACTCCGCTGCTGTCAAGTAATTCCATACAGAAAGAGGGGTCACTTGTTGCCTCGAAATCCGTGCCAAAACCTCGAAACGGGAAAGCGCGACCAAAACGAAAGATGAAGTCCTACCTCTTAGGAGTCTACTGATCCAAGAATCGCAGGAAAATGATGTCGGGGTAGCCCAGGGGAGCAAAAATACGATCGCTGCGCCGAAGAAGAACACTAGAAAGCAACGTCGCGCCGCACCGTAAAATGGGGAACCTCGGGATTCGTGCCTCCAAAACTCTTGAAACTTGGCAGGGAGATCAAGGACTTGGAGATGAAGATTTTTGCTTAAGGGTGCTCGGGCTGAAGATGAACAGGTTGGGAGAAAAAAGGGAAAGAAGGCAGCTCGGGTTGGGGGTTTATATAGGCTGAAAAGAACAAATCAAATAATTCCCAACATGTCCCCACTTTCGGGCGCTCGCCAGATTTCGGGCTGCTACAGTAACGGGCCGGCCCAGGATTTCCGGGCGCGCACAGTGCGGCCCGGCCCACCGCACAGTCCAGTCCACAACACTCCCGGACCCCGCTGCACCCGGAGCACCTGCGCCAACCAATGACGGCGCGCCACGTGTCCCCCGGCGACCGTGCACCGCGCACGCCGCGCCGTGCACCGCGCACGTCGCCGTGTCTCCCGGTCACCTGCCCGCGTACGGCACCTGCCCCGGTCACCTGCCCCACTAGCCGCGTGGACCGGGAGCACAGGACCGCACCAACCAAACCTCGCCACGTGTCCACCCGGTCCACCGTGCACCCGGCCCAAACTCCGTGGACCGCGTCTGCTGCGCCGGCCAACCGGAAGGCGCCACGTGGGCCGCCTCCGGTGCACGACCCCCGCGGTGGACCGCGCTCCTGCCCGCGCCCTCAGCCGCCTGCCCGCGCCCTCAGCCGCGCTGCCCGCGGCGGCGCCGCCGCCCGCCGACGCTGCCCGCCGCCGCCGGCCGCCGCCGGCGATCGCCGGCGACACTGTTCCGGCGTGAACAGTACCCGCAAGCTCCAAATTAACAAGCAAATAGCCCATCTTGACCGTTTTCGCGCGCTGATTCCAAAAACGAGGTCCGTTTTGCCAAATTCCGCCTCCAAAATTTGCCGGAGGCTCCCGCAAGCGCCAAAAACTGTCAAAACTTCCGGGAGTCCGCTTTTGGACATCCGGACACAGAATAGGGCAAACAAAAAGCCAATCTCAAGTGTTTTTCCGCGCTGAATCCAAATCCATCCTCCGTTTGGCCTAAATCCTTTTCTAAAATTCGGCAAAAGCAACCGAGGGCCAAAACAGCTAACCAAAGCTCACAGGGTCCATCTGTGGCATCCCTTCGATGCACTATGGGCCAGATACACCATCAACAGGTGTCTAAACAGTGGATTCACGGGAAAAAGCTGCATGGGGTTCAGGGATCCTACAGGCGGAGCGGCGCGGGCAGGCGGCGAGCGGCGCGGGCAGGCGCACAGGCACGCGGGCAGGCGCGCGGTCCACCGCGGAGGCGTGCACCGTACGGAGCCGACACATGGCACCTTGCGAGTGGCTGGCGTTGCAGGCGCGGTCCACGGGAGTTCGGCGTGGGTGCACGGTGGACCGTAGGACACGTGGCATCACGTGGTTGGCGGGTTCTGGTGCACTCGGTCCACACGGCTGCGGCGGCGGAGGCGGTTGCCTCGGGGCGCGTGCCTGACCCGAAGCCGGCGGCGGCGCGGCCACGCACGTCACGCGACGTGCGTTGACCGGGGGCGACGTGGGGGCGCCACGTGGCGCCCCGTGGTTGGTCGGGCGCAGCGGTGCACGTCGCCTAGTCGGGACACGTGGCGTCGCTGGATTCGTCGGGGTTCGTGCGCCGGGTGCAGAGGGCGGATCAGGGACACGTGGCGGCCTGAGGATGATTCGGGCGCATACAGTAACGGGCCAGGCCCGTTACTGTAGCAGCCCGGAAAATTTCGGGCGCCCGAAATCCCTGGGCCCAAAAATCCGAAAGTTGCTTTTGGGCTGATTTTTCTTGGAGCCTATAAATAGGCTGCTTTGGGCCGACTTTTTCACCCCTTTTTCGTGAGAATTAGCTCTTGAGCCATTCATGAAAATTTCTCCTCTCCCTCTTGCCAATCTTCCCGCAAAGTTTCAGATTTTCTGGAAGCCGCGACGACTGTGTTTTCTACCTCGTAGTGCGGAGCGACGTTCTACAGTTGGAGGCCCATTTCCGTCGCATTTTCGTCTGGGAGACCTGCAGAGCAACCCCGACCTCATTTCTGGACGATTTCTTCGACAGCGCTTTCACAAGAGGTAAATCTAAGTTTTCCGTGTTGGACGTTTTTGCTGGATTTGAGCTTATACTGGGGTTTGGGGTACATTTTGACCACCCTTTGTTACTATTTGGAATGCTGGACAGCCGCTGCTTCGCGGATTTTTATCTCCACTTCCGGGTATGGGATTTCGACGATTCAAGAGCCTATCGACATCTACACTTCGCAAGGATCGTCGCGATATTTTTATTTGATTTTCTTGAAAATTATTTTTAGGTGAAATTTTTGTGTGAACAGTAGCTGTGTATGCAGATTTTGGAATGATGATTGTTGTGTGAGAATTGTGTGTAATTGGGAATGTTGTTGTACCCAGGATTTTGTAAGCACCGCTATTGTGCTCTTTGCCTTGTGGACTTGGAGATTGGTCGGTTTCTGGGCTTGTTATCTGTACCGTCCCGGACATTTAGCGCGATCAGGTGGGTGATCCTGCTTGCAATATCTATGGACTGCACTCTAAATTCTACAAGTATATTAGCATGCATGTTAGTACATGAGCTAAATAATTTTGTGCAAACTGTATGTTGAAACCACTGTAGCTAGTTGCTATATCTGACGACTTCTTGGTAAGTTTTGCAACATGAAAACTCAACTTAGCTTATTTGACAGTCAATTAATTATTCATGCACTGTTAGACTACAGTAAATGTGAACATGTATGCAGATTTATTCGTCACCTTAGCTTCCCCGCAGTACTTGTACTCTCGTCATACTGAGCATAGTGATTCTCCACGAGTCGTGGGCTGGGAGGTTTATTAGCTGGGGATTGCATTTGCACTCGCGTCTGGGGACCGAGTGGCGTTTGTAGCAGTCTGTAGACCAGTTTGCATTATGACAGTGATAGGGATAGTGATAGTGGATCTGGGATCTTTGGGACATCGTCATAATGACAGTGTGGATTTTTAGCCAGTGAGTGGGACAGTGATTGGATCATAGCCTGCATGAGCCACATTTGTGTTCGACAGTGTTGCGCAGATACTTTACTCGTGTGGGTCGCTCCCCTCGAGTGCCTCTCCGGAGTAGGCGAGACCGGGTTGTAGTACCGGCTTGAGATTGAGCTAGATACCGGGTTGGAGTACCGGACATACCTACAGCAGTAGGTAGGTGCAGGTTTGACCTCCCCCGTTGTGGCAGTCAGTTTGGATTGGGTGTTCTGAGTTGAGTATCAGTAGTGGCATATCGTCCTCCTGTTCTTTCCCTTGAGCATTGTAGATAGGGGCATAGTAGCAGTAGATGTTTACTTTCAAGCTTTTCATACTGCATTTCTTTTGTTACTTTATGCCTCTAGTAGACTTAGTGGGCAGGCCGTCGGGCTTGTTAGCGGCACCCACTGAGAGCTACTGTGGGAGGTAGTTCTCACACCCGTCGTGGTGTCTTTTCCCCAGGGACTTCAGCTCCAGTTCCTGCTGCACCTGTTGCTGATCCAGCTCTTCCAGACCGAGGTAAGGGAGTCGCGAGATAGATCCCTTCCCCCTTCAGCTTCTGTGTGTTATAGAGGTACCCTTATATTTTGGTTGTGTCATGTTTGAGAGATTATGTAGTGAGGTATCGAGTTGTACTCTTTTACTTTCTGGAGAGACTTATGTATTTCAGGTGAGGATATTTTGTATATATACTATGAGTGACTGTACTACTTTTTGTTCATAGTTAGTTTACTTTTACAGCTCTGATATCTGTTAGTACAATTGTTCTATTTTTGCAGGTTAGACGCTACGCCTCTACAGGGCTTCCTGTTGGGACGGCGGATCTGTTGGCGAGCCCGGGGTACAGTTTTGACCCCGGGGCGTGACAGGTAAGACCCAGGATAGGTTTCGAGATTCGAAAACCTCGCAAGTAAGCGGGAGTTTTATGGCGCCGGTCTGAGGGATCGGCATAATGGCAAGGGTTGCCACCACAGGGTTTGCGTGTTAATCACCAGAGTTGGTGAACAGTTATCGTGGTGCCTCGACCTAGTTGGGAAAGTTGCACGAGAGCCGTGGTGTGTTTAAGCAAATCGCTTAGCATTGGATTACGCAAGTTAGCGTGGGGGCGTAGGACGCCCAACTGTTGGGTGCTCATGGAGCACAAGTATCGTTTAGCCAGAGAGAGCTGATTTGGTAGCGCTTTAGCTTATGCCAGTGTGGCCAGAGTTGATAGAGAGTTTGGGTCGTGGATTGACGACTAGTTAGTTGATTTTGCTCAGTGAGCATAGTGGTCGCGTGGCGACGATTAGCGGGTTCGCTTGGGGACGATCCGTGCCTGGACCATGTTTATGGACTGTGGGCCTGTAGCCCAGTGGGCAGGCGCAGTCGGCTGTGAGAGACAGCGGCCCGAGACCTGATGGCGGGGCATGATAGAGATTTGGTCGGGGCGGTAGTCCGAGCGATAACCCGGAGACGTGGAATGCCACGTGTGAGCCTTGAGGCTGTTAGTACACAGAGAGTGTGATTTGACCAGGCCGTAGTGCTAGTGATGATTGAGATGCCGCCCAGTGAGTGGCGATGCCGCCAGTGAGTGGCGATGCCGCCCAGTGAGTGGCGAAGGTTTGATGGTTGTGATACTGTAGCTCCTAGTGGGAGTGTTGGTGTAGTAATCCTAAGTGAGGATCTACCCGTATGGCGTTTGGATCTGTGGGCTAGAGTGAGAGCCGTTGCACAGTGTTGGATTAGTTTTGGGCTATAGGCCCTATTGGACCGTGGTCTGTGAACCTGTTAGTAGTCCGAGATATCGGGTTAGCTGATAACCCGCGCACTTAGAGCGCTAGCAGCGTGTGTGATAGCTGAGGACTTGTGGATTGGCTTTTGCACTCCACATTAGGCAGCGGAGTGACCGAAAAATGCCGTAAATGTAATTAGTTGCAGATGCAACCTCCTTGTGAAAGATAAAACGATCGCGGAATTAAAGTGAATATTTCGCAAGAGAAGACTTGGTCATTCATGGCAATTGAGAGAGCAAGTGCTCAAATGGGTCTCTCACCTACTTGGTGAATGTGGCCAGACACCAGGTCTGAGTTTGTCCCTGAGTTGAGATAGGGATCCAGGATTGGGCTGCTCGTGGAATTGTGAGCGAGCAGGCAGTGTGATGCCAGTCACAAGGTTCAGTGAGCCCAGTAGTGAGGGCAAGTTTCCCCCTCTTGATTGAGTAGGAGTCGAGATGTGACTCAAGTTTCGAGGACGAAACTTATTTTAAGGGGGGTAGAATGTAGTGAACCGGAACTTGGTATATAAACAAAATATAAATAAAAATAGTATGAAATACTATTTTTATTGAGTTGGAAAAGTACAGGATGACCTGGAAGTGAATTGGGCCCAAATCGGAATTAAAATAAGATATCTAGAATCTTATGTGAGAAAGTGGGCCCAGATTGTAAGTGGAAAATTCACAGTCTCGGAAAATTTCGAGAAAATTACGGGAGCTCCGTAAATATGTTTTAAAGCCACAGTAAAAGTTTTGCGTTGATCGGACACCCGGATAGTGAGAACGGGCTCCGCCAGCGAATTCGAATACAGTGGGACTTTTGGTGACCCAGAGGTGGTCCAAACTGAAAAGTTAAAGTACCATGAGGTAAATCAAGTTAAACCATAGCTGCCTGTCAAATTTGAGCGAAAACGGGCGAGAACGGACGAAAACGGGCGAAACTGGGCTTGGGCCCAAGTTTCGGGCGCCCGAAAGTGGGTTCCGGGCGCCCGGAAAGTACTGTAGCAAGTGGGCTTTCGGGCGGCAGTGAACCGGGTTCAGGCACTGTAGCAAACCGGTTACTGTAGCAGCCCGGTTCGGATTTCGATGCGCCCAAAAGTTACTGTAGCGCGCCCGGATCCCGAGGCAGTTGGCACGGATCCTGAGGCGGCGGGCGCGAATCCCGAGGCACGGGCGCAAATCCCGAGGCGATGGCAGCGCGCGCGACGCGCTGTGGCGCGCGGCCCGAGGCCGCGTGGTAGGTGGGGAAACGCCACGTGGCGTCTCCTCATTGGACGCGGCAGTCGAGGCGCAGGCGTGCGCGGGGAACGCGCGCTGGCTCCCTGGCGCGGTGTCAGAGGGGAGGCCACGTGTCGGCCTCCCATTGGGCGGTCAGCGCGACGCGACGCGCTGACGCGACCCATCGCTGCGACCGGCGTCAGAGCGGGGGCGTGGTGCGGTCCACGTGGCGGCCTCCCATTGGCCGCCGCTGTTCCGTGGTCGCGGTGCACGGGTCCACGGACACGTGTCGCTCCCCGGTTGGCCGAGCGACGGTGACGTGGCGCCTCGCTGGCATGGCGTGGACGCGTGGACCGCGGGGCTGTTTACTGTAGCAGCCCGAAAATCCGTTTCGGGCGCCCGAAAGATGCGCCCGAAAGTTGGATTTCGGCCTATAAAGGCCCGAATGGCCCCATTTTCCTCCTTTCCTCCCTTTTGGCTTCACCCGAGCGCACGAGGAGGGGAGGAGGGCGATTTTCGCCGGGGTTTTCGAGGGCGCACGAGCGCGCCGTGGACTCCGTGGAGCGCGCAAGTTGCTCCAAAGAGGCTAATGGACACGATGGGCGTCACGGCATTGACGAGGTAGGCCCCGTGTGTCGTTCTTGCGGTATTTTTGGCACAGTTTCTACATTTCCTTTTGGATTTTGGATTTGACCCTTTTGCCCGCGTGCATGTTAGGGACCCAACTTTCTGTGCCGTTTTACTGCGCGAGTTTTGCGGGCGTTTTGAACGCGCCTCGTTTTGCGTGCCGCTCGTGGGAGACATGCTCCGTTCTGCGTGCGGATTCAACGATCGTGCGCTGTTTTTGGCGCAAACTCGAAAGGCGTGCACCGTTTTACGTGCAACGTTGAAAAAGGAACTTGCACCGTTTTGCGTGCCAGTGCGAGGTATGTGCACCGTTTTGCGCGCAGGTTGGACTAACGGACACCGTTTTGCGTGCAGGTTCTAACAATGCATCTCGTTTTGCGTACAGGACTGGATGAAGGTGCACCGTTTCGCGTGCAACCCCACAGTGGAGTGTGCACCGTTTTGCGTGCCCATACGGGGTACGTGCTCCGTTTTGCGTGCGGGTTGGACCAATGCGCGCCGTTTTGCGTGTAGAATCTAATGGTTTGCATCGTTTTTCGTGCAGGCTAGGAAAAAGATGTGCGCCGTTTTGCGTGCAACCCTACAGTCAGTCGTGCACCGTTTTGCATGCAGATTTGAGGTACGAGCACCGTTTTGCATGCAGGTCGTGTTGTTGCGCACCGTTTAGCGTGCCATCACTAATAGTATGCATCGTTTTGCGTGCAGGGTTAGAAAAGACGTGCACCGTTTTGCGTGCAACCTTAAGAGAAGCATGCTCCGTTTTGCGTGCAAGCTCGAGGTACCAAGTGGAGCCGCGTGGAGGCCAATTGCAAGTGTCTACAAGCAATTGGAAGAATAGTGATCAAGTGTGGAGACATGAAAGGAAATTGGGGACACCACAAGGTGGGGAATTCTGCCGAAATTGGGTGACCTCTCCCCTTGCTCCTTTGCTTTTCGATTCGAAGCATGATAGTAGCCTGTTAGAGGCGTTAGGTAATTATGATTATGATTGCCTGTGTAGATGGATTCAGATGAAAAAGTGCAACTGTTGGTTGCCAGAGACAGATGATAAATGTGCATGTGTAAAAGGACACAGATGAAAAGTGCAACTGTTGGTTGCCAAAGATAGAGGATAGATTTGCATGCCTAGAGGATAAATATTATTTTTATGATGGATGTGAAAATAATTGCATGCATGAATGTGATTAGCCTTTATGATTGTGATCATGTTAGGGTATAACCCTAGGAATCATGTGACATAAGGAAAGGGAACATGTTGGTAGTAAGACTAGGAGAAAACCTAGTTTCAGGGTTCACTGAGTGACATCAAAACTTAGGAGTTATCCTAGGATTGGACGAGTGGCATTGTCTCAGGTGATAACCTAAGGACACTGGATAGAGTGATCAATATAGAGTCAAGGAACTCTAGGATGAGTACGACATGGAACTTAGGTAAAGATAACCTAAGGTGAACCAGTGATCAACATAGAGTCAAGGACTCTAGGACGAGTATGACATTGAACTTAGGTAAAGAGAACCTAAGGTGAATTAGAAGAGTTTAAACTCACAGACAAGGAATTAGAGTCAGTGTAACTCTAAGTTAATAATGGAACAGAAAAATAGAGTTAAGTTAGCTCTAGGATTCAGTGAGGAATCAGGAAAGTGGGATAAGATCCCAAGATTAAAGAATTAAACAAATATAACCCTAAAGAGTCATAGGGTGTCTGGGCAAATGGACAATAACTTTAACTTCAATTTGAGTTAAACAAAGAAAGTGAAATGTGTAAGAGTCCAGGAGACTCTCTGGTTACCCGTGTGGCAAGACCTAGGGTAAGGGATGAAAAAGTGGTTAATAAGCAAGACAAGCAAATTGCTTAAGATAAAGAGAATAAAAAGAGGATATAAAAGACGGCTTCGAATTTGAGACTCGTCAAGTGGAGCAGGACTCCCTGGGCAGTGACCCGTCGGACGAGGTACTTTCGAAAGGCTTAAAGTTAAAAGCAAGCTAAAAGTGGCTAAAGAGCATAAAGAGAATGTAAATGGCGCCTTCGAATTTGAGACTCGTCATGTGGAGCAGGACTCCCTGGGCAGTGACCCGTCGGACGAGGTACTTTCGAAGGGCTAAAAGTGAAAGTAAAGAGCCAAATGCTCAAAGAAAAGAGAAAGAGATTTGCTAGTGGCAAAATGGGAGCTTTGAGCTCGAATAAGAAAGGAAAGCAAGTGTTCAAAAGCAAAGAGGCTAAGAACTAAAGTAAAAAGAAAAGAAAGAAAATATAAAAATAAAACGGGCAGACCTACGGAGAAACCAGCCCAGGTTGGAGGTACGGGCAGTAATCCCTCTCCCGGGCAGTGACCCGTACGGGACGTTTTTCCGTAGGACGGGGCCGAAAGAAAATATAAAGATAAAACGGGCGGACCTACGGTGAAGCCAGCCCAGGTTGGAGGTACGGGCAGTTATCCCTCTCCCGGGCAGTGACCCGTTCGGGACGCTTCAGCCGTAGGACGGGGTAACACTTGCGGGTGTTATCGGCAACCTTAGAAATCTTATCTGATGGTAGCAGGACTACCGGGCTCGGGCCCGTTGGATAAGAATTTCTGAGGGTTAACTTGAACTAAAGCACCAGAATCTAAAGAATAAAGGAAATAGAGTGGCCAAGGTGGCCGGGTTAGTTTGACCCTGTATACAGCGGCATAGTGGCCGAGTTGGTGCTTAGTAGCCTAGTATGACTAGACAGAGTAGTGCTGGGTCGATGATTATATACGGACAGATATATATTGTTTTGCATAGCTGCATTTGATATCGAGGATTTTAGTTCCTAGCACTATTATTATTGCTTCCATTGGACCAAGTGGTGTAGGACACTTTTTCTCGGTGGTTGAACCCACTGGGAACTCAGTTGTAGTTCTCACACCCCTTGGGTGACTCCCCCCACAGGTTCGGGTATGGATGCAGCGATCGCGACGGTTCAGAGGCAGTCGGCGAGATATACGACAGGGGCAAGGTCCCAGCAGCATAGAGACCTAGAGGGTCTAGCAGAGGTATCCCATTTACAGATTTCCTGAGTGAACCATGTATTGTGAGGAAAAGCATTGTAATATTATGTAATTGTAAATTGAGAGATGTAAAATGTAATAAAGTTTTTATGGTTCATTCTTATCATGCTTTCATATCGGCTTAAACTATTTGTTTATTGAATGAAAGTTTTAAATTAGTAGTGATCTTACTCTGATATTATATCTCATCATAAGCATTGTTTTGATTCGAGATGGTTGTGACCGTTCCTTTCGGTTAGCGTGAGGTCGTGCCCGATTGGCGGGTCTGTTGGCGTGCCCGAACTGACCCAATTGACGGGCTCGGGGCGTGACATACATGGAGATCAACAGATATATATAATCATAGATGTAACATGAATATCAACAGGTACGTAATCTTGAGGTTCAATTAAGATAACCAAATGGAGATCAACAAATATATAATTATGGAAGAAACATGGAGTGTCAACAGATATATAATCATGAAATCACAGGTAGGATAAGCAACTCAATAATCATGATACTATAAGTAAAGGCATCATATCAAGTCTCGACATGTATAGGTGGATAATAAAACATCAAATCAAGGAATCAATGGAAATATAAAAGCTATGCATCAATCACAAGAATATCAAGTACCCAATCAATGCCACTATTGGTCTCACAGAACCTCAGGCTCATGCCACGATCTGGCACCTATCTGGCTGACATAACCCCGCACCCACAAGTGCTATCAGGGGGTTCACGGGCCTTTCTCTAGACCACTTTACCGGTAAAGAACAATATCCACGGGGAGCGACCCCGGCAATGTTCGTGAATTACAGCGGTGCATGGCGATCAATCATGCGAATACTCAAGCTCACGGTCCACAGACCGGGTAATCGGCAACAAGCCAGGAAATCCCCACTGGGATGCAATAACAAAGTCAACTGAATCTCAACTCTCATGCAGGAATGATAAGCTACTAATCAACTCAATCTCACCTCATGTGCAAGATCAAAGGCAAATCTCAACTCAACATAAGATCAACAGCAAATCTCAACTCAATCATACAGACCAACCAAACATACAAAACTAAACACATATTTTTGAGAAAACTATTTTGAAAAGTCCAAACCTCGAAGAGCGTTGCCCTCGTCCTATCAAACAAGAACAGACTCAGGCGACCCTCCGACGTTCAGTAAAACATTTAATTAAAACTATGTGTCTAGCAGTGTATCGAAGGATCAACAGATAAACAGGCTCAATCATAATGCAAATGTTCAATCTCTTGGTCCACTAACCAGATAGTCGGCAATAAGCCAGATAACAATCCCCTCTGGGATGAAACAGCAATATCATCTCATCTTGACGCAAGATCATCACCAAATCACAACTCAAATGCAGGATCAATCAACAGCAATATAAATCATGGATTTAGATAATCAGGAGTGCTGAATTTCAGGTTTAACAAATATCCAGGAATCACATCTTAGGATTTGGAAGCAACTAACTACCAATCAAACAGACCAACCTATTATGCAGACTAAACACATGCTTTTAAGAAAACATTTGAAAACAGGTTTTAGGTCCCGAACCTCGTAGAGCGTTGCCCTTGTCCTATCAAACAAGAACAGACTCAGGCTACCCTACGAAGCTCGGTAAAATATTTATTTAAAAAGATCATATATTTAGCAGCATAACAGGTGAACAACAGGCAAGCAGGCTCAAATATCAGATGACCAAGCAAGCATGGCAATGTATAGAGTAATGATGTAAACACTTGATTAACAACAGACCGAAACAAATCCAAACAAGGATGCAATATCGGAATCAACTGAGTCTCAACCCATAGGCTGGAATTTAATCAACATCAACTAGAACATGAATCAGGATATAGATACTGATAATCAAGCATAGAAGTGCAACTAGGTAATGACCAATCAGGCAAAGCAACAAATAGTAATATAACTCAATCAAAGGCAGACAGGCTCAAATATAATCTAGGTTAACAAAAACAGGGGTCCAACCAATACCGTACACAGAGGGCCGAAATGATAAAGCCCGGACCGAAGATAACCCACCTGTCAAATTGCAGGCGACAACTGTATCCACTGTATGCTCAGAACTAGAGTCACCGCGTAAACCTGAATCAAAATAATGATCAGGGATCAACTTTGTCCCACTAACCCTAACATAAACCCAGATCTTCTCCAGATCAACTTAAAACCTTTAATTATTTAAATAATGGTGTCAATTGAGCACTGTTTTCGCTCGTTCTTTCAACTGGAAGCTCATTTTTATGAACCGTCACTTCCAGCGGGTGACATTTATCTTGCTGAACACCGTGCTCACCAATTTGTGGCAGCACGGAACCCGAGGCAAACTTCGGGCCAAGAAAACCTCTCTAACATAGCCTAAATGTAAATTTTGTTCTTCGAGACTTCAAACTCTAAATCTAACGCGAGCATCGCGTCCAGTGACCCCAAATTAGCCAGGAATACACCGTCGCGGCTTTGCCAACACTCTAGAATAGTGTTTTGTTCCAACATTACAGTTTTTTAGTTGATTTAACTATAACTTTTATTCTAAACTTCAAACACAAAAACTCTGTATATCAAGATTGATCTAAACCATGCTAGGACCACTGTGCTCACCCTGGTTGGGACCCAGGTGTGCTGGTTCAACCAGAACCAAAGCCAAGTTTACATATAAGATCACACTGCTCCATTCTTAAATCCACACAGAATCCTTTTGATCTGAGGTGAGCATCAAGCTCAGGGGATCATTGGAAGCAAGTTTCATATTTACAACTTTGTCAAATTCTGTTGTTTTCTTCACTGAAGCATTTCACCAAACACTAGGTGTGCACCATTCACAATGTTACGGAATTTGAGTTGGCGTATTTCGTGAAAGTATTGAGTCTTGAAGATTGAAGATGAAAGAACTATGGATCATATACCTCAATCTCAAGAAAGAAGAATTCAAAAGGATCAGGTATGTTTAACTAAAGATTCTTGGTGATCCGAATACTTCTTATAGTGTAGAAACACCTGGAAGAAAGTTTTATTGCATATACATCAAAAACTGGACATGGGACATGTTTAGGATCCGGATCGTGCTCGGCAATCCGGATCCCGAAGGATGTTTGTTCATTGGCAATTTCAATCCGGATCCTAGACCATCACGATCCGGATCCCGAACATGAAAGTTTGGTGAATTGCATGAACGATCCGGATCGGACTTTGTGATCCGGATCCCGAACCCATGGATTTCTGGAATCGTCTTCTTTGTTACGACGATCCGGATCGCACTAATCTCGATCCGGATCGCCGTCCGTAAATTTTCCAGAAACAGTTTGTTTTTGATCCGTATATTCTTCCAATGGTTTCTAACCTATAAATAGACCCTAAGGTTATTTTTCTAGGGTTAATCCACATAGAGCCGTCATAATCAAATATCATCTTATACGGCCCTAGATCCACATATAGAGAAGAAAGGAAATCAATAGAATTTATTCTATGTTTCTTCATCTATATTGATTGATTTGATTCTAGGTTTTCCATACTCACATTTTGAGTAGAATCAAATCAATGAATACTTAGATGGTATTTCCGATCTATTTCTAATCTAAGTATTCGGCGGATCATCACCACCCAAACAAACAACGATTTACCCTAAATCGGCGCGTGGACTCGCGTGGCCTTGTGGATTCAAGGTACAACTACGTTCGTGGATTCGAAGCGTAGTATTGGGTGAAGACTGTTACGGAATTTGAGTTGGCGTATTTCGTGAATATATTAAGTCTTGAAGATTGAAGATGAAGAAACTTTGGATCATATACCTCAATCTCAAGAAAGAAGAATTCAAAAGGATCAGGTACGTTTAACTAAATAATTTTGATGATCCGAATACTTTTTATAGTGTAGAAACACCTGGAAGAGGTTTTAATTGCTTATTCATCAAAAACTGGACATGGGACATGTTCAGGATCCGGATCGTGGCTTTCAATCCGGATCCCGAAAGGTGTTTGTTTCATACATTGCTGCAATCCGGATCACAGCTTGTGCAATCCGGATCCCGAATGGGGTGTTTTGTGAAAATGTATGAACGATCCGGATCGGGGATTATGATCCGGATCCCGAACAGGCTATTTTCTGGAAACCGCATTTTGTGCTTCTGCAATCCGGATCGTGGCTTTCCAATCCGGATCGCCGTCGGTAAAACTTTCCAGAAAAGTTTGTTTTTGATCCGAATATTCTTCCTAGGGTTTCTAACCTATAAATAGCCCTTCTATTTCATTTCTAGGGCATCGGAAAATAGATCCGCATTTCGGCCATTTGAGAAAACTAGCCGAAAAGAAAAATCCACATATAGAGAAGAACGGAAATCATTAGATCTATTCTATGGTTCTTCATCTATATTGATTAGTTTGATTCTAGGTTTTTCATACTCATATCTTGAGTTGAATCAAACTAATGAATACTTAGATGGTATTTCCGATCTACTCTTGATCTAAGTATTCGGCGGATCATCACCACCCAAACAAACAACGATTTACCCAAAATCGGCGCGTGGACTCGCGTGGCCTTGTGGATTCAAGGTGCAACCGCTCTCGTGGATTCGGAGCGAGGTGCGTTCGTGGATTCGAAGCGTACCATTGGGTGAAGACCGTGGATTCGGTTGGACGTCGTGGACTCGACGTTGGACGCTGTGGATTCAGCGTTGGGCGCGGATCGTGGATTCGAGAAGCGTCGTGGAGCGAGCGGAGAAGATCTACTAGGAGCGTATGGTAAAAGGTTGAGTCGTCTGTGAGTACGTTATATCACCTTGTACGTGTGTTAATTCTAGTGGATTTCGCCGTGTTATCGGTCCCGTGGTTTTTTACTCCGGTTTGGAGTTTTTCCACGTAAAAATCTTGTGTGTTCTTTTATTTTTCCGCATTGGGTTTTATCGCGCAATGATTTTTTGAGTGTTTATTGTTTACACCTATTCACCCCCCTCTAGGTGTTTTTTCCCCTATTTAGATCCTTATTAACCTAAACCCAACAAGTGGTATCAGAGCGGGAATAGGGTTGTAAACAATGGTTGAAGGTGGAAACATCAATCGACCCCCTTTCTTTGATGGAACAAATTATGCGTACTGGAAAGTACGGATGAAAGCTTTTTAATTTCCATCGACGAAAGGGTGTGGCAATCAATTGAATTAGGATGGTCTAATCCAACTGAAATTTTAGATGATGTTCGCACCTTAAAACCTAGGTCGAAATGGACCAAGGAAGAGATAGACTTATCTTCTTACAATGGCAAAGGGATTAATGCTCTATTTAATGCTTTGTCACAAACTGAGTTCTCTCGCGTCTCGGCATGTGAGACTGCGAAAGAAATCTGGGATGTTCTTCAAGTTACGCATGAGGGAACTAACTTAGTGAAGATTCAGAAACTGCAAATGCTCACGAGCAAGTTTGACTCTATCTCTATGGCAGAGAATGAATCTTTCACTGACTATTACACACGATTGCAAGACATCGTGAACTCATGTGCTAACTTGGGAGAGAAGATTCCAGAATTTAAAGTTGTAAGAAAAATTCTAAGAACTCTTCCTGAACGATTTCGCCCGAAGGTTGCAGCCATTGAAACAATTAAACACCCGGACGAAATGCGTGTAGAAGAATTAGTAGGTGCTTTACAAACTTATGAAATGACTTTTCCTACTAACTATTCTTCTGGAAAGGCATCCTCTTCTAAGTCTTCAGGTTACGCATTGAAATCAACTAAAGAAGAAGACGCGGATTCATCCTCCTCGGACGACGACGAGAACATTTCTATGGAGGACTTTGAGAAGCAGCTCGCTCTCTTGACAAGGAAGTTTCGCCGCAACTTTCGAAGGGGAAATTCAAGCAAAACTCCATCCTTCGGAAAGTCGAAGAAAGGCAAGGGTTCTTCAAGCTACAAGTCAAGAAAGCAAGAGAACTTCTCAAAGGATAAGAAAAGTTCTGAGGGACAAGTTCAGTGTTTCAAATGTCGAGGCTACGGCCACATTTCAACGGAGTGTCCCAACAAGAATCCGGCTAAGAAGAAGGCGATGCAAGTCGTTACTTGGGATGACAACTCCACGTCAAATGAGTCATCCTCAAGTGATGAAGAAGACAACGCGACAGCTTTCCACGCGTCCACCAAATCTTCATCCTTCATGTGCTTAATGGCAAGTACATCCGATTCACTGTCCAACTCCACTGTGGAAAAGATTGCAACGGACGATGAATCAGATGATTCGGAAGGTGAAGATTTTGCTTAGCCTACCATAAACTTTTGAGGGATTCAAAGAAACTGGCTAAGCAAAACAAGGGGTTGAAAGAGAGATTGCAGGATCTTGAAGATGAAGTAAAAAGAGTAACCTCTATCTCAACCGATCTTGAAGTGGAAAGGGACAATCTGATTAAAACAAATGTTTCCCTTCAAGAGTCCAATGAGCAATTCGAGAAGAATTATATGGATATGGTGAACAAAGCGAATTACTTCTTGAAGCTCTACGGCGAGGCCCGACAGGAAAAATTGGAAATGACAGAGACCATACGCCAACTGAAGGATGACTTACAGAGATTCTCTTCTGGAAGGAGTAAGTTGGACAGACTTCTTGGTCTCGGTCAAAGAAACAAGTTCGGCCTCGGATACACTCAAACTGGAGACATTCCAAGTTCGAGTGGTACAGTATTTGTGCCTCAGTCGGTATCTCCTCCTCCGACACCGGTGTTCACGACAAGCAACGACAACGAACCTACTACATCTTCTTCGGAATCGACAAGAGTGAAGGTATGTTTTCGTTGTGGCATTTCAGGGCACATAAGAAGAAATTGCAAGATGGGAGCCAAACGCACACCTCAAGCACATCTTGCAATGACTACCAAAAGGGCTATTCCTCGGAAAACAACTCCAATCAAATTGAAGGAAAAGAGCCTTGGTAGTACATCGCTCAAGACGACATCATCAAGGAGCAGCAATTCTTCAAGCAAGACGCTCTCACCTAGGAAATCAACTTCACGACCATTACCGACGCACTTCAAAAAGGTTTGGGTGCGCAAAGGTGAGATCTTTCCCTGTCTTGCTACCAATGTTTCTTTGCATGCATATGATAGTTCGTCTTGGTACCTGGATAGCGGGTGTTCCCGTCATATGACCGGCGATAAAAACTGTTTTCAAACTTTTGAGAAAAACTCCGGAGGACTTGTTGTTTTCGGAGATGGTCGGTCTTCCAAAATTGTTGGAAAGGGAACGGTAGCTATTCCAGATGGCCCGGTTCTAGATAATGTATTATTTGTTCATGGCCTTAAGACTAACCTCATAAGCATAAGTCAACTGTGTGATAGTGGTTATTCAGTTAATTTTTCATCTGATAAATGCACTGTAACTGACATGAACCATGCTTTCTTTTTAAAGGGGGTTAGATCAGAAAACAACTGTTATGTAGTTCCTTCTAAGATTTCTGAAAAATGTAACCTAGCATCTTTGAAAAATGAAACACTTTGGCATGAAAGGCTAGGTCACATAAACTTTAAGGAACTTGCTAGAATTTCAAATAAAGATGTGGTCAAGGGGGTTCCAAAACTTTCTTTTGAACAAAACCTTGTGTGTGGCGGTTGCCAAAAGGGAAAACAGTCTAGGACTGCACACAAGAATTTGAACCACATAGGTACAAAACGGCCTTTGGAACTTTTGCATATGGACTTAATGGGGCCAACTCGTCAACCATCTCTGGGAGGTAAATGGTATATTTTCTTGTTGGTTGATGATTTTTCTAGATATACTTGGGTAGCTTTCTTAAAAGAAAAAGCTGATACCTTTGATTCTTTTCTCGAAATCTGCAATCGTATTATGATAGAAAAGAATGATAGGATTACTCGAGTTAGGAGTGATAGAGGTGGGGAATTCATAAATTCCAAATTCATTGATTTTTGCACTTCTAATGGCATTAAACATGAATTCTCCGCACCTTACACACCTCAACAAAATGGTGTAGTCGAGCGCAAAAACAGGGTCGTACAGGAAATGGCACGTGTTATGCTTCACAGCCGGAACTTACCTTTATACTTTTGGGCTGAAGCGGTAAACACTGCTGTTTATGTTATCAATCGCGTGTATTTGCGCCCGGGGACTTTGAATACACCATATGAACTTTGGTTTTGTAGAAAACCTAACATCAAATATTTTCGCATCTTTGGGAGTCGGTGTTTTATTTTACGTGATCGTGAGAATCTTGGAAAATTTGACTCTCGAAGTGACGAAGGGATTTTCTTAGGTTATTCTACAAACAGCAGAGCATATCGAGTTTTTAACTTAGAATCTAAGACGATCGTAGAATCGATAAATGTTAAGGTAGATGAAGCTTTTCATTTTGAATCTGAAAAATCTACCCTCGATATCTCTCTTGATGATGATACACCTGCTAATGCATCTTCTTCTAACAATTCTTTCGATAATAATGTTGATGCATCTAACGGTTCTTCAAGCTTATCTGATGTGCAGGAATCATCTCGTGTACCTCCGCCTACTCCTCTACCTCAAACGTTACGCATCTCCAAGGATCACCCTGAATCGAACATAATTGGAGATCCACAAGAAGGAGTTAGAACACGGAGACAATTGGTTTGCGGATTTGCATGCTATGTATCTCAAATCGAACCAAGGAATGTTGATGAAGCTCTCCAAGATGATTACTGGATTAAAGCAATGCAGGAAGAGCTCCATCAATTCGAGCGAAACAAAGTCTGGGAACTGACGAAGCCTCCGAAGCAACACAATGTGATAGGTACCAAATGGATCTTCAAGAACAAGAAAAACGAAGAAGGTACTATCATCAGGAACAAAGCAAGGTTAGTTGCTCAAGGCTATTCTCAAGTAGAAGGTATAGACTTTGATGAAACCTTCGCCCCTGTAGCTAGACTCGAGTCCATTCGTATATTGTTTGCGATCGCTTGTCATTTCAAAATCAGATTATTTCAAATGGACGTTAAGAGCGCCTTTTTAAATGGATTTTTAAATGAGGAAGTTTATGTAGCTCAACCGAAAGGTTTTGTGGATCATAAACTACCTAACCATGTTTTTCGATTGAAAAAGGCTCTTTACGGTCTGAAACAAGCACCGCGAGCATGGTACGAAAGGTTGACAAAGCACCTTTTGGAAAAGGGCTACACTCGAGGGGGAGCTGACAGGACTCTCTTTGTGAAGCATTATCAAAACAATTTCATAGTTGCTCAAATCTATGTTGATGACATTGTTTTTGGAGCAACGAGAGATAATGATGCTTCTAAATTCGCGGAGACCATGGAAAGCGAATTTGAGATGTCCATGATGGGCGAGTTGAATTATTTTCTTGGATTACAAGTTAAACAAAACGATGAAGGAATTCACTTGTGTCAATCCAAGTATGCACTGGAGTTGGTCAAAAAGTTTGATCTTGAAAATTCTAAGGATTTTCCGACTCCAATGGGAACTAGCCATAAGGGACTTGGAAGTGAATCACAAAGTGAGAATGTAGACGAGAAACTGTACCGCAGTATGATTGGGAGTCTACTATATCTCACGGCTAGTCGCCCGGATATATCCTTCAGTGTTGGGATTTGTGCGAGATATCAATCAGCACCGAAGGAGGTTCACCTGAAAGCGGTGAAACGGATCATCCGGTATATCAAAGGTACAATCAATTTCGGAATTTGGTATCCTATGGGAACGACTTTGGATATTGTTGGATACTCAGATGCCGATTGGGCTGGATCGGTGGATGACCGGAAAAGCACGAGTGGTGCATGCTTCTATCTAGGCCACTGCCTTGTTGCATGGCACAGTAAAAACAGAATTGCATAGCACTCTCGACTGCCGAAGCGGAGTACATTTCTGCAGGAAGTTGTTCAACCCAATTGATTTGGATGAAGAGCGTGTTGAGCGATTTCCGGATTTCAACATCTTCGGTAACCATTTTATGTGACAACACTAGTGCTATTAACATTTCTAAAAACCCTGTGTTGCACTCTAGAACAAAACATATTGAACTTAGATATCATTTTCTTAGAGAGCTAGTTGAATCAAACATTCTTCAACTGTCATATATTTCAACTGAGGATCAATTAGCCGACATCTTAACAAAACCTTTGGATCAAAAACGTTTTATTCACTTGCGTAAAGCAATTGGCATGCTTTCCTTGAAATAAACTCTTTTGAAACCTTTGCTTAGATTAGGTTTTGTTTTTGTTTTTGTTTTGTTCTTTATCTATGTTCTGTACATAGCACACTAATTGAGCATAAATCATAATTGACTTTAATTGCATCCTTTTCGTGCATTTAGAAATTTATTATGTTTTGATGTCATAATGTTTCAATGTTGCAATGATCATTTACGTTAATTAAACCATCTTCTAAGTGATCAAAGTCAATTTCTCTCTCAATGATCTCTTGGTATAGTCATTATCATATTTGATTGCTTAGTCGAGTATGAATTCGAGATCAATGGTTTGGTTGAATACCTTATATATTATATAATTGATAGCCAATTGAGGGGGAGTCAATGAAATGTGAAATGCTCAAAAGATGTGGAAAGAGTTACATCCCAATGAGGAGTGTGAAAACTACCACCACATGGAGAAAATGAAAGAAAAAGATACTCCATGAATGAAAAGCAAATTTTTGTTTGAAAAATTGTTGATAAAACTCATATTGAAATACTTGACTCAGTCGTATTTCATGGTTGGTATAAGGTGGGATTTTTGATTTAAGATGCTCAAAGAGCCACTCCTTCAACAGATTGTCTAGATATATTATCTAACTTATCTGGGATTTCAAACATCTATTGATCTTGGTATTTCATTTTCTTTACTAAAATTGATGATTTGATAAAGGCATTACACATAAGATCAGGATAGATGTAATTGAAGTTGTTCAACTTTAAGTGTTTTAACTTTCGTAAATTTTCGTTTCATTTTTGGATATTTTTGATAGATTTTCATAATCTATTTCTTGTTGTGTGAAACGATGCCATTTGTTTAAAGTTGACATGGTAATGTGCTTACATACTTTTTCTGGATTTTAGTGTATTTTTCTAACTTTTTCTGAAGAAAAAGGTGTAGCCGATCCGGATCGGGTCAAGTGATCCGGATCCCGAACGCAGGATTTTTCCTGCGAGTGGCCGATCCGGATCACATTCTCGGCCGATCCGGATCGCGGCTAGGGTTTTATATAGAAACATCCAGATTTTTGATTTCTTTACCCTAATCTCTGGTTTTCAAGTCTCTAGAGCTTCTCTCTCTAGATCTCTTGCTTTTGGAGCTTCAAAACTCAAAGTTCTTCGGATTCAAGTAAGTTTTATTGATCAAAACTCGGTTTTTACAGTTTTTCATCAAACGTGAGTTGAAATCTTGGATCTTTTTCGTTTGTGAATGGTTTTTGATCAAATTTCTTTTGAAATAAGAACTCTGGATCAATTAGTTTTGCTTTTATGCTGGGATTTCATCTGATTAACGAGTTTTTAGGCTTCGATTTCTAAAAATTCGGTTTTAGGGCATAAAAGAGGAATTTTTGTAAATCATGAAATTGATCTATTTTTGAAATTCTTTTTGGAAAACTAATTTGATTCTTGGCTTCTCTATATGATTATGATTGTCTAGGTACAATGTGTTCAAATTTTTCAAAATTGACAATCTTTCATATGTTCTTGAGTTGGTCTTCACAGGACACTTTTCGAAACTCAAAGCACTAGACTCAATGGCCTTCTCCTGGTTGATTCTGTTACTAGTCACAATGCTGCCAGGAAGTTCATCTGTTAAAAAGGAACCAGGCGTCTCAACTCGGGACGAACCGAAAGAAGCTAATGAGGACAGCTCAGACTACGACGAAGAAGAATGGGACGAATTCTTCAAGGACGTTCAGCGAAAAATTGATGAAGAGGACAGGAAATTCAACAAAGGAAAAAGACTTATGAAATCTGCCTCCACAACCAAACAATATACAAGAAGAAGGAATGTTCAAAGAAGTACGAGCCAGCAGAGTGGGCCTCTCACAAGAGCACGTTCACTTTCGGGAATTCTGCAAACTGAATCTCCATGGACTGCAGGACAAGATGCACCATCTGCATCTAGACAGCGTTCATCTCACTCAAAGACACAGACAACTGAGACAGAGATTTTGGAATCGATTCGTCAGGAACAACAAAGAATCTCTGCTACACATGAGAGAATATCGAGAGAGCTTCAGCAGATCTCTTCTGAACACAAGAAGATCAAGAAAAAGTACTCAAACCTTACGAATTTGCTTAAGGGGATTCTGAGCAAACTGAGCTGTACTAGTTCAGATTCTTCAGACTGAGCAGCATCTTCTACCTTAGCTCTTAGTTTTCAGGATTTTTTCTCTCTCTACTTTTCGATTAGTTCTCAGTTTGTGCATATTTTTAGAACTTTATGTCTTTATTTACTCTCCTTACATATTGTAGCTTTGCTACGTTTTGGCTTGTTTTGTGACAAAAAGGGGGAGAGAGTTAGCGAAAACAATGAACAATGATCAACTTTGAACAATGATTGTGAATATCGATGATATCAAGGTAAGTATGAATCTCAACTCAACTTTGGTTTTTCTTTTGTGATTTGTGACATGCTTCTATACTAACTATTTGACTAACTATTTGGGCATGTAATATGACTAACAAGTTGATGTTGGACTAACATACTTTGACATTTGGTTTTCAACTGCTTAGAAGATATGTTGGTTTTAATTATGGTTCTCTTACATATCTGATATTTTCAAATGTCATGATGAGAAAAACTCTATCTCTGTATTGGTTTTGAATGTTTCAATTCTTGAGGTATCTAACGATTTCTTTTGTCAAGAATGTTTTCTGTGTGCAGAGATTACAGATGTCTAAGTCTAGAGTCTGTCTTAGGAGTTTATCTCATGTATTTAATTCCTGGAACTCTTTTGTAAATTTTTGTTGTATGGTGATAGCAACAAAAATATCCTTTTTGAATTTTCTTTGTGGATTTGTGTTTTGTCACGAAACCGCCAAAGGGGGAGATTGTTACGGAATTTGAGTTGGCGTATTTCGTGAATATATTAAGTCTTGAAGATTGAAGATGAAGAAACTTTGGATCATATACCTCAATCTCAAGAAAGAAGAATTCAAAAGGATCAGGTACGTTTAACTAAATAATTTTGATGATCCGAATACTTCTTATAGTGTAGAAACACTTGGAAGAGGTTTTAATTGCTTATTCATCAAAAACTGGACATGGGACATGTTCAGGATCCGGATCGTGGCTTTCAATCCGGATCCCGAAAGGTGTTTGTTTCATACATTGCTGCAATCCGGATCACAGCTTGTGCAATCCGGATCCCGAATGGGGTGTTTTGTGAAAATGTATGAACGATCCGGATCGGGGATTATGATCCGGATCCCGAACAGGCTATTTTCTGGAAACCGCATTTTGTGCTTCTGCAATCCGGATCGTGGCTTTGCAATCCGGATCGCCGTCGGTAAAACTTTCCAGAAAAGTTTGTTTTTGATCCGAATATTCTTCCTAGGGTTTCTAACCTATATATAGCCCTTCTATTTCATCTCTAGGGCATCGGAAAATAGATCCGCATTTCGGCCATTTGAGAAAACCTAGCCGAAAAGAAAAAAATCCACATATATAGAGAAGAACGGAAATCATTAGATCTATTTAATGGTTCTTCATCTATATTGATTAGTTTGATTCTAGGTTTTTCATACTCATATCTTGAGTTGAATCAAACTAATGAATACTTAGATGGTATTTCCGATCTACTCTTGATCTAAGTATTCGGCGGATCATCACCACCCAAACAAACAACGATTTATCCCAAAATCGGCGCGTGGACTCGCGTGGCCTTGTGGATTCAAGGTGCTACCGCTCTCGTGGATTCGGAGCGAGGTGCGTTCGTGGATTCGAAGCGTACCATTGGGTGAAGACCGTGGATTCGGTTGGACGTCGTGGACTCGACGTTGGACGCTGTGGATTCAGCGTTGGGCGCGGATCGTGGATTCGAGAAGCGTCGTGGAGCGAGCGGAGAAGATCGACTAGGGGCGTATGGTAAAAGGTTGAGTCGTCTGTGAGTACGTTATATCACCTTGTACGTGTGTTAATTCTAGTGGATTTCGCCGTGTTATCGGTCCCGTGGTTTTTTACTCCGGTTTGGAGTTTTTCCACGTAAAAATCTTGTGTGTTCTTTTATTTTTCCGCATTGGGTTTTATCGCACAATGATTTTTTGAGTGTTTATTGTTTACACCTATTCACCCCCCTCTAGGTGTTTTTTCCCCTATTTAGATCGTTATTAACCTAAACCCAACAAGACCGTGGATTCGGTCGGACGTCGTGGACTCGACGTTGGACGCTGTGGATTCAGCGTTGGGCGCGGATCGTGGATTCGAGAAGCGTCGTGGAGCGAGCGGAGAAGATCTACTAGGAGCGTATGGTAAAAGGTTGAGTCGTCTGTGAGTACGTTATATCACCTTGTACGTGTGTTAATTCTAGTGGATTTCGCCGTGTTATCGGTCCCGTGGTTTTTTACTCCGGTTTGGAGTTTTTCCACGTAAAAATCTTGCGTGTTCATTTATTTTTCCGCATTGGGTTTTATTGCGCAATGATTTTTTGAGTGTTTATTGTTTACACCTATTCACCCCCCTCTAGGTGTTTTTTCCCCTATTTAGATCCATTACTTATAACCCAACAAGTGGTATCAGAGCGGGAATAGGGTTGTAAACAATGGTTGAAGGTGGAAACATCAATCGACCCCCTTTCTTTGATGGAACAAATTATGCGTACTGGAAAGTACGGATGAAAGCCTTTTTAATTTCCATCGACGAAAGGGTGTGGCAATCAATTGAATTAGGATGGTCTAATCCAACTGAAATTATTCTGATGTTCGCACCTTAAAACCTAGGTCGAAATGGACCAAGGAAGAGATAGATTCTTCTTCTTACAATGGCAAAGGAATTAATGCTCTATTTAATGCTTTGTCACAAACAGAGTTCTCTCGCGTCTCGGCATGTGAGACTGCGAAAGAAATCTGGGATGTTCTTCAAGTTACGCATGAGGGAACTAACCTTGTGAAGATTCAGAAACTGCAAATGCTTACGAGCAAGTTTGACTCTATCTCTATGGCAGAGAATGAATCTTTCACTGACTATTACACACGATTGCAAGACATCGTAAACTCATGTGCTAACTTGGGAGAGAAGATTCCAGAATTTAAAGTTGTAAGAAAAATTCTAAGAACTCTTCCTGAACGATTTCGCCCGAAGGTCGCAGCCATTGAAACAATTAAACACCCGGACGAAATGCGTGTAGAAGAATTAGTTGGTGCATTACAAACTTATGAAATGACATTTCCTACTAACTATTCTTCTGGAAAAGCATCCTCTTCTAAGTCTTCAGGTTACGCATTGAAATCAACTAAAGAAGAAGACGCGGATTCATCCTCCTCGGACGATGACGAGAACCTATCTATGGAGGACTTTGAGAAGCAGCTCGCTCTCTTGACAAGGAAGTTTCGCCGCAACTTTCGAAGGGGAAATTCAAGCAAAACTCCATCCTTCGGAAAGTCGAAGAAAGGCAAGGGTTCTTCAACTTACAAGTCAAGAAAGCAAGAGAACTTCTCAAAGGATAAGAAAAGTTCAGAGGGACAAGTTCAGTGCTTCAAATGTCGAGGCTACGGCCACATTGCAACGGAGTGTCCCAACAAGAATCCGGCAAAGAAGAAGGCGATGCAAGTCGTCACTTGGGATGACAACTCCACGTCAAATGAGTCATCGTCAAGTGATGAAGAAGACAACGCGACAGCATTCCACGCGTCCACCTCTTCACCCTTCATGTGCTTAATGGCAAGTACATCCGACTCACTGTCCAACTCCACTGTTGAAAAGATTGCAACGGACGATGAATCAGATGATTCGGAAGGTGAAGATTTTGCTCTAGCCTACCACAAACTTTTGAGGGATTCAAAGAAACTGGCTAAGCAAAACAAGGGGTTGAAAGGGAGATTGCAGGATCTCGAAGAAGAAGTAAAAAGGGTAACCTCTCTCTCAACCGATCTTGAAGTGGAAAGGGATAATCTGATTAAAACAAATGTTTCCCTTCAAGAGTCCAATGAGCAACTCGAGAAGAATTATATGGATATGGTGAACAAAGCGAATTACTTCTTGAAGCTCAACGGCGAGGCTCGACAGGAAAAATTGGAAATGACGAAGACCATTCGCCAACTGAAGGATGACTTAAAGAGATTTTCTTCTGGAAGGAGTAAGTTGGACAGACTTCTTGGTCTTGGTCAAACAAATAAGTTCGGCCTCGGATACACTCAAACTGGAGACATTCCAAGTTCGAGTGGGACAGTATTTGTGCCTCAGTCGGTATCTCCTCCTCCGACACCGGAATTCACGACAAGCAACGACAACAAGCCTACTTCATCCTCCTCGGGATCGTCAAGATCTAAGGTATGTTTTCGTTGTGGCATTTCAGGGCACATAAGGAGAAATTGCAAGACGGAAGCCAAACGCACACCTCAAGCACCTCTTGCAATGACTACCAAAAGGCTATTCCTCGAAAATCAACTGCAATTCATTGAAGGAAAAGAGCCTTGGTAGTACACCGCTCAAGACGACATCATCAAGGAGCAGCAATTCTTCAAGCAAGACGCTCTCACCTAGGAGATCAACTTCACGATCATTACCGACGCACTCCAAAAAGGTTTGGGTGCGCAAAGGTGAAATTTTCCCTTGTCTTGTTACTAATGTTTCCTTGCATGCATATGATAGTTCGTCTTGGTATCTGGATAGCGGGTGTTCCCGTCACATGACCGGTGACAAAAACTGTTTTCAAACATTTGAGAAAAACTCCGGAGGACTTGTTGTTTTCGGAGATGGTCGGTCTTCCAAAATTGTTGGAAAGGGAACGGTAGCTATTCCAGATGGCCCGGTTCTAAATAATGTGTTATTTGTTCATGGCCTTAAGACTAACCTCATAAGCATAAGTCAACTTTGTGATAGTGGTTATTCAGTTAATTTTTCATCTGATAAATGTACTGTAACTGACAGAACCATGCTTTCTTTTTAAAGGGGTTAGATCAGAAAACAATTGTTATGTAGTTCCTCATAAGATTTCTGAAAAATGTAACCTAGCATCTTTGAAAAATGAAACACTTTGGCATGAAAGGCTAGGTCACATAAACTTTAAGGAACTTGCTAGAATTTCGAACAAAGATGTGGTCAAGGGGGTTCCAAAACTTTCTTTTGAACAAAACATTGTGTGTGGCGGTTGCCAAAAGGAAAACAGTCTAGGACTGCACACAAGAACTTGAACCACATAGGTACAAAACGGCCTTTGGAACTTTTGCATATGGACTTAATGGGGCCAACTCGTCAACCATCTCTGGGAGGTAAATGGTATATTTTCTTATTGGTTGATGATTTTTCTAGATATACTTGGGTAGCATTTTTAAAAGAAAAAGCTGATACCTTTGATTCTTTTCTCGAAATCTGCCATCGTATTATGATTGAAAAGAATGAAAGGATTACTCGAGTTAGAAGTGATAGAGGTGGGGAATTCATAAATTCCAAATTCATTGATTTTTGCACTTCTAACGGCATTAAACATGAATTCTCTGCACCTTATACACCTCAACAAAATGGTGTAGTCGAGCGCAAAAACAGGGTCGTACAGGAAATGGCACGTGTTATGCTTCACAGCCGGAACTTACCTTTTTATTTTTGGGCTGAAGCGGTGAACACTGCTGTTTATGTTATTAATCGCGTGTATTTGCGCCCGGGGACATTGAATACACCATATGAACTTTGGTTTTGTAGAAAACCTAACATCAAATATTTTCGTATCTTTGGGAGTCGGTGTTTTATTTTACGTGATCGCGAAAATCTTGGAAAATTTGACTCTCGAAGTGACGAAGGGATTTTCTTAGGTTATTCTACAAACAGCAGAGCATATCGAGTTTTTAACTTAGAATCTAAGACGATCGTAGAATCGATAAATGTTAAGGTAGATGAAGCTTTTCATTTTGAATCTGAAAAATCTACCCTCGATATCTCTCTTGATGATGATACACCTGCTAATGCATCTTCTTCTAACAATTCTTTCGATAATAATGTTGATGCATCTAACGGTTCTTCAAGTTCATCTGATGTGCAGGAATCATCTCGTGTACCTCCGTCTACTCCTCTACCTCAAACGTTACGCATCTCCAAGGATCACCCTGAATCGAACATCATTGGAGATCCACAAGAAGGAGTTAGAACACGGAGACAATTGGTTTGCGGATTTGCATGCTATGTATCTCAAATCGAACCAAAGAATGTTGATGAAGCTCTCCAAGATGACTACTGGATTAAAGCAATGCAGGAAGAGCTCCATCAATTCGAGCGAAACAAAGTCTGGGAATTAACGAAGCCTCCGAAGCAACACAATGTGATAGGTACCAAATGGATCTTCAAGAACAAGAAAAATGAAGATGGTACTATCATCAGGAACAAAGCAAGGTTAGTTGCTCAAGGCTACTCTCAAGTAGAAGGTATAGACTTTGATGAAACTTTCGCCCCTGTAGCTAGACTCGAGTCCATTCGTATCTTATTTGCGATAGCTTGTCATTTTAAAATCAAATTATTTCAAATGGACGTTAAGAGCGCCTTTTTAAATGGGTTTTTAAATGAGGAAGTTTATGTGGCTCAACCGAAAGGTTTTGTGGATCATAAACTACCTAACCATGTTTTTCGTCTGAAAAAGGCTCTTTACGGTCTGAAACAAGCACCGCGAGCATGGTACGAAAGGTTGACAAAGCACCTTTTGGAAAAGGGCTACACTCGAGGGGGAGCTGACAGGACTCTCTTTGTGAAGCATTATCAAAACAATTTCATAGTTGCTCAAATCTATGTCGATGACATTGTTTTTGGAGCAACAAGAGATAATGATGCTTCTAAATTCGCGGAGACCATGGAAAGCGAATTTGAGATGTCCATGATGGGCGAATTGACTTATTTTCTTGGATTACAAGTTAAACAAAACGATGAAGGAATTCACTTGTGTCAATCCAAGTATGCACTGGAGTTGGTCAAAAAGTTTGATCTAGAAAATTCTAAGGATTTTCCAACTCCAATGGGAACTAGCCATAAGGGACTTGGAAGTGAATCACATAGTGAGAATGTAGACGAGAAACTGTATCGCAGTATGATTGGAAGTCTACTATATCTCACGGCTAGTCGCCCGGATATATCCTTCAGTGTTGGGATTTGTGCGAGATATCAATCAGCACCGAAGGAGGTTCACCTGAAAGCGGTGAAACGGATCATCCGATATATCAAAGGTACAATCAGTTTCGGAATTTGGTATCCTATGGGAACAAGTTTGGATATTGTTGGATACTCAGATGCCGATTGGGCTGGATCAGTGGATGACCGGAAAAGCACGAGTGGTGCATGCTTCTATCTTGGCCATTGCCTTGTTGCATGGCACAGTAAAAAGCAGAATTGCATAGCACTCTCGACTGCCGAAGCGGAGTACATTTCTGCAGGAAGTTGTTCAACCCAATTGATTTGGATGAAAAGCGTGTTGAGCGATTTCCGGATTTCAGCAACTTCGGTAACCATTTTATGTGACAACACTAGTGCTATTAACATTTCAAAAAACCCTGTGTTGCACTCTAGAACAAAACATATTGAACTTAGATATCATTTTCTTAGAGAGCTAGTTGAATCAAATATTCTTCAACTGTCATATATTTCAACTGAGGATCAATTAGCTGATATCTTAACAAAACCTTTGGATCAAAAACGTTTTATTCACTTGCGTAAAGCAATTGGCATGCTTTCCTTGAAATAATCTCTTTTTGAAACCTTTGCTTAGGTTAGGTTTTGTTTTTGTTTTTGTTTTGTTCTTTATCTATGTTTTGTACATAGGACATTAATTGAGCATAAATCATAATTGACTTTAATTGCATCCTTTTATGCATTTAGAAATTTATTATGCTTTTGATATCATAATATTTCAATGTTGCAATGATCATTTACGTTAATTAAACCATCTTTTAAGTGATCAAAGTCAATTTCTCTCTCAATGATCTCTTGGTATAGTCATTATCATATTTGATTGCTTAGTCGAGTATGAATGCGAGATCAATTTTTGGTTGAATACCTTATATATTAAATAATTGATAGCCAATTGAGGGGGAGTCAAAGAAATGTAAAATGCTCAAAAGATGTGGAAAGAGTTACATCCCAATGAGGAGTGTGAAAACTACCACCACATGGAGAAAATGAAAGAAAGAAAAAGATACTCCATGAATGCAAAGCAAATTTTTGTTTTAAAAATGTTGATGAAATGCATATTGAAATACTTGACTCAGTCGTATTTCATGGTTGGTATAAGGTGGGATTTTTGATAAAAGATGCTCAAAGAGCCACTCCTTCAACAGATTGTCTAGATATATTATCTAACTTATCTGGGATTTCAAACATCTATTGATCTTGGTATTTCATTTTCTTTACCAAACTTGATGATTTGATAAAGGCATTACACATAAGATCAGGATAGATGTAATTGAAGTTGTTCAACTTTAAGTGTTTTAATTTTCGTAAATTTTCGTTTCATTTTTGAGTATTTTTGGTAGATTTTGCATATTCTATTTCTTGTTGTATGAAACGATGATTTTTGTTTAAAGTTGATATGCTAAAATGCTTACATACTTTTTCTAGATTTTATGGAATTTTTCCAAAATTTTCTGGAGAAAAAGTTGAAGCCGATCCGGATCGGAGTAAGTGATCCGGATCCCGAACGCAGGATTCTTCCTGCGGGTAGCCGATCCGGATCACATTCTCGATCCGATCCGGATCACGGCTAGGGTTTATAACAGAACAAAGGGGATTTGATTTCTTTTACCCTAATCTTTTGTTCTCAAGCTTCTAGAGTTTCTCTCTCTAGATTTCTTGCATCTTGGAGCTTCCAAACTCAAAGTTCTTCAATTACAAGATACATTTCTCACTAGCATTCAAAATGGTGATCACATGGGTTATTTTCCTACTTGCTGCCATGGTCCATGTCAAGGACGCTGCAAAGCCTAAGAAGGCTAAGAGGACTAAAAGAGCTCAGAATGATTCCGATACGGATTCGGAGACGGATTCAATAGACTGGGATAACCTCGAGATCGAGGAAGATGTCCCCATTATCTCAAAAGGGAAAGCACCTGCTGAAGCTTCAAAGCCTACTGCAGCTGAAAAAGGAAAAGCCCCAATGGAACCAAGTCAAATTCCAACAAAAACAAAAACTGGTGCAAGAAAAAGAGGCAGTGCAAAGGGAATTTCAATTGAGGAACCAATTGCTAGCCAGCCTCCTCCTCAGGAATTCATTAGCTCCACGAGAATCAAGGATTTTGAGAAAAGAGAATGCATTGGTGAGAGACATGTCAATGTCAAACCAATGATGGAACGCTCTGCAGCTTTTGGGACTTTATATAATCAAGTTGGTCTCGGTCCAATTTGCAACTTTCCTGAGTCAATAGGGTATTGTCCACATTCAGTTCGGATGTTCTATCAGAATGCTGCAAGTCTAACTGATCATGTTGACGGACGTCGAGAATTTCATACTTTGGTTAAAGGTATCAAAATCAAAGTCACTCCCCAACTGATTGGAGAGGTGCTCAATATGAAAGCTAGATCTGATGGACTTCATTATCTGAAGACTCAAGTCTTCACAGAAAACTCTTGGAGAGTTGTAGTCAATGGTATTTGCATTCCGGATACTTTGTCTACCGGAAATTCGGTATTTTCTAAAGAGCTTCGAAAAGAGTATAAGTATATCAACTACATTGTCTGCTACAACATTCTTCCCAATATGAATACAAAGGTTCTTCGATGGGATAGAATGTTATTTCTTTATCTTCTTGGGAACCCAACCGCAGCAATGGGAGCAAACTTGAACATTCCTTATCTCATTTGGGCTAGGATGACGCGGTATGTCGAACACTCTCACCCCACAGAGAGACTACCATACCCAATGATAATCATGCGCATCCTTAAGAAGTTTAAAGTGGATACAAGCGCGAGTTCTTACATGTATAGTTTGGGGACCATTAATGAGACAACGATTGTAAAGTCTCTATCGACAAAGCAGGATGATCCTCCATCTCCTCCAATTCGACAAAGAGCTCGACCACAAGCAACTACTTCTACAGCCCCTGTTCCTCCATCACAGCAGGCATCTCCATCCACCTCTGATGATGATGCCTCTGTTAGCTCAATATTTAAAGAACAACAACGACTCTCCAATGAACAAGAGCGCATGTCTGCTGAGTTCACTGAGATGAAAGGAGAGATTCAAGTTGTGAAAAAGGAGCTGGAAATCATCACAGCTTCACAGGTCACTTTGACTAAGTCAGTCTCATCAGTGAAGAAACTAGTGAAGAAGATGTTTGCTAAAATGGGATGCACAACATCTGATGACTCCGACTCTCAGGAGTAAATCTTTGTTCTAATCTTCTTTTGATTTTTGCAGGTTTTTCACTTTTCATGTTTATTTCTTGTTTAAACTCTCTTTTGTTTTGTAATTTTTGGCTTATTTGTGACAAAAAGGGGGAGAGAGTTAGAGAAACTTTGAACAATGAATGATGTGAACTTTGTGAATATCAAGGTAAGTATGACTTCAACTCAACTTTGGTTTTTCTCTTGTGATTTGTGGCATGCCTCTATACTAACTATTCGACTAACTATTTGGGCATGTAATATGACTAACAAGTTGATGTTGGACTAACAGTTTGTGACATTTGGTTCTTGAATGCCTAGAAGATATGTTGGTTTTTAACTATGATTCTCTTACATATCTGAATTTTCAAATGTCATGATGAGAATAAACTCTATCTCTGTACTTGGTTTTGTATGTTTCAATTCTTGAGGTATCTAACGATTTTGTTTGTCAAGAATGCTTTCTTTGTGCAGAGATTACAGATGTCTAAGTCTAGAGTCTGTTTTAGGAGTTTATCTCATGTTTTTAATTTTTGGATCTCCATTGTAAATTTTTGTTGTATGGTGATAGCAACAAAAATATCTTTTTGAATTTTCTTTTGTGGATTTGTGTTTTGTCACGAAACCGCCAAAGGGGGAGATTGTTACGGAATTTGAGTTGGCGTATTTCGTGAAAGTATTAAGTCTTGAAGATTGAAGATGAAAGAACTTTGGATCATATACCTCAATCTCAAGAAAGAAGAATTCAAAAGGATCAGGTATGTTTAACTAAAGATTTTGGTGATCCGAATACTTCTTATAGTGTAGAAACACCTGGAAGAAAGTTTTATTGCATAAACATCAAAAACTGGACATGGGACATGTTCAGGATCCGGATCGTGCTCGGCAATCCGGATCCCGAAGGGTGTTTGTTCATTGGCAATTTCAATCCGGATCCTAGACCATCACGATCCGGATCCCGAACATGAAAGTTTGGTGAATTGTATGAACGATCCGGATCGGACTTTGTGATCCGGATCCCGAACCCATGGATTTCTGGAATCGTCTTCTTTGTTACGACGATCCGGATCGCCAATCTCGATCCGGATCGCCGTCCGTAAATTTTCCAGAAAAGGTTTGTTTTTGATCCGTATATTCTTCCAATGGTTTCTAACCTATAAATAGACCCTAATTATTTTTCTAGGGCATCCACATAGAGCCGTCATAATCAAATATCATCGAAAAGAAAAATCCACATATAGAGAAGAAAGGAAATCAATAGATTTATTCTATGTTTCTTCATCTATATTGATTGATTTGATTCTAGGTTTTCCATACTCACATTTTGAGTAGAATCAAATCAATGAATACTTAGATGGTATTTCCGATCTATTTCTAATCTAAGTATTCGGCGGATCATCACCACCCAAACAAACAACGATTTACCCTAAATCGGCGCGTGGACTCGCGTGGCCTTGTGGATTCAAGGTGCAACTACGTTCGTGGATTCGAAGCGTAGTATTGGGTGAAGACCGTGGATTCGGTCGGACGTCGTGGACTCGACGTTGGACGCTGTGGACTCAGCGTTGGGCGCGGATCGTGGATTCGAGAAGCGTCGTGGAGCGAGCGGAGAAGATCTACTAGGAGCGTATGGTAAGAGGTTGAGTCATCTGTGAGTACGTTATATCACCATGTACGTGTTTCAATTCTAGTGGATTTCGCCGTGTTATCGGTCCCGTGGTTTTTTTTACTCCGGTTTGGAGTTTTTCCACGTAAAAATCTTGCGTGTTCATTTATTTTTCCGCATTGGGTTTTATAGCGCAACGATTTTTGAGTGTTTATTGTTTACACCTATTCACCCCCCTCTAGGTGTTTTTTCCCCTATTTAGATCCAATTACTTATAACCCAACACACAACATACAAGATCACTAAATTGCAAGCTTGATTCTCTGTCTATACTGCATCTGAGCCATCCCAACTTGGATCAAGTTGATCCCCTAAGGTGCTGGAGCTTTTTCCCCCAACCTGGAGCCACCAAAACCGGAGTTGGCCGCGGCTTGGGAGGAAGAAGATGAAGCTTGTTGCTTCGAAATTGGTGATCACACATCCGAGAGTTCTGGGGCTTAATCAAAAGCACCAATAGGTGCCAACACCCTCCATGAAACTTCCTGGACCCGTGCCCGGCGACAGGGCACGGCGGCGGCGCGGGTGGAGTCAAGCTCGGGTTTGAGCTTATCCCCTCTAATGGCGGATTCCCACAGAGCCAACAAGAAGCCCTCAAACTTGCATGGTAGATTCCCTGGGTCCACACGAAGCTTCCCGAACCTTCCCACCCCGGCCGGAGTTGGCCGGAGCGCCGGCGAAGACCCCATGGGTCATTCTCGGGTCACCCATGGCCGCACCCATTTGGTGCTGCATGGGCGCCATGCAAATGTGTGGGGGCATTCCTCTCATCCCCAGGAAGACTTCTGGGTAGGTGTCCGGCGTCGGGGAAGCCCGCCGGCGCCGGAGCATAAAGCTCGGCCAACCTTGAAAAACCCGAAATCTAGGGCACAGATCTGCCACCTAACGGGTCAACCATACTCCACCAAATTTGGTGGAGTTGGTCCCCTCCTCCTACAGTCCAAGCACCCAAAGTTTGAGCCATTTTGGTCAAGTGATTGCCGAGTTCTCCTAAGGTGGAGCAAAACTAGGTTTCCGGCGCCCCTTTGTGGCCGCCGGCCAACCGCGCTGCATGGGGGCTCGGGGCTTTGTATGGAGCATTCTTAGGGCCTAGGGAAGCTACTGCACATGGTCTAGGAGGTTAACAACCATTGGTTTGGGATTCTCACCTTAGCCGAGCTCGGGGAAGAAAGGAAGTAGCCGGAACTTGCACCACCCACCTTGCGCGGCCACGGCAAGCTCCAGCGACGGTCACAGGCACCAAAGGACTTCTCAGGCACTCCCAAACTTCCTTAGGTGAAGTTTTGGTCCAACCTTACTCACTCTCCCTCTTCCTCGTTTCTCTCTATGGTTTGGTGTCCTCGGCTAACTATAGAGCACAAGGGTACTCCGAGATGATGCAGAAGGTCAGAGGTTGCCTTGGAACTTCCCTTCATGACCCCTCGAATTTGAGTCTAGGAGATCAAGAGTCATCTTCTTAAATGCAAGATTCTTTCACAAACCGGTTTCACAACTAACCTAGGTTACGGGGTCTTCATGATGGATGCATTTTGCACCCAACCCCCTAATATTTAAGTCCCTAACCTTCTAACACATAAAATATTAGGGTTCCTTACAATTTAGTCCATTTAGGGTGCTTTTTACGCAGTTCGAGAGAATCCGCTCGTCGTTTTGCGAAACGAACTTCTCCACGACGTCCGGCTCGTCGAGACCTGTCAAGTAGCGTATTCATTTGATGTGTTTGACGCTCTGATAAAATCTCGGGCCATAAAGTTTGTCGAAATGCGGTATATTGCACGCATCCCGATGCACCCGGTTCGCCAAATGCGAAATCCGTCAGTGCCATCGCGTTCAGAACGTCAAAATTAGCTAGGGTCCATTACTAATACCCCTATGTTAAAATTTAAAACAGTGATTCGGCCATTAGTGATCCAAGGTGAATTAAAATACAAGGTTTACTATGCACTTAAGTTGTGGGGCCCACTATTTCATCGCTGATTTCTGGAAGATCCGACCGTCGGATCGAAGACATATGAATATGAAACTTTCATGTTTCGACGAGACGATCGCAATGGTGATCTCGGATTTTCGAGATCAGGCCCTGATCAAAAATCGATATTTTTGGGCCACTATTGAACTACTAATTACCCATTTTTGCCATTTAAATAATTCAGAAAATTATTTAAGCTTATATTTTGGATTTTTAAAATTCACGGTTATTACATCACTCCCTCTTTACAAGAAGTTTCGTCCCCGAAACTTAATACAACTAAACCTCTGGTAAATCTCAAATAGGTTCACAATAGTGACAATTAGTCACAAGGTATCAACAATTCCAAGGTTACTATATTAGACCCAATCTAATATACCCCATCACAGGGCAGAGTATTTCACAGTTCTTTCGAAAGTACGTTGTCGGCCGCCCAACGTGCTTACCAAAAGAAAGGCGAAATACCATAGATCTGTCGCCAACAACTAGTTGGGGACACAACTTACATCTGAAGGTACATCACATACCTCCCTACACAGTTACTATGCCAATGCCATAGCCTCTACCAAGGGTCTCTACTTCTCGATAGAATCGACACAAAGGACAAAATTCAAAACCTTCCCAAATCAGGATTACCATCGGGCACTTAGGCCACTGAATTATGACATGTAAATACTGAAGAGTCAATAATTTGTTTAACCTCTGGGTGATCTGTGGGGCTGGTGCAACACTAGCAATCCTCTGCTGCTGTGCCATTAATCCAACAATGACTGAATGAACCGTGGTCAATCTTTGAACCACAAATACTGATCTGTGGGGCTGGTGCAACACTAGCAGTCCTCTGCTGCTGTGCCATTAATCCAACAATGACTGAATGAACCGTGGTCAATCTTTGAACCACAAATACTGATCTGAGCCCTCTGGCTCCACTGAAACATCAAGCCCACGGTCGAAACCATGACCGCGGCCCACAACATGAACACGAAACACTTAAGCTTCAACCGCTATGCCAAACCCAGCGCTCTCTCGTGAACACAAGTCATCCTAAGGTTCGTTCCTAGCCAAACCTAGACATCGTATTCCTATTGCTCTGATACCATCTAATCTATCACGCCCCGAGTTCAAAAACCAGTGTATAAATTTTTTTTTTTTTTTTTAAATCAGAGTTGCAAAAACAGCCAGGGCAATGACAGACCGCCACATATATAGAAGAGTCCCAATCCCCTATGGAATTGAGCCTTTTCTATATATGCACGACTAGCTTGGCAACAATATCAGAGTACTAACTACGTACAACTCTAAACAAATATTACAAGTTAACTTTACAATTATTTTTACAAATATACAACTGGAATACAATTCCTTTCTCTCAAACATCTATTACATAACTTTTCGGCTGTCCAGGGTCAACCTCTATATCGATACCTCGCCAATTCGTCCCGACATCCCAACACCCGTTTGACCTAAAAAACAGTCACCCGAGGGTGTGAGACACACCGGAGTGTATACCAGTGGGCACGACGAGCCGAGAAATAGCAGATCGTACCTACTGGTATACAATACTAGAGGATAGTAAAAGTCACAGAGGTTAGAATAAATAGCTCAGCTACATGGAGATCAACAGATATATATAATCATAGATGTAACATGAATATCAACAGGTACATAATCTTGAGGTTCAATTAAGATAACCAAATGGAGATCAACAAATATATAATTATGGAAGAAACATGGAGTGTCAACAGATATATAATCATGAAATCACAGGTAGGATAAGCAACTCAATAATCATGATACTATAAGTAAAGGCATCATATCAAGTCTCGACATGTATAGGTGGATAATAAAACATCAAATCAAGGAATCAATGGAAATATAAAAGCTATGCATCAATCACAAGAATATCAAGTACCCAATCAATGCCACTATTGGTCTCACAGAACCTCAGGCTCATGCCACGATCTGGCACCTATCTGGCTGACATAACCCCGCACCCACAAGTGCTATCAGGGGGTTCACTGGCCTTTCTCTAGACCACTTTACCGGTAAAGAACAATATCCACGGGGTGCGACCCCGGCAATGTTCGTGAAGTATAGCGGTGCGTGGCGATCAATCATGCGAATGCTCAAGCTCACGGTCCACAGACCGGGTAATCGGCAACAAGCCAGGAAATCCCCACTGGGATGCAATAACAAAGTCAACTGAATCTCAACTCTCATGCAGGAATGATCAGCTACTAATCAACTCAATCTCACCTCATGTGCAAGATCAAAGGCAAATCTCAACTCAACATAAGATCAACAGCAAATCTCAACTCAATCATACAGACCAACCAAACATACAAAACTAAACACATATTTTTGAGAAAACTATTTTGAAAAGTCCAAACCTCGAAGAGCGTTGCCCTCGTCCTATCAAACAAGAACAGACTCAGGCGACCCTCCGACGTTCAGTAAAACATTTAATTAAAACTATGTGTCTAGCAGTGTATCGAAGGATCAACAGATAAACAGGCTCAATCATAATGCAAATGTTCAATCTCTTGGTCCACTGACTAGGTAGTCGGCAATAAGCCAGATAACAATCCCCTCTGGGATGAAACAGCAATATCATCTCATCTTGACGCAAGATCATCACCAAATCACAACTCAAATGCAGGATCAATCAACAGCAATATAAATCATGGATTTAGATAATCAGGAGTGCTGAATTTCAGGTTTAACAAATATCCAGGAATCACATCTTAGGATTTGGAAGCAACTAACTACCAATCAAACAGACCAACCTATTATGCAGACTAAACACATGCTTTTAAGAAAACATTTGAAAACAGGTTTTAGGTCCCGAACCTCGTAGAGCGTTGCCCTTGTCCTATCAAACAAGAACAGACTCAGGCTATCCTACGAAGCTCGGTAAAACATTTATTTAAAAAGATCATGTATTTAGCAGCATAACAGGTGAACAACAGGCAAGCAGGCTCAAATATTAGATGACCAAGCAAGCATGGCAATGTATAGAGTAATGATGTAAACATTTGATTAACAACAGACCGAAACAAATCCAAACAAGGATGCAATATCGGAATCAACTGAGTCTCAACCCATAGGCTGGAATTTAATCAACATCAACTAGAACATGAATCAGGATATAGATACTGATAATCAAGCATAGAAGTGCAACTAGGTAATGACCAATCAGGCAAAGCAACAAATAGTAATATAACTCAATCAAAGGCAGACAGGCTCAAATATAATCTAGGTTAGCAAAAACAGGGGTCCAACCAATACCGTACACAGAGGGCCGAAATGATAAAGCCCGGACCGAAGATAACCCACCTGTCAAATTGCAGGCGACAACTGTATCCACTGTATGCTCAGAACTAGAGTCACCGCGTAAACCTGAATCAAAATAATGATCAGGGATCAACTTTCTCCCACTAACCCTAACATAAACCCAGATCTTCTCCAGATCAACTTAAAACCTTTAATTATTTAAATAATGGTGTCAATTGAGCACTGTTTTCGCTCGTTCTTTCAACTGGAAGCTCATTTTTACGAACCGTCACTTCTAGCGGGTGACATTTATCTTGCTGAACACCGTGCTCACCAATTTGTGGCAGCACGGAACCCGAGGCAAACTTCGGGCCAAGAAAACCTCTCTAACATAGCCTAAATGTAAATTTTGTTCTTCGAGACTTCAAACTCTAAATCTAACGCGAGCATCGCGTCCAGTGACCCCAAATTAGCCAGGAATACACCGTCGCGGCTTTGCCAACACTCTAGAATAGTGTTTTGTTCCAACATTACAGTTTTTTAGTTGATTTAACTATAACTTTTATTCTAAACTTCAAACACAAAAACTCTGTATATCAAGATTGATCTAAACCATGCTAGGACCACTGTGCTCACCCTGGTTGGGACCCAGGTGTGCTGGTTCAACCAGAACCAAAGCCAAGTTTACATATAAGATCACACTGCTCCATTCTTAAATCCACACAGAATCCTTTTGATCTGAGGTGAGCACCAAGCTCAGGGGATCATTGGAAGCAAGTTTCATATTTACAACTTTGTCAAATTCTGTTGTTTTCTTCACTGAAGCATTTCACCAAACACTAGGTGTGCACCATTCACAACATACAAGATCACTAAATTGCAAGCTTGATTCTCTGTCTATACTGCATCTGAGCCATCCCAACTTGGATCAAATTGATCCCCTAAGGTGCTGGAGCTTTTTCCCCCAACCTGGAGCCACCAAAACCGGAGTTGGCCGCGGCTTGGGATGTAGGGTTTAGGTTAATAAGGATCTAATAGGGGAAAAAACACCTAGAGGGGGGTGAATAGGTGTAAACAATAAACACTCAAAAATCTTTGTGCGATAAAACCCAATGCGGAAAAATAAAAGAACACACAAGATTTTTACGTGGAAAACTCCAAACCGGAGTAAAAAACCACGGGACCGATAACACGGCGAAATCCACTAGAGTTAACACACGTACAAGGTGATATAACGTACTCACAGACGACTCAACCTTTTACCATACGCCCCTAGTCGATCTTCTCCGCTCGCTCCGCAACGCTTCTCGAATCCACGATTTGCGCCGCCAACGCTGAATCCACAGCGTCCAACGTCGAATCCACGACGTCCGACCGAATCCACGGTCTTCACCCAATGGTACGCTTCGAATCCACGAACGCACCTCGCTCCGAATCCACGAGAGCGATAACACCTTGAATCCACAAGGCCACGCGAGTCCACGCGCCGATTTTGGGGTAAATCGTTGTTTGTTTGGGTGGTGATGATCCGCCGAATACTTAGATCAAGAGTAGATCGGAAATACCATCTAAGTATTCATTAGTTTGATTCAACTCAAGATATGAGTATGAAAATCCTAGAATCAAACTAATCAATATAGATGAAGAACCATTAAATAGATCTAATGATTTCCGTTCTTCTCTATATGTGGATCTAAGGCCGTATAAAATGATATTTGAAAATGACGGCTCTTTTTCCGATGTGTGGATTGCCCTAGAAATGAAAAGGAAGGGCTATTTATAGGTTAGAAACCCTAGGAAGAATATTCGGATCAAAAACAAACTTTTCTGGAAAGTTTTACGGGCGGCGATCCGGACTGCGCAAGTCACGATCCGGATCGCTTACGCGTAGAGAGCAATTTCCAGAAAACCGCCTGTTCGGGATCCGGATCATAATCTACGATCCGGATCGTTCATACAGTTTTACCAGAACAATGTGTTCGGGATCCGGATTGAGATTCCACGATCCGGATCGTTCAAGCCAACAGGTAAAACTCATGTTCGGGATCCGGATCATCAAATGCCATGATCCGGATTGAACTAGTGTATGAACGAACACCCTTCGGGATCCGGATCGAAACGACATGATCCGGATCCTGAACATGTCCCATGTCCAGTTTTTGATGAATATGCAGTTAAAACCTCTTCCGGGTGTTTCTACACTATAAGAAGTATTCGGATCATCACAAATTATTTAATTAAACGTACCTGATCCTTTTGAATTCTTCTTTCTTGAGATTGAGGTATATGATCCAAAGTTTCTTCATCTTCAATCTTCAAGACTTAAACTATTCACGAAATACGCCAACTCAAATTCCGTAACAATCTCCCCCTTTGGCGGTTTCGTGACAAAACACAGATCCACAAAGAAAATTCAAAAAGATATTTTTGTTGCTATCACCATACAACAAAAATTTACAAAAGAGTTCCATGAAAAATAAAAACATGAGATAAACTCCTAGAACAGACTCTAGACTTAGACATCTGTAACTTCTGCACACAGAAAACATTCTTGACAAACAAAATCGTTAGATACCTCAAGAATTGAAACATTGAAAACCAAATGCAGAGATTAGAGTTTGATCTCATCATGACATTTGAAAGAATCAGATATGTGAAAGAACATAGTTAAAACCAACATATCTTCTAAGCAGTTGAAAACCAAATGTCAAAGTATGTTAGTCCAACATCAACTTGTTAGTCATATTACATGCCCAAATAGTTAGTCAAATAGTTAGTATAGAGCATGTCACAATCCACAAAAGAAAACCCAAGTTGAGTTGAGATTCATACTTACCTTGATTCATTCCTTGATTCATTCACAGTCATTGTTCAGAGTTCATTGTTTTTCATTGTTCAGAGTTTATAACTCTTCAACTCTCTCACTCTCATCTCACTCTCTCCCCCTTTTTGTCACAAATAAAGCCAAAAATGTAGCATGAGCTACAATATGTAAGGAGAGTAAACAAAAAGTTCATAAGTTTCTAACAATATGCACAAAAAGAGAATTAACCTAAGAATATGCACAAACTGAGAGTTAAACTAGACTAAAAGAATCAACTAAACTAATCCAAATTCAGTTATCGAGAAATAAATCCTGCACAAAAAGACAAAGTTAGTTATCAGAATCTGAAAAGTCTGAACTCATGCAACCAATCTTGGACATAATCTTTCGCATCCGCTTGTCCATTGAGTTTATTTTCTTCGTGATGGTGATGTGAGCTGCTGTGGTTAGCTCCAGTTCATTCGCAACCCTTTGTTGTTCCTTCAACATTCGTTCCTGCTGAACGGATAGTCGTTGCTGCAACTTGAAAATTGAAGTCAATGATGCTTCATCATCTGTGCCAGGTGCTTGATGAGATGGTGATGCATCCGTGTCAGGCTTCTTTCCAGATGCAGAAGCTTGAGTGACATGAGGCAGCTTGTGAAGAGATTTGACAATTGTGGACTCGTCTATCATGTTCAAACATTGATGATACGTCGCCGAGGTGATGTCAACTTGAAATTTCTGTAAGATCCTCATTATGATCAATGGAAAAGGAATTCTTTCGGTAGGATGAGGATGCTCAACATATCGTGTCATTCTGTTCCAGATGATGTATGGTATGTTGACATTCAATGCCCTTGCTTCTGACGGGTGTCCTATGAGATATAAGAACAACAACCGTTCCCATCTCACAACCTTCGTCTGCATGTTTGGAAGTATATTGTAGCAAGTGATGAAGTTCAGGAAGCGATATTCCAGACGAAGTTCTTTGGATCGAACTGATTTGTTCGTTGATTGAGTTCCCTCGAGACAAATCCCCTCAATAACTTTACACCATAAAGTATTTGTCAAATCCACTCCTTTCAGATAGTGAGCTCCTCTTCCGCTTGCTTCCATTCCCAAAACCTCACCAATCAACTGTGGGGTGATTTTAATTCTCGTTCCTTGGATATTCGTATAGAATTCCATCGGACCGTTCTCAAATTCGCGAAGATGCCGTGCGTTGGTATAGAAGGTCCTCACATGGTGCAGGCAGTATCCGAGAGTTTCCGGGAAGCGACATACTTGAATGAGATTTGCTTCATCAATCAAAGTACCAAATTCAGGAGAGTGACTTCGTAGAGCTTCAATGTTCACGTGTCTTTCGCCAATGCACTCGCGATGTGCAAATGCTCTAAGCCGGTCATTGTTAACAAACACTTCTTCATCTCGTGGCGGAGAGTCCGGAGCTATTGGTGGTTCAACATCGGTCTCCTTTCTCCGTCCAAAACGTCGAGCGAGCCGCTTACGTTTTAGAGAAATAGTTGGGGCAGGCATAGAAGCCTTCCCAGAGTTCACTGGTGCTTTTCCTTTTTGCTTCGAGTCAGCAGGCACAAACTCGTCATCATCATCGTCATCCGTTAACATGTCCCAGTGTACTTCATCTGGGTTTTTCTCAAGTTCAGTATCACTGATAATTTCAACCTCTCCTTTTCTTTGAACTTTCTTAGCCCTCTTCAACTTATTGGTTGGTCTAGTGAGCACCATCGAGATAAGTAACAGTACCAACCAGGAGAAAGTCATTGATCCTAGTGCTTTGAGTTTAAACGAGAATGTCCTGTGAAAACCAACTCAAGAACATATGAAAAATTGTCAAATTTTGAAAAATCTTAACACATTGTACCTAGACAATCATAATCATATAGAGAAGCTAAGAATCAAATTAGTTTTCCAAAAAGAATGTTAAAAATAGATCAATTTCATGTTTTACACAAATTCCTCTTTTATGCCCTAAAACCGAATTTTTAGAAATCGAAGGCTAAAAACTCGTTAATCATGCAAAAACCCAGCATAAAAGCAAAACTAATAGATCCAGAGTTCTTATTTCAAAAGAAGTTTGATCAAAAACCGTTCACAAACGAAGAAAATCCATCTTTTCTGCTCGCGTTTGATGAAAAAACCTAAAAACTGTGAAAAACCGAGTTTTGATCATGAAAACTTACTTGAATCCGAAGAAGCTTGAGTTTTGAAGCACTAGGAAGCAAGAGATCTAGAAAGAGAAACTCTAGAAGCTTGGAAATCAGAAATTTTGGTAAAGAAATCTTGAATCTGAAAGTTTCTATAAGAAGCCCTAGCCGCGATCCGGATCGGTCGTGAATGAGATCCGGATCGGCCACATACAGGGAAAATCCTGCATTCGGGATCCGGATCACTTGCCACGATCCGGATCGGCTATACGCAGGGAGAGAATCCTGCGTTCGGGGTCCGGATCACTTTGCCACGATCCGGATCGCCTACACCTTTTTCTCCAGAAAAGTTAAAAAAAATACAATAAACTCCAGAAAAAGTATGTAAGCATTTTATCATGTCAACTTTAAACAAATAGCATCGTTCCATACAACAAGAAATAGATTATGAAAAATCTATCAATAATATCCAAAAATGAAACGAAGATTTACGAAAGTTAAAACACTTAAAGTTGAACAACTTCAATTACATCTATCTTGATCCTATGTGTAATGTCTTTATCAAATCATCAATTTCAGTAAAGAAAATGAAGTACCAAGATCAATAGATGTTTGAAATCCCAGATAAGTTAGATAATATATCTAGACAATCTGTTGAAGGAGTGGCTCTTTGAGCATCTTTTACTAAAAATCCCACCTTATACCAACCATGAAATACGACTGAGTCAAGTATTTCAATATGAGTTTCATCAACAATTTTCAAAACAAAAAGTTTGCTTTTCATTCATGGAGTTTCTTTTTCTTTCATTTTCTCCATGTGGTGGTAGTTTTCACACTCCTCACTGGGATGTAACTCTTTCCACATCTTTTGAGCATTTCAGATTTCATTGACTCCCCCTCAATTGGCTATCAATTATTTAATATATAAGGTATTCAACCAAACCACTGATCTCGAATTCATACTCGACTAAGCAATCAAATATGATAATGACTATACCAAGAGATCATTGAGAGAGAAATTGACTTTGATCACTTAGAAGATGGTTTAAATAACGTAAATGATCATTGCAACATTGAGATATTATGACATCAAGGACATAATAAATTTCTAAATGCATGTCAAGGTGCAAGTAAAGTCAATTATGAAATGTGCTCAATTAGTGTGCTATGTACAAAACATAGATAAAGAACAAAACAAATACAAAGAACAAAAACAAAACCTAATCTAAGCAAAAGTTTCAAAAGAGGTTATTTCAAGGAAAGCATGCCAATTGCTTTACGCAAGTGAATAAAACGTTTTTGATCCAAAGGTTTTGTCAAGATGTCAGCTAATTGATCTTCAGTTGAAATATATGACAGTTGAAGAATGTTTGATTCAACTAGCTCTCTAAGAAAATGATATCTAAGTTCAATATGTTTTGTTCTAGAGTGCAACACAGGGTTTTTAGAAATGTTAATGGCACTAGTGTTGTCACATAAAATGGTTACCGAAGATGTTGAAATTCGGAAATCACTCAACACGCTCTTCATCCAAATCAATTGGGTTGAGCAACTTCCTGCAGAAATGTACTCCGCTTCGGCAGTCGAGAGTGCTATGCAGTTCTGTTTCTTACTGTGCCATGCAACAAGGCAGTGGCCTAGATAGAAGCATGCACCACTCGTGCTTTTTCGGTCATCCACAGAACCAGCCCAATCGGCATCTGAGTATCCAACAATATCCAAAGTCGTTCCCATAGGATACCAAATTCCGAAACTGATTGTACCTTTGATATACCGGATGATCCGTTTCACCGCTTTCAGGTGAACCTCCTTCGGTGCTGATTGATATCTCGCACAAATCCCAACACTGAAGGATATATCCGGGCGACTAGCCGTGAGATATAGTAGACTTCCAATCATACTGCGGTACAGTTTCTCGTCTACATTCTCACATTGTGATTCACTTCCAAGTCCCTTATGGCTAGTTCCCATTGGAGTTGGAAAATCTTTCGAATTTTCAAGGTCAAACTTTTTGACCAACTCCAGTGCATACTTGGATTGACACAAGTGAATTCCTTCATCGTTCTGCTTAACTTGTAATCCAAGAAAATAATTCAACTCGCCCATCATGGACATCTCAAATTCGCTTTCCATGGTCTCCGCGAATTTAGAAGCATCATTATCTCTTGTTGCTCCAAAAACAATGTCATCGACATAGATTTGAGCAACTATGAAATTGTTTTGATAATGCTTCACAAAGAGAGTCCTGTCAGCTCCCCCTCGAGTGTAGCCCTTTTCCAAAAGGTGCTTTGTCAACCTTTCGTACCATGCTCGCGGTGCTTGTTTCAGACCGTAAAGAGCCTTTTTCAGTCGAAAAACATGGTTAGGTAGTTTATGATCCACAAAACCTTTCGGTTGAGCTACATAAACTTCCTCATTTAAAAATCCATTTAAAAAGGCGCTCTTAACGTCCATTTGAAATAATTTGATTTTAAAATGACAAGCAATCGCAAACAGTATACGAATGGACTCGAGTCTAGCTACAGGGGCGAAGGTTTCATCAAAGTCTATACCTTCTACTTGAGAATAGCCTTGAGCAACTAACCTTGCTTTGTTCCTGATGATAGTACCTTCTTCGTTTTTCTTGTTCTTGAAGATCCATTTGGTACCTATCACATTGTGTTGCTTCGGAGGCTTCGTCAGTTCCCAGACTTTGTTTCGCTCGAATTGATGGAGCTCTTCCTGCATTGCTTTAATCCAATAATCATCTTGGAGAGCTTCATCAACATTCTTTGGTTCGATTTGAGATACATAGCATGCAAATCCGCAAACCAATTGTCTCCGTGTTCTAACTCCTTCTTGTGGATCTCCAATTATGTTCGATTCAGGGTGATCCTTGGAGATGCGTAACGTTTGAGGTAGAGGAGTAGGCGGAGGTACACGAGATGATTCCTGCACATCACATGAGCTTGAAGAACCGTTAGATGCATCAACATTATTATCGAAAGAGTTGTTAGAAGAAGATGCATTAGCAGGTGTATCATCATCAAGAGAGATATCGAGGGTAGATTTTTCAGATTCAAAGTGAAAAGCTTCATCTACCTTAACATTTATCGATTCTACGATCGTCTTAGATTCTAAGTTAAAAACTCGATATGCTCTGCTGTTTGTAGAATAACCTAAGAAAATCCCTTCGTCACTTCGAGAGTCAAATTTTCCAAGATTTTCACGATCACGTAAAATAAAACACCGACTCCCGAAAATGCGAAAATATTTGATGTTAGGTTTTCTACAAAACCAAAGTTCATATGGTGTATTAAAAGTCCCCGGGCGCAAGTACACTCGATTGATAACATAGACAGCCGTGTTCACTGCTTCAGCCCAAAAATATAAAGGAAGGTTCCGGCTATGAAGCATAACACGAGCCATCTCCTGTACGACCCTGTTCTTGCGCTCGACTACACCATTTTGTTGAGGTGTGTAAGGTGCGGAGAATTCATGTTTAATGCCATTAGAAACACAAAAATCAATGAATTTAGAATTTATGAATTCACCACCTCTATCACTCCTAACTCGAGTAATCCTTTCATTCTTTTCTATCATAATACGATTGCAGATTTCGAGAAAAGAATCAAAGGTATCAGCTTTTTCTTTTAGAAAGGCTACCCAAGTATATCTAGAAAAGTCATCAACCAACAAAAAATATACCATTTACCTCCAAGAGATGGTTGACGAGTTGGCCCCATTAAGTCCATATGCAAAAGTTCCAAAGGCCGTTTTGTACCTATGTGGTTCAAATTCTTGTGTGCAGTCCTAGACTGTTTTCCCTTTTGGCAACCGCCACACACAAGGTTTTGTTCAAAAGAAAGTTTCGGAACCCCCTTGACCACATCTTTATTTGAAATTCTAGCAAGTTCCTTAAAGTTTATGTGACCTAGCCTTTCATGCCAAAGTGTTTCATTTTTCAAAGATGCTAGGTTACATTTTTCAGAAATTTTAGAAGGAACTACATAACAATTGTTTTCTGATCTAACCCCCTTTAAAAAGAAAGCATGGTTCAAGTCAGTTACAGTGCATTTATCAGATGAAAAATTAACTGAATAACCACTATCACACAGTTGACTTATGCTTATGAGGTTAGTCTTAAGGCCATGAACAAATAATACATTATCTAGAACCGGGCCATCTGGAATAGCTACCGTTCCCTTTCCAACAATTTTGGAAGACCGACCATCTCCGAAAACAACAAGTCCTCCGGAGTTTTTCTCAAAAGTTTGAAAACAGTTTTTATCGCCGGTCATATGACGGGAACACCCGCTATCCAAATACCAAGACGAACTATCATATGCATGCAAGGAAACATTGGTAGCAAGACAGGGAAAGATCTCACCTTTGCGCACCCAAACCTTTTTGGTATGCGTCGGTAATGCTCGTGGAGTTGATTTCCTAGGTGAGGGCGTCTTGCTTGAAGAATTGCTGCTCCTTGATGATGTCGTCTTGAGCGATGTACTACCAAGGCTCTTTTCCGTCAATTTGGTTGGAGTGGTTTTCCGAGGAATAGCCCTTTTGGTAGTTGCTGCAAGATGTTCTTGAGGTGTGCGTTTGGCTCCAGTCTTGCAGTTTCTTCTGATGTGCCCTGAAATGCCACAACGAAAACATACCTTGGTTCTTGTCGATTCCGAAGATGATGTAGTAGGTTCGTTGTCGTTGCTTGGCGTGAACACCGGTGTCGGAGGAGGAGATACCGACGAGGCACAAATACCGTACCACTCGAACTTGGAATGTCTCCAGTTTGAGTGTATCCGAGGCCGAACTTGTTTCTTTGACCGAGACCAAGGAGTCTGTCCAACTTACTCCTTCCAGAAGTAAATCTCTGTAAGTCATCCTTTAGTTGGCGTATGGTCTCTGTCATTTCAGATTTTTCCTGTCGGGCCTCGCCGTAGAGCTTCAAGAAGTAATTCGCTTTGTTCACCATGTCTACATAACTCTTCTCGAAATGCTCATTGGACTCTTGAAGGGAAACATTTGTCTTAACCAGATTGTCCCTTTCCACTTCAAGATCGGTTGAGATAGAGGTTACTCTTTTTATTCATCTTCAAGATCCAGTAATCTCTCTTTCAACCCCTTGTTTTGTTTAGCCAGTTTCTTTGAATCCCTCAAAAGTTGATGGTAGGCTAAAACAAAATCTTCACCTTCCGAATTATCTGACTCATCGTCCGTTGCAATCTTTTCCACAGTGGAGTTGGACAGTGAGTCGGATGTACTTGCCATTAAGCACATGAAGGATGAAGGTTTGGTGGACGCGTGGAAAGCTGTCGCGTTGTCTTCTTCATCACTTGACGATGACTCATTTGACGTGGAGTTGTCATCCCAAGTGACTGCTTGCATCGCTTTCTTCTTAGCCGGATTCTTGTTGGGACATTCCGTTGCTATGTGGCCGTAGCCTCGACATTTGAAACACTGAACTTGTCCCTCAGAACTTTTCTTATCCTTTGAGAAGTTCTCTTGGCTTCTTGACTTGTAGCTTGAGAATCCCTTGCCTTTCTTCGACTTTCCGAAGGATGGAGTTTTGCTTGAATTTCCCCTTCGAAAGTTGCGGCGAAACTTCCTTGTCAAGAGAGCGAGCTGCTTCTCAAAGTCCTCCATAGAAATGTTCTCGTCGTCGTCCGAGGAGGATGAATCCGCGTCTTCTTCTTTAGTTGATTTCAATGCGTAACCTGAAGACTTAGAAGAGGATGCCTTTCCAGAAGAATAGTTAGTAGGAAAAGTCATTTCATAAGTTTGTAAAGCACCTACTAATTCTTCTACACGCATTTCGTCCGGGTGTTTAATTGTTTCAATGGCTGCAACCTTCGGGCGAAATCGTTCAGGAAGAGTTCTTAGAATTTTTCTTACAACTTTAAATTCTGGAATCTTCTCTCCCAAGTTAGCACATGAGTTCACGATGTCTTGCAATCGTGTGTAATAGTCAGTGAAGGATTCATTCTCTGCCATAGAGATAGAGTCAAACTTGCTCGTAAGCATTTGCAGTTTCTGAATCTTCACTAGGTTAGTTCCCTCATGCGTAACTTGAAGAACATCCCAGATTTCTTTCGCAGTCTCACATGCCGAGACGCGAGAGAACTCAGTTTGTGACAAAGCATTAAATAGAGCATTAATCCCTTTGCCATTGTAAGAAGATAAGTCTATCTCTTCCTTGGTCCATTTCGACCTAGGTTTTAAGGTGCGAACATCATCTAAAATTTCAGTTGGATTAGACCATCCTAATTCAATTGATTGCCACACCCTTTCGTCGATGGAAATTAAGAAAGCTTTCATCCGTACTTTCCAGTACGCATAATTAGTTCCATCAAAGAAAGGGGGTCGATTGATGTTTCCACCTTCAACCATTGTTTACAACCCTATTCCCGCTCTGATACCACTTGTTGGGTTTAGGTTAATAAGGATCTAATAGGGGAAAAAACACCTAGAGGGGGGTGAATAGGTGTAAACAATAAACACTCAAAAATCATTGTGCGATAAAACCCAATGCGGAAAAATAAAAGAACACACAAGATTTTTACGTGGAAAACTCCAAACCGGAGTAAAAAACCACGGGACCGATAACACGGCGAAATCCACTAGAGTTAACACACGTACAAGGTGATATAACGTACTCACAGACGACTCAACCTTTTACCATACGCCCCTAGTCGATCTTCTCCGCTCGCTCCGCAACGCTTCTCGAATCCACGATTTGCGCCGCCAACGCTGAATCCACAGCGTCCAACGTCGAGTCCACGACGTCCGACCGAATCCACGGTCTTCACCCAATGGTACGCTTCGAATCCACGAACGCACCTCGCTCCGAATCCACGAGAGCGATAACACCTTGAATCCACAAGGCCACGCGAGTCCACGCGCCGATTTTGGGGTAAATCGTTGTTTGTTTGGGTGGTGATGATCCGCCGAATACTTAGATCAAGAGTAGATCGGAAATACCATCTAAGTATTCATTAGTTTGATTCAACTCAAGATATGAGTATGAAAATCCTAGAATCAAACTAATCAATATAGATGAAGAACCATTAAATAGATCTAATGATTTCCGTTCTTCTCTATATGTGGATCTAAGGCCGTATAAAATGATATTTGAAAATGACGGCTCTTTTTCCGATGTGTGGATTGCCCTAGAAATGAAAAGGAAGGGCTATTTATAGGTTAGAAACCCTAGGAAGAATATTCGGATCAAAAACAAACTTTTCTGGAAAGTTTTACGGACGGCGATCCGGATTGCGCAAGTCACGATCCGGATCGCTTACGCGTAGAGAGCAATTTCCAGAAAACCGCCTGTTCGGGATCCGGATCATAATCTACGATCCGGATCGTTCATACAGTTTTACCAGAACAATGTGTTCGGGATCCGGATTGAGATTCCACGATCCGGATCGTTCAAGCCAACAGGTAAAACTCATGTTCGGGATCCGGATCATCAAATGCCATGATCCGGATTGAACTAGTGTATGAACGAGCACCCTTCGGGATCCGGATTGAAACGACATGATCCGGATCCTGAACATGTCCCATGTCCAGTTTTTGATGAATATGCAGTTAAAACCTCTTCCGGGTGTTTCTACACTATAAGAAGTATTCGGATCATCAAAATTATTTAGTTTAACGTACCTGATCCTTTTGAATTCTTCTTTCTTGAGATTGAGGTATATGATCCACAGTTTCTTCATCTTCAATCCTCAAGACTTAAACTATTCACGAAATACGCCAACTCAAATTCCGTAACATGGGAGGAAGAAGATGAAGCTTGTTGCTTCGAAATTGGTGATCACACATCCGAGAGTTCTGGGGCTTAATCAAAAGCACCAATAGGTGCCAACACCCTCCATGAAACTTCCTGGACCCGTGCCCGGCGACAGGGCACGGCGGCGGCGCGGGTGGAGTCAAGCTCGGGTTTGAGCTTATCCCCTCTAATGGCGGATTCCCACAGAGCCAACAAGAAGCCCTCAAACTTGCATGGTAGATTCCCTGGGTCCACACGAAGCTTCCCGAACCTTCCCACCCCGGCCGGAGTTGGCCGGAGCGCCGGCGAAGACCCCATGGGTCATTCTCGGGTCACCCATGGCCGCACCCATTTGGTGCTGCATGGGCGCCATGCAAATGTGTGGGGGCATTCCTCTCATCCCCAGGAAGACTTCTGGGTAGGTGTCCGGCGTCGGGGAAGCCCGCCGGCGCCGGAGCATAAAGCTCGGCCAACCTTGAAAAACCCGAAATCTAGGGCACAGATCTACCACCTAACGGGTCAACCATACTCCACCAAATTTGGTGGAGTTGGTCCCCTCCTCCTACAGTCCAAGCACCCAAAGTTTGAGCCATTTTGGTCAAGTGATTGCCGAGTTCTCCTAAGGCGGAGCAAAACTAGGTTTCCGGCGCCCCTTTGTGGCCGCCGGCCAACCGCGCTGCATGGGGGCTCGGGGCTTTGTATGGAGCATTCTTAGGGCCTAGGGAAGCTACCGCACATGGTCTAGGAAGTTAACAACCATTGGTTTGGGATTCTCACCTTAGCCGAGCTCGGGGAAGAAAGGAAGTAGCCGGAACTTGCACCACCCACCTTGCGCGGCCACGGCAAGCTCCAGCGACGGTCACAGGCACCAAAGGACTTCTCAGGCACTCCCAAACTTCCTTAGGTGAAGTTTTGGTCCAACCTTACTCACTCTCCCTCTTCCTCGTTTCTCTCTCTATGGTTTGGTGTCCTCGGCTAACTATAGAGCACAAGGGTACTCCGAGATGATGCAGAAGGTCAGAGGTTGCCTTGGAACTTCCCTTCATGACCCCTCGAATTTGAGTCTAGGAGATCAAGAGTCATCTTCTTAAATGCAAGATTCTTTCACAAACCGGTTTCACAACTAACCTAGGTTACGGGGTCTTCATGATGGATGCATTTTGCACCCAACCCCCTAATATTTAAGTCCCTAACCTTCTAACACATAAAATATTAGGGTTCCTTACAATTTAGTCCATTTAGGGTGCTTTTTACGCAGTTCGAGAGAATCCGCTCGTCGTTTTGCGAAACGGACTTCTCCACGACGTCCGGCTCGTCGAGACCTGTCAAGTAGCGTATTCGTTTGATGTGTTTGACGCTCTGATAAAATCTCGGGCCATAAAGTTTGTCGAAATGCGGTATATTGCACGCATCCCGATGCACCCGGGTCGCCAAACGCGAAATCCGTCAGTGCCATCGCATTCAGAACGTCGAAATTAGCTAGGGTCCATTACTAATACCCCTATGTTGAAATTTAAAACAGTGGTTCGGCCATTAGTGATCCAAGGTGAATTAAAATACAAGGTTTACTGTGCACTTAAGTTGTGGGGCCCACTATTTCATCGCTGATTTCTGGAAGATCCGACCGTCGGATCGAAGACATATGAATATGAAACTTTCATGTTTCGACGAGACGATCGCAATGGTGATCTCGGATTTTCGAGATCAAGCCCTGATCAAAAATCGATATTTTTGGGCCACTATTGAACTACTAATTACCCATTTTTGCCATTTAAATAATTCAGAAAATTATTTAAGCTTATATTTTAGATTTTTAAAATTCACGGTTATTACAGAAAATTAAATTGGTTTAGATGGAAAGGTAGAGACCTATAAAGCAAGGCTTGTGGCGAAAGGTAATAGTCAACGAGAAGGTATTGATTATCAGGAGACCTTCTCGCCAGTGGCCATGTTAAAATCCATTCGAACCTTACTAACTATAACTGCACATTATGATTATGAAATATGGCAGATGGATGTGAAAACTGCCTTCCTTAATGGATATCTTGAGGAAGACATATATATGGAACAGCCTCAAGGTTTCATCTCTAACAATGATAATCATAAAGTGTGCAAGCTTCAGAGATCCATATATGGATTAAAGCAAGCATCTCGGAGTTGGAACACTCGTTTTAATGATGCAATCAAATCGTTTGATTTCACTAGAAACGAGGAAGAACTATGTGTGTACAAAAAGACTAGTGGGAGTGCTGTCACATTTCTCATATTGTATGTGGATGATATACTTTTAATTGGGAATGACATTGGGATGATGTCATCGATCAAATTGTGGCTATCTCAGAATTTTTCCATGAAAGACTTAGGCGATGCATCCTATATTTTAGGTATAAAGGTCTATAGAGATAGGTCTAGATGGTTGCTTGGCCTATCTCAAAGAATGTACATAGAGGAAGTACTGAAGAGATTCGGTATGGAAAATTCCAAAAGAGGCCTATTACCTCTCAAACATGGAATCTATCTTTCCAAGAAGATGTGTCCTAAAACACCTGAGGAAAGAGAATGTATGAATAGAATTCCATATGCTTCAGCTATTGGGAGTCTAATGTATGCAATGCTATGTACGAGACCTGATATCGCACATGCTGTGAGTGTCACAAGTAGATATCAATCTAACCCAGGTATGGAACACTGGGTTGCAGTTAAAAATATCCTTAAGTATTTGAGAAGAACTAAGGATCGATATGTGCCTAGTCTTTGGAGGCGGTGAGTTGAAGCTAGAAGGCTTCACAGATTCTGATTTCATGTCAGATGTTGATGATAGAAAGTCTACATCAGGATATTTATTCATATCTAATAGAGGATCCATTATTTGGAAAAGCTCCAAACAAGCAACGACTGCCGATTCCACCATGGAAGCAGAATATATTGCTGCATCAGAAGCCTCAAAAAAATGTGTTTGGATAAGAAAGTTCGTTGCAGAACTCGGTGTGGTTCCAGCTATTAAGGAACCAACACCGCTTTTTTGTGACAATACTAGTGCCATAGCGTTAGCTAAGGAGCCAAGATCTCATCAGAAATCCAAGCATATTGAACGGCGATATCATATAATCAGAGATTATATTGAAAGGAATGAAATACTCGTGTAAAAGGTTGCTTCTGCTGATAATGTAGCAGACTCACTAACCAAAGCACTCACTCAACAAAAGCTAGAAGGCCATCTTGAGAAAATGGGTCTACGCTATATGGGTGATTGGCTTTAGTGCAAGTGGGAGATTGTTAGTTATATGCCCTATAAGCCAATCGGTGACACAACTATAGGGTTTGTATCTTTATATCTTTCATTAAATTAATAAATTGGCATTTATTCATATTATTGTCAAGTATATATATATATATATGAATCGTCCTTAGAATTAATGGTAAAAGAATCATATTCCTAAGATGTTAGGAATTTAAGACGTGTATTCTTTTGTAATTAATTATTAAATGCTCCTGATCATAGGATTATCACGAGGGCGGTGATAAATCCGGTTAGATCAGTGTATATTGTGCTTTCTTTATGGGATGACGAGTCTTAAGTCATTAGTGTGGTGACACTAGAGCAAGTATACAGGTGAATGTTGGAGAACATTTTCACTGAGCGTGACCAATTATGAACAATCACATGGATGTCTACTCACTCGTCAGTAAATTGTTCCATGCTGTAGTGGTGTGAGTGATCCTTTGACCTGAGGCACCACGGTTATCTTACGTATGGGTTACAGTAGTTTGACTGTGTAAATACTTTATACCCTAATCATGAGTTAAAGTTTACATATGTTGGCTACAGTAGATCATGCATAAAGATAGGTGTGTGTTAAGATGGAATCTATCACCCTCGGTAGAGAGGTAATTATCCTATACTATCTGTTCTTTAAGATATAAAAGTCTTTGGCCAAGGCAGTGTGATTTTATGAAAAGGAGTTTTCATATATCGGTTAATGATCAGATAAGATATATAATTGAGTAATGGGGTTTGACGAGTTATCCATAACCTCGGCTCAATTAGGACAAGTGATAGAAGGATTTAATCACACGGTAACTACACCTAGAGGTTTAGTCTATTATTCATTCTACTTGGATTGCCGCGACATACTGCTAGGTGACACTCGTGGATTGTGGGACCCACATGAGTGATTAAAGATAATTAATCACAATCAATTGGGAGAGTCAAAAATATTTTGGTCCATCGAAAAGAGTTTTGATGGTGACACTAAAAGAGTTTAGCGTCACATCTCACAACCAGCTAAAATTGAACCTATGTGGTCACACACAATAAAGGTTGCGTGTGATTTGTGCTTAAAGAATTTATAGAGACCATTTTGCTAAAATAACAAAGTATTTGCTAAGCTAGTTAGCAATATATATATCTATATATATATATATATATGTATACGAGGAAACCAATTAACTTAATGAAAGAAAACTCTCACTTATTAATTGATCATTTTATTGTTTGGAGATGGAGACGAGGAGGAAGAGAGAAAGAAATAAAACGATATATTAAATACTATTAATGGAGAAGAAAAGGAGAAAATATTTTCTCTTTTCGTTTCCTTCTAATACACATTAAATGAGAGGAGTTAACACTCATCTCATTTATAATGTATGTTTTCTTTTCTCATTTCTTTCTCTCTTCACCAACTTTTCAAGAGGAAAGTTTTTTTTTCATTAATTGCAATGAAACCAACGCCATTATGAGAATGTTTCTCCACTACCTTTCGCCTTGTCTTTAAATAGAGACATTCCTCAATGATATGAAATCATGAATAACATGAAGTAAAGTGTGAGAGAAAGGGAACAACTTCAAATCATATAGAGTTCTCTTTAATCATGAGATAGAACTCTTCCTATAATCATTGGTCTCTATATTATAGTTAATTCTCTTGAAATTGCTAGCACAATTTGAGAATTAATTATTCTCCACATTGATACAAGAAATCACGAAAGGAGTTTCGAAATTATATTGTGTGAAGCACAGATCCCGGAGCAGCCTTGTGTGGATACACATAGAGGCCGGACAGTTGTGCGGCTCAAAGGACCGAAAGTTTAGATCCAATATCAACCGACAGACAATTTCAGTAATCAGCAAAGGTTGAAATTCTAACCCTTCTTCTAATTAGATTAGAATAATAATTTTTGTGTGTCTCACGAGATGATCTTGTAACATATTTATATATATACACTAATATCATAAATGTTATGATGTTAAGGTATATATGATTAGATCATATATATGATCATAAAATTTATTTCCGCTGCATTAAATGCGCATGCACGCGCATCCGCTTTCCTTACAGGCCGATCCCGCGGTTTTGAGCCATGTGTGCAGATTCCACTGAGCAGGCAGTACCAGTTTTACTGGTAGCACTAGATTGGGTTATTTGGACAGATACTGTTTTCTGATGCATTCATACAGTCATTTCGTTTGATACTGCATTTAGAGGCATAGTAGTGGTAGTTTCCCTTATCAGTAGCCTTTATAGCTTACTACTGTTCTTTCCCTTTTTGCCTCTAGTAGTCCTAGTGGGCACGTCAGAGTTTGAGGTTTTGCCCACTAGGGGAGACTACTGTTTTATATAGTAGTTCTCACCCCCATTGTCTCTCTTTTCTTTTCCCCCTTTGTTTTACAGAGTCTTCTGCGGGAGTTGCAGGGCCATCTCGGGCAGATCGAGGTAAGCGGATAGCGGATTAGATAGTTCATCTACCCGACTGCGAGCTAGTTGTGTATCATTTGTACCCTTTTTATTTCTCAGACAGTGGTAGTTTATTTTGGGTCTGGATCTTGCCAGCAGTTTGTACTTATTTGGTGAGCTGGGAGAGACACTTGTATATTTTGAGAGTTTTTATTGTACTTTTACTTTCTAGCTGTAGTCTGAGATGTTGTAGTTTTATTGTAGCTCTGTTTTATACTCCTTTATGTATATCTTTTATATCTGAGCAGGTTACCAATGCTTCGTGTACATGGGAAATTCTGTGTGCACGGCGGATCTGTGGACGGGCCCGGGTTCTGGTTTACACCCGGGGCGTGATAGATTGGAACTTTGTATTGATTGGAAAGGGGATACAAGGAGGAGGAAAGGGAAGAAATTATAAGTAACCCTACTCCTAGGAAATGCAGTAAATGCATATATGAAAGATATGAAATGCAGGGGGTGGCCCTGGCTTACGACATTACAGGACCCCTTCTTCTTCAATGGCTCGGGTATTTATACACCCCCAAACCATGAGTACGATCGCCGATTTTGAATTATCGGCGTGACTTGGGGAGAGTTAAATGAAAATCCTCGACTACTTTCTTTTAAGTTGATTCTTCGTAGAAGGATAGTAGTCGTTTCTCTGTCCATGTTCATCCCCTTAATTGACGAGCTGGAGCGCGATCTTTGACGCTTTTCAATGCTGGGCAGTAGAGAATTAACCCTGACTCCGCCTTTTTCGTCGTTCGACTCAGGCGGTTTAGTGGTCGTCTTCAGTCGAAGTCGACCTTCGATGAGGCGGGGGATCTTCTACTTTTGCTTCTCCTATCAGCTGATGCCTTTAGCCGATGGCGTATGTCGCGTGCTGCGTTCTCACGCGACTAAGATGGTCTGGATCAGGACGCGGAGCCTTTTTCGGTTGACTCACTCTCCCGTCGAGCCTTCTTCGGTTGACTCACTCTCCTGTCGATAGCCGATGGTTGATGCTACATGTCGCACCCTTAAGTGGCGAAAATTTTGGTTCGAACAATGCCCCCTCGACAATCGCATGATGCGCCGTTCGGGTGATTGTCGAAGTTTGAGTCCAATCTACTTGCATATCGATGTCCACGATCATCCCCAGTCCCTGGTAGGATGTTTGCTCGCTTTCCGAGAGATTTGCATACTTAAGCCTACTCCTTGGAAAGCAGTAAAAAAGAAGAAAAAAAATGTTAAGTTAACCTACTCCTAGATAAATGAAGAAGCTGGGGTGGTACCGGGCTTACGAGGTTGCTCGACCCCGATCTCTTCGATGGTTCGGGTATTTATACACATCCCGAACCAAGATGTTAGGAACCGATTTAAATTATCGGCGTACATTGGGGAAAGTTATCGGATATTTAACAACTACTTCCTTTTGAGTCAAAAATCCCTCACATAGGATAGTTGTCGATTTCCATCCAGGTTCATTCACCGATTCGTTGTGCCAGAGCGTGATCCTCGGTGCTTTCTGATACTGGACGCCGCTTGCCGTTCCGGGTTAATTGCGGGGTTTGCGCCCGCATTTTTTTTCGAACTTTTTCTTTTGTCGGCTCATGCGGCCGAAAGCTGACTCAGCCGCCTTATTTCGTTTGAGATCTTTCCTTCTGTAACTTTGAGCAGCTAAGGATCGACTTTGACTTCCTCTCTTCTGTCGATTGGCCGTGGCGGTCTGATACCTATCTTTGGCCGAAAGATGGTCCTAGATAAGATGATAATCTTCCTGCTGACCGCTTCTCTTGTCGACTGATTCTCCCATCGGCTAGCATCTTTAGTCGATGGCATTTGTCACGTTTTATGCCTTTATGTGACCGAAATTTGTCCGAATCGAAGCATAGACACTGTTAAGGATTTTTGTATTGCCGTATTTCGTGAAGTTGAAGATTGAAGATGAAGACTTGACAAATCATATACATCAATCTCAAAAGAATGGATTCAAATGTTCAGGTACATTAAATTAAATGATCTTTGATATTTTGAATACATTCTTATAGCTTGGAAACACTTTGGAATATTTTCTATGGCTAAAGAATCAAAAACTGGACATTGTGAGTGTTCAGGATCCGGATCAGGACCATCCAGTCCGGACCCCGAACATAGTTTGGTTCATGCGGAATTTCAGTCCGGACCATCCCCAATCCAGTCCGGACCCCGAACCTTGTGTCTGTTGAAATCGCATTAACAGTCCGGATCAGAAAAATCCAGTCCGGACCCCAAACTGTTTTTCAGGAAATTCTCTGAAAAAAGACGACAGTCCGGATCAGCCAAATCCAGTCCGGACCGCCGTGCGAAAAAAATTCTGTTATGGAAGTTTTTGATTCTTATCTCTTTCCAAAAGGTTTCTAGCCTATAAATAGACCCTAATATCATCTTTTAGGGTTATCCCAAGGGGGATCAAAGGTAAGAATCCACATAGAGAAGAAAAGGTAAACACCTCTTTATTTAAGGTTTTCTTTCTCTATTGATCGGTTTGATTCTAGGGTTTTCAAAATCTATATCTTTCGAAAGAATCAAATCGATGAATACTTAGAGGGTGCTTCCTTGTCTACCTATGATGATCTAAGTATTCAAAATATCATCACCAACAAATCAACGATTTCTGAGAGAAAAATCGGCGCGTGGATTCGCGTGGCCTTGTGGATTCAAGGTGCTACCGCTTTCGTGGATTCAGAGCGAGGCGCGTTCGTGTGATCGATACGTGCTATATTGATGACTGTGGATTCGGTTGAAGACTTCGTGGATTCGAAGTTGTGACGCCTTCGTGGATTAGAGGTGCGTTGTGGAGCGAGCGGCGAAGATCTACTTGGAGCGTATGGTAAAGGTTGAGTCGTGTGTGTGCGTTATATCACCTTGTACGTGTTTTAATCTTAGTGGATTTCACCGTGTGATAGGTCCCGTGGTTTTTTACTCCTATGATGGAGTTTTCCACGTAAAATCTTGCGTGCTATTTATTTTTCGCATTGGGTTATTTTTTACGCAACGATTTTGGTGTGTTTATTGTTTACACCTATTCACCCCCCCTCTAGGTGATTTTTCCCCTATTCAGATCCATATATAGTAATAACCCACTGTAAGACCCGCTTTGTTCTTCCGGTTTTTCTCTTTCCTTTCCCGTGGGCGGGGTATCCGGCGGGTGCAATTTTTTGCATAATTCTGGACGATCCGTTGAGGCTCGCGGAAAATTTTAGGTGATAGAGCTCACGAAACGGAGAACGGTGGTGCGATCGGATTCGAATTCCAACCCCGTGACCTCCCAGAACTTAATTCTGAAGTTGCACCCCTTTCGGACGTTCCGGGATCCGTGCGGGCGATCCGTACGCTTTTCGAGGTAACTGTGAGCCGCTGAATATTATTGTTTTATTATTATTTTAATATTTAGTTGAACGGGGGTTTATAAAGACGGACTTAGGGTTAGGGATCCTTCGTATACCCTTTTTCTCTTTTCCTCGACCGTGCGGCTAGGGCATTTGGGGAGCGATCGGATTTGAAGAGAGGAAGAACCGGCAACCCAACCTCTTTTCGCTCTCGCTCGAGACCCTTCCGACGCAGGAATCCACGATCCCTTGCCCATCCCTCACGTTTCAAGGTAAGCTTATTTTTATTACTTTTGTTTTTTTACCGTTCTTGGTTAGGTAGTCCTCGTTCCGGGGATCACCGCGCCGCCGCCACCAAGATGGAGGCGGGCGCCGGCGGCGACGGGACGCCGCGGCCGCGAGCGGCGCTCCCGCGCAGGGCCAACGCGGGTGGGACGCCGCGCGGCACGTTGCCGCGCGGGGCCACCCGCGGGCGGGGCGCCGCGCGGCGTGTCGCCGCGCGGGGTCGCCTGTCACGCCCCGGGTGTAAACCAGAACCCGGGCTCGTCTACAGATCCGCCGTATACACGGAATTTTCCGTGTATACGAAGCGCTGGTAACCTGCTCAAATATAAAAGATATAATAAAAGAGCATAAACAGAGCTAAACTAGAACTAATACATCTCAGATAAAGCTGAAAAGTAAAGTGCAGAAATAAACTCTCAATAATACAAATATCTCTCCCAGCTCACTGATCAAATACAACCAGCCGGTCGCAGCCGGACCCAAAAGAAATGAAAAGTAGAGTATCTGAGAGTATCTGGGGTACATCTAGTAACTGAACTGGTGCCTGGGTAGACCGCTATCTAATCCGCGATCCACTTACCTCGGTCCGCTGAGGAGGGTCCCGCAACTCCCGCAGACGACTCTGCAAAACAAAGGGAAAGAGAAAAGAGAAAGCAGTGGGGGTGAGAACTACTGTAAACAGCAGCCTCCCCCTAGTGGGTAGACCTCACTCAAATGTGCCCACTAGGACTATAAGAGGCGGAAGAATGAACAAAGGTGGTAAGCTGAAACAAAACTGCTGATGATGAATGAAGCTACCACTACATGCCTCTAATGAGCTAACAGATAGTATAGCTATATGTATGCATCAGAAGGTAAATGCCTGTCTGCCTAGACCCAATCGATACACCAGTAAGCACTGGTACTGCCTGCTCTGCCTGCCTGCCCAATCGGGTATGCTGGCCACACATAACACCGATAGGGGATGAGAGTCCCGAGGACTCGAAGCCTGTAAAAACGCACACTCCGGAGTGGCACTCGAGGGGAGCGACCCACACGAGTATAATGCCTGGGTAACAAGTGCCAAAATAATGCCTGGGCAACAAGTACCAAATCAGCAGGACTGGATCATGACTCTGATCAAAGTGGGAAAGCCCATCCACTAAAAGGAGACCCGATCTCAACCCGATGCAAGATAAACAAATAGTGGGAAATCCCATCCACTAAAAGGAGACCCGATACCCAATCTGATGCAATAACCACTGTCTGGTCAACCGCCCAAGGTCCGCGGTTGCCGCAATACCCTGCCACCAAACCTGCCTGTCCCCAAAATCCAAGATCCACAATCGGGTAGAATAATCGATATCCGGTCAACCGCCTACGGTCCGCGGTTGCCGCAATGCCCTGTCCTCACAGTCTGCCTGTCCCAAAACCCACAACTGTCTGACTACACTATCCCAGCCCCTGCTCGAACCCGAGCGTACTATCCCCCAAATGTAGACAAAAGAAGAGAAAAGCATGGTTTCTCCTAAGTCAATTCCAGCATGATAGTGTAGCAGAAAAAGGTGGCCTAACTAAATGTCCAATCAAGCATGCAAAGTCCATTGTTCAAAAGCAGAGTTTAAGTATTATGATCTTTCCCCATAACAGGGATGCCACTAATTAAACTTCCATTTGCCAAGTAATCCCATGTCCATTTATCACATAAACATAAGAGGTCCCAATGTGTACAAGCAATATAGTCCAATTCCCAATTACCCTGCCATCATTACTTTTTACCGGTTCATTTAGCAATGTAATAAAAGCAACTCAAATAGGCCTAGTGGGGACATCACAAGTAGGAGGTTAAACAACGGTACCCACCTCGAGCGCTAAATCCAAGTTCCGACGGCGAAGTCCGCGCTCGATCTCCAAGAATCTCCGCAATACTGTGCCAAGGGTCCCAAAGAATACACACAAATTACTATCTCAATTTAATCCGTAATCTGTCCTCAAAAATCAGATTCACTGTTCAGCTGTTTTTACCTGCGAATCGTGCCGACAAAATTCCCCGAAAAATACACTGCGATCTACGCGACGATCCGGTCGAAACAAGTACCTGCACGTTTTCCCACGATTTTTCTGTGCTGAGAACAAAAATCGACAAGAGGACTACCTCAAACAATCCTTCATCCCAAAACAGCAATATAAGAATCTGTAAAAAGAGGTTCCTCACCCTCAGGGAAAATCCACGGAAATCCAAGAAAATTCCAGTAGACTCCTCGCGATGTGTAGATGCAAATCCCCTTTTGAATCGCCCTGTTTCGATGCTCGAGCGCGAAGTTATCGCCAAAACAAGATGGTGCTGTCCGAAAACTCCGCGACGGAAAAAGGGTCACAAAGAAGCCACAAAATCACCATCAAAACCTCGGAATCTGATGAAACTCACAAAAGAGAAGATGAAGCCCTACCTGTCTAGAATCCGATGGCGCAAAAATCGTGAAAATAGGTTGTCGGGGTGAACCGGGGGAGCTTGAACACCGAGAAGCGACGAATCAGGTAGCTCAAGAACAATCGTCGCGCCGCGCCGGAAAAATTGCAAACCTCGGGATCCGAACCTCCACAATTCTCGGGAATGCTACAGTGGATAGAGGATTGGGAGAGGAAAATTTGTCTAAGAGGGAGCTCGGGCTGGAAATGCACAGGAAGAGAGAAATCGGGCTTCAAATGCCAAAGGGAGCTTAAAAAGGAGAAAAAAAATCCATTTTAATGGATTCGGGCCGCAATTCGGCCCGGATCCGCCAGCCCGGGTCGGACGCGCCCCGTCCGACCGGGCGGAGCCAACCAGACGGCGACACGCGTCCCCACAGGGGATCGGCGCGCATCCCGCACAGCGGACAGCCGTGCGGGGCGCGCCGCCGCCCGACGCGTGTCCCGACCAGCCGACCGCCGCGCCTGCCCGCACAGTAGCCGCTGCCCCTCCTGCCCGCACGGTTGACCAGCCTATCGGGAGGCGCCACGCGTCCAGTCTCTGACCGCTGCACCCAGTGCACGAACTTCCATGCACCGCACCAGTAACACTCTGCCACGTGTCCACCGCGGTGCACCGTGAACCCAAGCCAGCCATCCTGCTCCCTGCGCCGAGTGCTGTGAGCCGACCAACCAACAGATGCCACGTGTCCCCGCCTTGGTGCACGCCCGCGCGGTGGACCGGCCGCCTGCCCGCGCCCCCGCCGCTGCTGCCCGCGCCCTCAGCGCCTGCCCGCGGCCCTCCGCCGCCTGCCCGCCGCCTTCCGCCGCCCTCCGCCGCCGCCCGCCGCCGCCGGCCGCCGCCGGCGATCGCCGGAAATACTGTTCCGGCGTGAACAGTAACCCGAAGCCCAAAATTCATGCAAATACACTATCTGAAGCGTTTTCGCGCGCTGAATCCGATTTTGACGTCCGTTTCGCCAAATTCCCACTCTAAAAATTGCCGGATGCCCCCGGAAGAGCGTTCTTGGTCCAAATCTCGCGCCGAGCCCAATCTCAATATCCGTTTTGCGCGCAAACACCTCTAAACGACCGACGGGGTCCCCCGATCACCCACGTGATCCATTTTAAGCCCGAAGTCTAACACTTGTGTCCAATCATGCCCCGAACACCTCCAGCACCCCGCGTAGGCCTCCAGTGGCCACCCCAAAGCATCGCAACAGCTCTGCGGAGATCCAGGTCATCACATCCTCCCCCACTAAAAGAAAGTTTCGTCCTCGAAACTAAAGTCATTCCTCAACACGAAAACTCAACCAACAGGGGGGGTAAATATCCAATCATCCACCACTCTAGCTCCCAAACTACCAAATACCTCAACCAGAGGCACTATGCAATCCTTGGGTCTCTAACCAGAACGAAACAAAGGAGAACACGTCCAGAGGACCACGCTACCTCAACAAGGTACAGCTGGGCTAACTGCTCGGCCATCAAGTAGTCTGCACCGGTACAAGCATCTGCCCCTCCCAGGGCCTAAGATAATCCATCCACCAGTCCGTCGACCCAAAAGCTCGATCCAAATACCTCTGTACTCCAAAGTATCCGATATAAGTCCCCCAACTGGTCTCAGAACCTCAGATCTCCAAAACCAAGCCGTCGGGAGGTAGAAGCAATCAACACTCAGCCAGGAGCAGTCGAGAGAACCAGATCGCAAATCCATCTTCGCGAAGACCCAATATCCTTGCAGTTAGTAAATCAAATCCCCAAGCTTGACAGAAGGGTGCTAGCTCCCGACGATCACTTTATCAAATTCTTACGGGCTCTCACAAAGCCGAAGTGAACCAACCTTCCACACTCGAATAGCACCGGTGCCCCCAAAGGTGCCACACTTGGCCTGACACAAATCCAACACATCAAATCCTGGAGTTGGGTCCTCAACCCCCAAACTGGTGCCATGCCAAACAACTCCGGTAGGAGGACAGCTAGAAACTCACCACCAAAAGGGGTATCACCAAGTCCCGATGCCGCCGCAGATCCCTCAAACACACCAGCAAACAAGCTACTTGTTACGGATTTTGAGTTGGCGTATTTCGTGAATAGTTTAAGTCTTGAGGATTGAAGATGAAGAAACTGTGGATCATATACCTCAATCTCAAGAAAGAAGAATTCAAAAGGATCAGGTACGTTTAACTAAATAATTTTGATGATCCGAATACTTCTCATAGTGTAGAAACACCTGGAAGAGGTTTTAATTGCATATTCATCAAAAACTGGACATGGGACATGTTCAGGATCCGGATCGTGGACTTTCAATCCGGATCCCGAAAGGTGTTCGTTCATACATTGCTGCAATCCGGATCATAGCTTGGACAGTCCGGATCCCGAATGGGGTGTTTTGTGAAAATGTATGAACGATCCGGATCGTGGATTATGATCCGGATCCCGAACAGGTGATTTTCTGGAAACTGCATTCTGTGCGTCTGCGATCCGGATCGTGGCTTATGCAATCCGGATCGCCGTCGGTAAAACTTTCCAGAAAAGTTTGTTTTTGATCCGAATATTCTTCCTAGGGTTTCTAACCTATAAATAGCCCTTCCATTTCATTTCTAGGGCATCGGAAAAAGAGCCGTCATTTTCAAATATCATTTTATACGGCCTTAGATCCACATATAGAGAAGAACGGAAATCATTAGATCTATTCTAATGGTTCTTCATCTATATTGATTAGTTTGATTCTAGGTTTTCATACTCATATCTTGAGTTGAATCAAACTAATGAATACTTAGATGGTATTTCCGATCTACTCTTGATCTAAGTATTCGGCGGATCATCACCACCCAAACAAACAACGATTTACCCCAAAATCGGCGCGTGGACTCGCGTGGCCTTGTGGATTCAAGGTGCATCGCTCTCGTGGATTCGGAGCGAGGTGCGTTCGTGGATTCGAAGCGTGCCATTGGGTGAAGACCGTGGATTCGGTCGGACGTCGTGGACTCGACGTTGGACGCTGTGGATTCAGCGTTGGGCGCGGATCGTGGATTCGAGAAGCGTCGTGGAGCGAGCGGAGAAGATCTACTAGGGCGTATGGTAAAAGGTTGAGTCGTCTGTGAGTACGTTATATCACCTTGTACGTGTGTTAATTCTAGTGGATTTCGCCGTGTTATCGGTCCCGTGGTTTTTTACTCCGGTTTGGAGTTTTTCCACGTAAAAATCTTGTGTGTTCTTTTATTTTTCCGCATTGGGTTTTATCGCACAATGATTTTTTGAGTGTTTATTGTTTACACCTATTCACCCCCCTCTAGGTGTTTTTTCCCCTATTTAGATCCTTATTAACCTAAACCCAACAAGTGGTATCAGAGCGGGAATAGGGTTGTAAACAATGGTTGAAGGTGGAAACATCAATCGACCCCCTTTCTTTGATGGAACTAATTATGCGTACTGGAAAGTACGGATGAAAGCTTTCTTAATTTCCATCGACGAAAGGGTGTGGCAATCAATTGAATTAGGATGGTCTAATCCAACTGAAATTTTAGATGATGTTCGCACCTTAAAACCTAGGTCGAAATGGACCAAGGAAGAGATAGACTTATCTTCTTACAATGGCAAAGGGATTAATGCTCTATTTAATGCTTTGTCACAAACTGAGTTCTCTCGCGTCTCGGCATGTGAGACTGCGAAAGAAATCTGGGATGTTCTTCAAGTTACGCATGAGGGAACTAACCTAGTGAAGATTCAGAAACTGCAAATGCTTACGAGCAAGTTTGACTCTATCTCTATGGCAGAGAATGAATCCTTCACTGACTATTACACACGATTGCAAGACATCGTGAACTCATGTGCTAACTTGGGAGAGAAGATTCCAGAATTTAAAGTTGTAAGAAAAATTCTAAGAACTCTTCCTGAACGATTTCGCCCGAAGGTTGCAGCCATTGAAACAATTAAACACCCGGACGAAATGCGTGTAGAAGAATTAGTAGGTGCTTTACAAACTTATGAAATGACTTTTCCTACTAACTATTCTTCTGGAAAGGCATCCTCTTCTAAGTCTTCAGGTTACGCATTGAAATCAACTAAAGAAGAAGACGCGGATTCATCCTCCTCGGACGACGACGAGAACATTTCTATGGAGGACTTTGAGAAGCAGCTCGCTCTCTTGACAAGGAAGTTTCGCCGCAACTTTCGAAGGGGAAATTCAAGCAAAACTCCATCCTTCGGAAAGTCGAAGAAAGGCAAGGGTTCTTCAAGCTACAAGTCAAGAAGCCAAGAGAACTTCTCAAAGGATAAGAAAAGTTCTGAGGGACAAGTTCAGTGTTTCAAATGTCGAGGCTACGGCCACATAGCAACGGAATGTCCCAACAAGAATCCGGCTAAGAAGAAAGCGATGCAAGCAGTTACTTGGGATGACAACTCCACGTCAAATGAGTCATCGTCAAGTGATGAAGAAGACAACGCGACAGCTTTCCACGCGTCCACCACATCTTCATCCTTCATGTGCTTAATGGCAAGTACATCCGACTCACTGTCCAACTCCACTGTGGAAAAGATTGCAACGGACGATGAATCAGATGATTCGGAAGGTGAAGATTTTGTTTTAGCCTACCATAACTTTTGAGGGATTCAAAGAAACTGGCTAAGCAAAACAAGGGGTTGAAAGAGAGATTACAGGATCTTGAAGATGAAGTAAAAAGAGTAACCTCTATCTCAACCGATCTTGAAGTGGAAAGGGACAATCTGATTAAGACAAATGTTTCCCTTCAAGAGTCCAATGAGCATTTCGAGAAGAGTTATATAGATATGGTGAACAAAGCGAATTACTTCTTGAAGCTCAACGGCGAGGCCCGACAGGAAAAATTGGAAATGACAGAGACCATACGCCAACTAAAGGATGACTTACAGAGATTTTCTTCTGGAAGGAGTAAGTTGGACAGACTTCTTGGTCTCGGTCAAAGAAACAAGTTCGGCCTCGGATACACTCAAACTGGAGACATTCCAAGTTCGAGTGGTACGGTATTTGTGCCTCGTCGGTATCTCCTCCTCCGACACCGGTGTTCACGACAAGCAACGACAACGAACCTACTACATCTTCTTCGGAATCGACAAGAACCAAGGTATGTTTTCGTTGTGGCATTTCAGGGCACATAAGAAGAAACTGCAAGACTGGAGCCAAACGCACACCTCAAGAACATCTTGCAACAACTACCAAAAGGGCTATTCCTCGGAAAACAACTCCAATCAAATTGACGGAAAAGAGCCTTGGTAGTACACCGCTCAAGACGACATCATCAAGGAGCAGCAATTCTTCAAGCAAGACGCTCTCACCTAGGAAATCAACTTCACGACCATTACCGACGCATCCAAAAAGGTTTGGGTGCGCAAAGGTGAAATCTTTCCCTGTCTTGCTACCAATGTTTCCTTGCATGCATATGATAGTTCGTCTTGGTACCTGGATAGCGGGTGTTCCCGTCATATGACCGGCGATAAAAACTGTTTTCAAACTTTTGAGAAAAACTCCGGAGGACTTGTTGTTTTCGGAGATGGTCGGTCTTCCAAAATTGTTGGAAAGGGAACGGTAGCTATTCCAGATGGCCCGGTTCTAGATAATGTATTATTTGTTCATGGCCTTAAGACTAACCTCATAAGCATAAGTCAACTGTGTGATAGTGGTTATTCAGTTAATTTTTCATCTGATAAATGCACTGTAACTGACATGAACCATGCTTTCTTTTTAAAGGGGGTTAGATCAGAAAACAACTGTTATGTAGTTCCTTCTAAGATTTCTGAAAAATGTAACCTAGCATCTTTGAAAAATGAAACACTTTGGCATGAAAGGCTAGGTCACATAAACTTTAAGGAACTTTCTAGAATTTCAAATAAAGATGTGGTCAAGGGGGTTCCGAAACTTTCTTTTGAACAAAACCTTGTGTGTGGCGGTTGCCAAAAGGGAAAACAGTCTAGGACTGCACACAAGAATTTGAACCACATAGGTACAAAACGGCCTTTGGAACTTTTGCATATGGACTTAATGGGGCCAACTCGTCAACCATCTCTGGGAGGTAAATGGTATATTTTCTTGTTGGTTGATGATTTTTCTAGATATACTTGGGTAGCCTTTCTAAAAGAAAAAGCTGATACCTTTGATTCTTTTCTCGAAATCTGCAATCGTATTATGATAGAAAAGAATGAAAGGATTACTCGAGTTAGGAGTGATAGAGGTGGGGAATTCATAAATTCCAAATTCATTGATTTTTGCATTTCTAATGGCATTAAACATGAATTCTCCGCACCTTACACACCTCAACAAAATGGTGTAGTCGAGCGCAAAAACAGGGTCGTACAGGAAATGGCACGTGTTATGCTTCACAGCCGGAACTTACCTTTATATTTTTGGGCTGAAGCGGTGAACACTGCTGTTTATGTTATCAATCGCGTGTATTTGCGCCCGGGGACTTTGAATACACCATATGAACTTTGGTTTTGTAGAAAACCTAACATCAAATATTTTCGCATTTTTGGGAGTCGGTGTTTTATTTTACGTGATCGTGAGAATCTTGGAAAATTTGACTCTCGAAGTGACGAAGGGATTTTCTTAGGTTATTCTACAAACAGCAGAGCATATCGAGTTTTTAACTTAGAATCTAAGACGATCGTAGAATCGATAAATGTTAAGGTAGATGAAGCTTTTCACTTTGAATCTGAAAAATCTACCCTCGATATCTCTCTTGATGATGATACACCTGCTAATGCATCTTCTTCTAACAATTCTTTCGATAATAATGTTGATGCATCTAACGGTTCTTCAAGCTTATCTGATGTGCAGGAATCATCTCGTGTACCTCCGCCTACTCCTCTACCTCAAACGTTACGCATCTCCAAGGATCACCCTGAATCGAACATAATTGGAGATCCACAAGAAGGAGTTAGAACACGGAGACAATTGGTTTGCGGATTTGCATGCTATGTATCTCAAATCGAACCAAGGAATGTTGATGAAGCTCTCCAAGATGATTATTGGATTAAAGCAATGCAGGAAGAGCTCCATCAATTCGAGCGAAACAAAGTCTGGGAACTGACGAAGCCTCCGAAGCAACACAATGTGATAGGTACCAAATGGATCTTCAAGAACAAGAAAAACGAAGAAGGTACTATCATCAGGAACAAAGCAAGGTTAGTTGCTCAAGGCTATTCTCAAGTAGAAGGTATAGACTTTGATGAAACCTTCGCCCCTGTAGCTAGACTCGAGTCCATTCGTATATTGTTTGCGATCGCTTGTCATTTTAAAATCAAATTATTTCAAATGGACGTTAAGAGCGCCTTTTTAAATGGATTTTTAAATGAGGAAGTTTATGTAGCTCAACCGAAAGGTTTTGTGGATCATAAACTACCTAACCATGTTTTTCGACTGAAAAAGGCTCTTTACGGTCTGAAACAAGCACCGCGAGCATGGTACGAAAGGTTGACAAAGCACCTTTTGGAAAAGGGCTACACTCGAGGGGGAGCTGACAGGACTCTCTTTGTGAAGCATTATCAAAACAATTTCATAGTTGCTCAAATCTATGTTGATGACATTGTTTTTGGAGCAACAAGAGATAATGATGCTTCTAAATTCGCGGAGACCATGGAAAGCGAATTTGAGATGTCCATGATGGGCGAGTTGAATTATTTTCTTGGATTACAAGTTAAGCAGAACGATGAAGGAATTCACTTGTGTCAATCCAAGTATGCACTGGAGTTGGTCAAAAAGTTTGATCTTGAAAATTCTAAAGATTTTCCAACTCCAATGGGAACTAGCCATAAGGGACTTGGAAGTGAATCACAAAGTGAGAATGTAGACGAGAAACTGTACCGCAGTATGATTGGAAGTCTACTATATCTCACGGCTAGTCGCCCGGATATATCCTTCAGTGTTGGGATTTGTGCGAGATATCAATCAGCACCGAAGGAGGTTCACCTGAAAGCGGTGAAACGGATCATCCGGTATATCAAAGGTACAATCAATTTCGGAATTTGGTATCCTATGGGAACGACTTTGGATATTGTTGGATACTCAGATGCCGATTGGGCTGGATCGGTGGATGACCGGAAAAGCACGAGTGGTGCATGCTTCTATCTTGGCCACTGCCTTGTTGCATGGCACAGTAAGAAACAGAACTGCATAGCACTCTCGACTGCCGAAGCGGAGTACATTTCTGCAGGAAGTTGCTCAACCCAATTGATTTGGATGAAGAGCGTGTTGAGCGATTTCCGAATTTCAACATCTTCGGTAACCATTTTATGTGACAACACTAGTGCCATTAACATTTCTAAAAACCCTGTGTTGCACTCTAGAACAAAACATATTGAACTTAGATATCATTTTCTTAGAGAGCTAGTTGAATCAAACATTCTTCAACTGTCATATATTTCAACTGAAGATCAATTAGCCGACATCTTAACAAAACCTTTGGATCAAAAACGTTTCATTCACTTGCGAAAAGCAATTGGCATGCTTTCCTTGAAATAAACTCTTTTGAAACCTTTGCTTAGATTAGGTTTTGTTTTTGTTCTTGTTTTGTTTTGTTCTTTATCTATGTTCTGTACATAGCACACTAATTGAGCATAAATCATAATTGACTTTAATTGCATCCTTTTATGCATTTAGAAATTTATTATGTTTTTGATGTCATAATGTTTCAATGTTGCAATGATCATTTACGTTAATTAAACCATCTTTCTGTGATCAAAGTCAATTTCTCTCTCAATGATCTCTTGGTATAGTCATTATCATATTTGATTGCTTAGTCGAGTATGAATTCGAGATCAATGGTTTGGTTGAATACTTTATATATTAAATAATTGATAGCCAATTGAGGGGGAGTCAATGAAATGTGAAATGCTCAAAAGATGTGGAAAGAGTTACATCCCAATGAGGAGTGTGAAAACTACCACCACATGGAGAAAATGAAAGAAAAAGGAACTCCATGAATGAAAAGCAAACTTTTGTTTGAAAAATTGTTGATAAACTCATATTGAAATACTTGACTCAGTCGTATTTCATGGTTGGTATAAGGTGGGATTTTTGATTTAAGATGCTCAAAGAGCCACTCCTTCAACAGATTGTCTAGATATATTATTTAACTTATCTGGGATTTCAAACATCTATTGATCTTGGTACTTCATTTTCTTTACTGAAATTGATGATTTGATAAAGACATTACACATAGGATCAAGATAGATGTAATTGAAGTTGTTCAACTTTAAGTGTTTTAACTTTCGTAAATCTTCGTTTCATTTTTGGATATTTTTGATAGATTTTTCATAATCTATTTCTTGTTGTATGAAACGATGTCATTTGTTTAAAGTTGACATGATAATGTGCTTACATACTTTTTCTGGATTTTATGTATTTTTCTTAATTTTTCTGAAGAAAAAGGTGTAGCCGATCCGGATCGTGGCAAGTGATCCGGATCCCGAACGCAGGATTTTTCCGCGTGTGGCCGATCCGGATCACATTCTCGGCCGATCCGGATCGCGGCTAGGGTTCTATATAGAAACTTTCAGATTCGAGATTTCTTTACCCTAATTTCTGGTTTTCAAGCTTCTAGAGTTTCTCTCTCTAGATTTCTTGCTTCCTGGTGCTTCAAAACTCAAAGTTCTTCGGATTCAAGTAAGTTTTCATGATCAAAACTCGGTTTTTCACAGTTTTTCTGTTTTTTCATCAAACGTGAGTTGAAAAGTTGGATTTTTTTCGTTTGTGAATGGTTTTTGATCAAATTTCTTTTGAAATAAGAACTCTGGATCAATTAGTTTTACTTTTATGCTGGGATTTCACTTGATTAACGAGTTTTTAGGCTTCGATTTCTAAAAATTCGGTTTTAGGGCATAAAAGAGGAATTTTTGTAAATCATGGATTTGATCTATTTTTAAAATTCTTTTTGGAAAACTAATTTGATTCTTGGCTTCTCTATATGATTATGATTGTCTAGGTACAATTTTTCAAATTTTTCAAAATTGACGATTTTTCATATGTTCTTGAGTTGGTCTTCACAGGACATTTTCTAAAAACTCAAAGCACTGACAAAATGGTGATCACCTGGATCATTTTCCTGCTCACTGCCATGGTTCATGTGAAGGACTCTGCAAAGCCGAAGAGAAGCAAGAGGACAAAAAGAGCAAAAGCTGACTCCGATACTGAATCGGAAACTGAATCGATTGACTGGGACACAATTGAAGTTGAAGGGGCTGTCCCAACTGCTGCAAAGGGGAAGGCTCCTGCTGAAGCTCCCAAATCTAAACCTCCTCCTACTGCAGCTGAGAAAGGAAAGGCGCCAATGGAGCCTACCGGAAAAAGAGTGAAAACCTCGGCAAGGAAAAGAAGTGGTGCCCAAGGCATTTCAATCAATGAACCTATGGACAACCTGCCACCATTTCAGGGATTCGTCAGCTCCACACGAATCAAAGATTTTGAAAAGAGGGAATGCATAGGAGAACGACATGTCAATGTACAACAGATGAGGGATAGATCTGCAGAGTTTGGAGCTCTGTTTGATCAAGTTGGTCTTGGTCCGATCTGCAACTTTTCTGAGAAAACTGGGTACTGTCCACACTCAGTTCGGATCTTCTATCAGAATGCAGCAGGTCTTATTGATGAAGCTGATGGACGCCGAGAATTTCATACCTTTGTAAAAGGTATCAAGATCAAAGTCACTCCCCAACTGATTGGAGAGGTGCTCGGTATGACAGCCATCTCAGACGGAGTTCATTATTTGAAGACTCAGGTCTTCACAGCCAAATCTTGGAGAATAGTAGTAAATGGAACCTGCTCTCCGGATACTACGTCTGCCGGAAATTCAGTTTACTCCAGGGAACTCAAGAAGGAGTACAAGTACTTAAACTTCATTATTTGCTACAACATTCTTCCCAACATGAACACGAAAATCGTCCGATGGGATAGGTTGCTATTTCTTTATCTTCTTGGAAATCCATCTGCGACAATGGGAGCAAACCTGAACATCCCCTACCTCATTTGGAATAGGATGACGCGGTATGTCGAACACTCACATCCCTCTGAGCGACTACCATATCCAATGATTATAATGCGCATCCTTAGGAGATTTAAGGTGGATACGAGCGCGAGTTCGTATTTGTATAGTTTGGGGACAATAAATGAGACAACCATTGTCAAGTCTTTGACAACAAAGCAGGATGATCCCCCTTCTCCTCCAATTGGCCAACGAGTTCGAACTCATGCAACTTCTTCCACTGCCCCCGTTCCTCCGAAACAGAAGGCACCTGCATCTACTTCGGACGATGATGCCTCGGTAACATCCATCTTCAAAGAACAACAGCGGCTTTCAAATGAACAAGAACGTATGTCCGCTGAATTTTCTGAAATGAAAGGCGATCTTCATGTTATGAAAAACGAGATGGAAATTATCACAGCTTCTCAAGTCACTTTGACCAAGTCAGTCTCTTCAGTAAAGAAACTTGTGAAGAAGTTGTTTGCGAAAATGGGTTGCACGACCTCGGATGACTCCGACTCTCAGGAGTAAATCTATGTTATAATCATTTTCCTCTGACTTTGCTTTTTGTTCTGTTTTGCAGGTTTATGATGTGTGTTTATGTTGTTAACTCTCCTTTTGTTGTAATTATTTGGCTTGTTTTGTGACAAAAAGGGGGAGAGAGTTAGCGAAAACAATGAACAATGAATGAACAATGGTGAACAAGATTGTGATATCAAGGTAAGTATGAATCTCAACTCAACTTTGGTTTTCTTTTGTGGATTGTGACATGCTTCTATACTAACTATTTGACTAACTATTTGGGCATGTAATATGACTAACAAGTTGATGTTGGACTAACATACTTTGACATTTGGTTTTCGACTGCTTAGAAGATATGTTGGTTTTAACTATGTTTCTTTCACATATCTGATTCTTTTAAATGTCATGGTGAGATCAAACTCTATCTCTGCACTTGGTTTTTCTATGTTCCAATTCTTGAGGTATCTAACGAATTTGTTTGTCAAGAATGTTTTCTGTGTGCAGAGGTTACAGATGTCTAAGTCTAGAGTCTGTCTTAGGAGTTTATCTCATGTTTTTAATTTCTGGAACTCTTTTGTAAATTTTTGTTGTATGGTGATAGCAACAAAAATATCTTTTTGAATTTTCTTTGTGGATCTGTGTTTTGTCACGAAACCGCCAAAGGGGGAGATTGTTACGGAATTTGAGTTGGCGTATTTCGTGATTGTTTAAGTCTTGAAGATTGAAGATGAAGAAACTTGGATCATATACCTCAATCTCAAGAAAGAAGAATTCAAAAGGATCAGGTACGTTTAACTAAATAATTTTGATGATCCGAATACTTCTTATAGTGTAGAAACACTTGGAAGAGGTTTTAATTGCATATTCATCAAAAACTGGACATGGGACATGTTCAGGATCCGGATCGTGGACTTTCAATCCGGATCCCGAAAGGTGTTCGTTCATACATTGCTGCAATCCGGATCACAGCTTGGGCAGTCCGGATCCCGAATGGGGTGTTTTGTGAAAATGTATGAACGATCCGGATCGTGGATTATGATCCGGATCCCGAACAGGCGATTTTCTGGAAACTGCATTCTGTGCGTCTGCGATCCGGATCGTGGCTTATGCAATCCGGATCGCCGTCGGTAAAACTTTCCAGAAAAGTTTGTTTTTGATCCGAATATTCTTCCTAGGGTTTCTAACCTATAAATAGCCCTTCTATTTCATTTCTAGGGCATCGGAAAATAGAGCCGTCATTTTCAAATATCATTTTATACGGCCTTAGATCCACATATAGAGAAGAACGGAAATCATTAGATCTATTTAATGGTTCTTCATCTATATTGATTAGTTTGATTCTAGGTTTTCATACTCATATCTTGAGTTGAATCAAACTAATGAATACTTAGATGGTATTTCCGATCTACTCTTGATCTAAGTATTCGGCGGATCATCACCACCCAAACAAACAACGATTTACCCAAAATCGGCGCGTGGACTCGCGTGGCCTTGTGGATTCAAGGTGTTATCGCTTTCGTGGATTCGGAGCGAGGTGCGTTCGTGGATTCGAAGCGTACCATTGGGTGAAGACCGTGGATTCGGTCGGACGTCGTGGACTCGACGTTGGACGCTGTGGATTCAGCGTTGGGCGTGGATCGTGGATTCGAGAAGCGTCGTGGAGCGAGCGGGAAGATCAACTAGGGGCGTATGGTAAAAGGTTGAGTCGTCTGTGAGTACGCTATATCACCTTGTACGTGTGTTAACTCTAGTGGATTTCGCCGTGTTATCGGTCCCGTGGTTTTTTACTCCGGTTTGGAGTTTTTCCACGTAAAAATCTTGTGTGTTCTTTTATTTTTCCGCATTGGGTTTTATCGCACAATGATTTTTTGAGTGTTTATTGTTTACACCTATTCACCCCCCTCTAGGTGTTTTTTCCCCTATTAGATCCTTATTAACCTAAACCCAACAACATCATTCATTGTTTCATTGTTCAGAGTTCTCTCTAACTCTCTCCCCCTTTTTGTCACAAAATAAAGCCAAAACGTAGCAATAGCTATAACATGTAAGGAGAGTTAAAAAAAAAAAGTTCTAGTAATATGCACAACCTGAGAACTAAACGAAAAGTATCAATAAGACTAAAAACTTAAAATCCTGCACAAAAAGAAAAGAAAAGGAAATGAGTCAAAAATGATCAGTTGTCAGAATCTGAGTCTTCAGAACTTGTGCAACCCATCTTGTAGAACATCTTTGTCAATCGCTTGTGCACAGAATTGACCTTTTTAGTGATAGTAATGTGAGCTGCCGTGACTATTTCAAGCTCATTGCAAATTCTGTGTTGTTCTTTCAAGATCTGTTCTTGCTTGACAGATAGTTGTTGTTGCAACTTGAAGATCGAAGTCAATGATGCTTCATCATCCGTGCCGGGTTCTTGTCGAGACGTTGAGGCCGAGGTGCCGTCACAAGGTTTCTTTCCAATAACATGAGGTAATTTGTGAAGTGACTTCACAATTGTTGATTCATCTATCATCCCGCAACTGTGCTGATATGATGTTGAGCTTACATCAATGTCAAACTTTCGTAAGATCCTCATGATGAGTAGAGGAAATGGAAGTCGCTCAGAAGGATGAGGATGCACAATGTATCTTGACATTCTGTTCCAAATATATAGGGAATATTCATGTTCAATCCAATAGCCTCAGAGGGATGACCTATGAGATATAGGAATAGCAGCCGCTCCCATCTCACAACCTTGGTCTGCATGTTGGGCAGAATGTTATAACATGTTATGAAGTTTAGAAAACGGTACTCCAGTCGTAGAAGTTTGGATCTGACACTCTTGCCGTCAACTGATTTAGTTCCTTCCAAACAGATCCTGTCGATCACAGTTTGCCACAATGCAGTTGTCAAACTTTTTCCTTTCAAAAAGTTAAGCCCCGATGTGCTAGATTCCATTCCAAGGACTTCACCAATTAACTGCGGTGTGATCTTAATCTTCATTCCTTGGATGTTTGTATAGAAATGCATAGACCCATTTTCATCCTCTTGAAGATGTCTCGCATTCGTGTAGAAGGTTCTCACACGATACAAACAATATCCTAGAAGTTCAGGGAACCGGCAGACTTGAAGAAGAGAAGCTTGTTCAATTAAGGTTCCAAATTCTGGTGAATGATTGCGAAGGGCTTCAATGTTGACATGACGTTCTCCGATGCATTCACGTCGTTCAAAAGCTCGAAGACGGTCAGTATTAACGACTACCTCTTCAACACGTGGCGGAGAGTCAGGAGCTATTGGTGTGTCAACATTAGTGTCTCGTCTTAATCCAAAACGTCGAGCAAGTCGTTTCCGTTTCACAGAGATAGTTGGAGCAGACATAGGAGCTTTCCCAGTGTCCATGGGTGCTTTCCTTTTTGTTTAGATTTAGTAGGCAATACCTCATCATCATCATCATCTGTCAACATATCCCAGTGTACTTCATCAGGGTTTTCTTCAAGTTCTGTGTCACTTATAACTTCCACTTCACCTTTTCGTTGGAGTTTCTTGGCTCGTTTCAGTTTGTTGGTTGCTCGAGTATGTACCATCGTAACCAGTAGCAGGATTAACCAAGAGAGTGCCATCAGTGATTGAGTTTAAGAGGTGTCCTGTGCAAACCAACTCAAGAACACATGAAAAATCGTCAATTTTGAAAAATTTGAAAAATTGTACCTAGACAATCATAATCATGTAGAGAAGCCAAGAATCAAATTAGTTTTCCAAAAAGAATTTTAAAAATAGATCAATTCCATGATTTTCAAAAATTCCTCTTTTATGCCCTAAACCAGAATTTTTAGAAATCGAAGCCTAAAAACTCGTTAATCTTGAGAAAACCCAGCATAAAAGCAAAACTAATTGACCCAGAGTTCTTATTTCAAAAGAAATTTGATCAAAAACCATTCACAAACGAAAAAGATCCAAGATTTCAACTCACGTTTGAAGAAAAAGATAAAAACTGTGAAAAACCGAGTTTTGATCAATAAAACTTACTTGAATCCGAAGAACTTTGAGTTTGGAAGCTCCAAAATGCAAGAAATCTAGAGAGAGAAGCTCTAGAGATTTTAGAACAAAAGATTAGGGTAAAAGAAATCAAATCCTCTTTGTTCTTATAAAAACCCTAGCCGTGATCCGGATCGGATCGAGAATGTGATCCGGATCGGCTACCCGCAGGAAGAATCCTGCGTTCGGGATCCGGATCACTTACCCCGATCCGGATCGGCTTCAACTTTTTCTCCAGAAAAATTCAGAAAAATTCCATAAAATCCAGAAAAAGTATGTAAGCACTTTACCATGTCAACTTTAAACAAAAGACATCGTTTCATACAACAAGAAATAGATTATGCAAAATCTATCAACAATACCCAAAAATGAAACGAAAATTTACGAAAGTTAAAACACTTAAAGTTGAACAACTTCAATTACATCTATCCTGATCTTATGTGTAATGCCTTTATCAAATCATCAATTTTGGTAAAGAAAATGAAATACCAAGATCAATAGATGTTTGAAATCCCAGATAAGTTAGATAATATATCTAGACAATCTGTTGAAGGAGTGGCTCTTTGAGCATCTTTTACTAAAAATCCCACCTTATACCAACCATGAAATACGACTGAGTCAAGTATTTCAATATGAATTTCATCAACAATTTTCAAAACAAAAATTTGCTTTTCATTCATGGAGTATCTTTTTCTTTCTTTCATTTTCTCCATGTGGTGGTAGTTTTCACACTCCTCATGGGATGTAACTCTTTCCACATCTTTTGAGCATTTTACATTTCATTGACTCCCCCTCAATTGGCTATCAATTATTTAATATATAAAGTATTCAACCAAACCATTGATCTCGAATTCATACTCGACTAAGCAATCAAATATGATAATGACTATACCAAGAGATCATTGAGAGAGAAATTGACTTTGATCACTTAAAAGATGGTTTAATTAACGTAAATGATCATTGCAACATTGAAATATTATGACATCAAAAGCATAATAAATTTCTAAATACATAAAAGGATGCAATTAAAGTCAATTATGATTTATGCTCAATTAATGTACTATGTATAAAGACATAGATAAAGAACAAAACAAAAACAAAAACAAAACCTAACCTAAGCAAAGGTTTCAAAAGAGGTTATTTCAAGGAAAGCATTCCAATTGCTTTACGCAAATGAATAAAACGTTTTTGATCCAAAGGTTTTGTTAAGATATCAGCTAATTGATCCTCAGTTGAAATATATGACAGTTGAAGAATGTTTGATTCAACTAGCTCTCTAAGAAAATGATATCTAAGTTCAATATGTTTTGTTCTAGAGTGCAACACAGGGTTTTTAGAAATGTTAATAGCACTAGTGTTGTCACATAAAATGGTTACCGAAGATGTTGAAATCCGAAAATCGCTCAACACGCTTTTCATCCAAATCAATTGGGTTGAACAACTTCCTGCAGAAATGTACTCCGCTTCGGCAGTCGAGAGTGCTATGCAATTCTGCTTTTTACTGTGCCATGCAACAAGGCAATGGCCAAGATAGAAGCATGCACCACTCGTGCTTTTCCGGTCATCCACTGATCCAGCCCAATCGGCATCTGAGTATCCAACAATATCCAAAGTCGTTCCCATAGGATACCAAATTCCGAAATTGATTGTACCTTTGATATATCGGATGATCCGCTTCACCGCTTTCAGGTGAACCTCCTTCGGTGCTGATTGATATCTCGCACAAATCCCAACACTGAAGGATATATCCGGGCGACTAGCCGTGAGATATAGTAGACTTCCAATCATACTGCGATACAGTTTCTCGTCTACATTCTCACTATGTGATTCACTTCCAAGTCCCTTATGGCTAGTTCCCATTGGAGTCGGAAAATCCTTAGAATTTTCAAGATCAAACTTTTTGACCAACTCCAGTGCATACTTGGATTGACACAAGTGAATTCCTTCATCGTTTTGTTTAACTTGTAATCCAAGAAAATAAGTCAATTCGCCCATCATGGACATCTCAAATTCGCTTTCCATGGTCTCCGCGAATTTGGAAGCATCATTATCTCTTGTTGCGCCAAAAACAATGTCATCGACATAGATTTGAGCAACTATGAAATTGTTTTGATAATGCTTCACAAAGAGAGTCCTGTCAGCTCCCCCTCGAGTGTAGCCCTTTTCCAAAAGGTGCTTTGTCAACCTTTCGTACCATGCTCGCGGTGCTTGTTTCAGACCGTAAAGAGCCTTTTTCAGACGAAAAACATGGTTAGGTAGTTTATGATCCACAAAACCTTTCGGTTGAGCCACATAAACTTCCTCATTTAAAAACCCATTTAAAAAGGCGCTCTTAACGTCCATTTGAAATAATTTGATTTTAAAATGACAAGCAATCGCAAACAATATACGAATGGACTCGAGTCTAGCTACAGGGGCGAAAGTTTCATCAAAGTCTATACCTTCTACTTGAGAGTAGCCTTGAGCAACTAACCTTGCTTTGTTCCTGATGATAGTACCTTCTTCATTTTTCTTGTTCTTGAAGATCCATTTGGTACCTATCACATTGTGTTGCTTCGGAGGCTTCGTCAATTCCCAGACTTTGTTTCGCTCGAATTGATGGAGCTCTTCCTGCATTGCTTTAATCCAGTAGTCATCTTGGAGAGCTTCATCAACATTCCTTGGTTCGATTTGAGATACATAGCATGCAAATCCGCAAACCAATTGTCTCCGTGTTCTAACTCCTTCTTGTGGATCTCCAATGATGTTCGATTCAGGGTGATCCTTGGAGATGCGTAACGTTTGAGGTAGAGGAGTAGACGGAGGTACACGAGATGATTCCTGCACATCAGATAAACTTGAAGAACCGTTAGATGCATCATTATTATCGAAAGAATTGTTAGAAGAAGATGCATTAGCAGGTGTATCATCATCAAGAGAGATATCGAGGGTAGATTTTTCAGATTCAAAGTGAAAAGCTTCATCTACCTTAACATTTATCGATTCTACGATCGTCTTAGATTCTAAGTTAAAAACTCGATATGCTCTGCTGTTTGTAGAATAACCTAAGAAAATCCCTTCGTCACTTCGAGAGTCAAATTTTCCAAGATTCTCACGATCACGTAAAATAAAACACCGACTCCCAAAGATACGAAAATATTTGATGTTAGGTTTTCTACAAAACCAAAGTTCATATGGTGTATTCAATGTCCCCGGGCGCAAATACACGCGATTAATAACATAAACAGCAGTGTTCACCGCTTCAGCCCAAAAATAAAAAGGTAAGTTCCGGCTGTGAAGCATAACACGTGCCATTTCCTGTACGACCCTGTTTTTGCGCTCGACTACACCATTTTGTTGAGGTGTGTAAGGTGCAGAGAATTCATGTTTAATGCCATTAGAAGTGCAAAAATCAATGAATTTGGAATTTATGAATTCCCCACCTCTATCACTCCTAACTCGAGTAATCCTATCATTCTTTTCAGTCATAATACGATTGCAGATTTCGAGAAAAGAATCAAAGGTATCAGCTTTTTCTTTTAAGAATGCTACCCAAGTATATCTAGAATAATCATCAACCAATAAGAAAATATACCATTTACCTCCCAGAGATGGTTGACGAGTTGGCCCCATTAAATCCATATGCAAAAGTTCCAAAGGCCGTTTTGTACCTATGTGGTTCAAGTTCTTGTGTGCAGTCCTAGACTGTTTTCCTTTTTGGCAACCGCCACACACAAGGTTTTGTTCAAAAGAAAGTTTCGGAACCCCCTTGACCACATCTTTGTTCGAAATTCTAGCAAGTTCCTTAAAGTTTATGTGACCTAGCCTTTCATGCCAAAGTGTTTCATTTTTCAAAGATGCTAGGTTACATTTTTCAGAAATCTTATGAGGAACTACATAACAATTGTTTTCTGATCTAACCCCCTTTAAAAAGAAAGCATGGTTCATGTCAGTTACAGTGCATTTATCAGATGAAAAATTAACTGAATAACCACTATCACAAAGTTGACTTATGCTTATGAGGTTAGTCTTAAGGCCATGAACAAATAACACATTATTAGAACCGGGCCATCTGGAATAGCTACCGTTCCCTTTCCAACAATTTTGGAAGACCGACCATCTCCGAAAACAACAAGTCCTCCGGAGTTTTTCTCAAATGTTTGAAAACAGTTTTTATCACCGGTCATATGACGGGAACACCCGCTATCCAGGTACCAAGACGAACTATCATATGCATGCAAGGAAACATTGGTAGCAAGACAGGGGAAAATTTCACCTTTGCGCACCCAAACCTTTTTGGAGTGCGTCGGTAATGATCGTGAAGTTGATCTCCTAGGTGAGAGCGTCTTGCTTGAAGAATTGCTGCTCCTTGATGATGTCGTCTTGAGCGGTGTACTACCAAGGCTCTTTTCCTTCAATTGAGTTGCAGTTGATTTTCGAGGAATAGCCTTTTTGGTAGTCATTGCAAGAGGTGCTTGAGGTGTGCGTTTGGCTTCCGTCTTGCAATTTCTCCTTATGTGCCCTGAAATGCCACAACGAAAACATACCTTAGGTCTTGACGATCCCGAGGAGGATGTAGTAGGCTTGTTGTCGTTGCTTGTCGTGAATTCCGGTGTCGGAGGAGGAGATACCGACTGAGGCACAAATACTGTCCCACTCGAACTTGGAATGTCTCCAGTTTGAGTGTATCCGAGGCCGAACTTATTTCTTTGACCAAGACCAAGAAGTCTGTCCAACTTACTCCTTCCAGAAGAAAATCTCTTTAAGTCATCCTTCAGTTGGCGTATGGTCTCCGTCATTTCCAATTTTTCCTGTCGAGCCTCGCCGTTGAGCTTCAAGAAGTAATTCGCTTTGTTCACCATATCCATATAATTCTTCTCGAGTTGCTCATTGGACTCTTGAAGGGAAACATTAGTTTTAATCAAATTATCCCTTTCCACTTCAAGATCGGTTGAGAGAGAGGTTACCCTTTTTACTTCTTCTTCGAGATCCTGCAATCTCCCTTTCAACCCCTTGTTTTGCTTAGCCAGTTTCTTTGAATCCCTCAAAAGCTTATGGTAGGCTAGAGCAAAATCTTCACCTTCAGAATTATCTGACTCATCGTCCGTTGCAATCTTTTCCACAGTGGAGTTGGACAATGAATCGGATGTACTTGCCATTAAGCACATGAAGGGTGAAGATGTGGTGGACGCGTGGAATGCTGTCGCGTTGTCTTCTTCATCACTTGAGGATGACTCATTTGACGTGGAGTTGTCATCCCAAGTAACGACTTGCATCGCTTTCTTCTTAGCCGGATTCTTGTTGGGACACTCCGTTGAATGTGGCCGTAGCCTCGACATTTGAAGCACTGAACTTGTCCCTCAGAACTTTTCTTATCCTTTGAGAAGTTCTCTTGCTTTCTTGACTTGTGGCTTGAAAACCCTTGCCTTTCTTGGACTTTCCGAAGGATGGAGTTTTGCTTGGATTACCCCTTCGAAAGTTGCGGCGAAACTTCCTTGTCAAGAGAGCGAGCTGCTTCTCAAAGTCCTCCATAGAAAGGTTCTCGTCGTCGTCCGAGGAGGATGAATCCGCGTCTTCTTCTTTAGTTGTTTTCAATGCGTAACCTGAAGACTTAGAAGAGGATGCCTTTCCAGAAGAATAGTTAGTAGGAAATGTCATTTCATAAGTTTGTAAAGCACCTACTAATTCTTCTACACGCATTTCGTCCGGGTGTTTAATTGTTTCAATGGCTGCGACCTTCGGGCGAAATCGTTCAGGAAGAGTTCTTAGAATTTTTCTTACAACTTTAAATTCTGGAATCTTCTCTCCCAAGTTAGCACATGAGTTTACGATATCTTGCAATCGTGTGTAATAGTCAGTGAAAGATTCATTCTCTGCCATAGAGATAGAGTCAAACTTGCTCGTGAGCATTTGCAGTTTCTGAATCTTCACTAGGTTAGTTCCCTCATGCGTAACTTGAAGAACATCCCAGATTTCTTTCGCAGTCTCACATGCCGAGACGCGAGAGAACTCAGTTTGTGACAAAGCATTAAATAGAGCATTAATTCCTTTGCCATTGTAAGAAGAAGAATCTATCTCTTCCTTGGTCCATTTCGACCTAGGTTTTAAGGTGCGAACATCATCTAAAATTTCAGTTGGATTAGACCATCCTAATTCAATTGATTGCCACACCCTTTCGTCGATGGAAATTAAAAAGGCTTTCATCCGCACTTTCCAGTACGCATAATTTGTTCCATCAAAGAAAGGGGGTCGATTGATGTTTCCACCTTCAACCATTGTTTACAACCCTATTCCCGCTCTGATACCACTTGTTGGGTTATAAGTAATTGGATCTAAATAGGGGAAAAAACACCTAGAGGGGGGTGAATAGGTGTAAACAATAAACACTCAAAAAATCATTGCGCAAATAAACCCAATGCGGAAAAATAAAAGAACACGCAAGATTTTTACGTGGAAAAACTCCAAACCGGAGTAAAAAACCACGGGACCGATAACACGGCGAAATCCACTAGAATTAACACACGTACAAGGTGATATACCGTACTCACAGACGACTCAACCTTTTTCATACGCTCCTAGTAGATCTTCCCGCTCGCTCCACGACGCTTCTCGAATCCACGATCCGCGCCCAACGCTGAATCCACAGCGTCCAACGTCGAGTCCACGACGTCCAACCGAATCCACGGTCTTCACCCAATGGCACGCTTCGAATCCACGAACGTACCTCGCTCCGAATCCACGAGAGCGGTTGCACCTTGAATCCACAAGGCCACGCGAGTCCACGCGCCGATTTTGGGGTAAATCGTTGTTTGTTTGGGTGGTGATGATCCGCCGAATACTTAGATTAAAGATAGATCGGAAATACCATCTAAGTATTCATTGATTTGATTCTACTCAAAATGTGAGTATGGAAAACCTAGAATCAAATCAATCAATATAGATGAAGAAACATAGAATAAATCTATTGATTTCCTTTCTTCTCTATATATGTGGATTTTTCTTTTCGGCTATTTTCTTCTGTAATAGCGGATGCCCTAGAAATGAATACAGGGCCTATTTATAGGTTAGAAACCATTGGAAGAATATAGGATCAAAAACAGCCTTTTCTGGAAATTTTACCGACGGCGATCCGGATTGGAATTGACGATCCGGATTGCAGAAGCAAGAAAGACGATTTCCAGAAAATGCCTGTTCGGGATCCGGATCGTAAGTCCGATCCGGATCGTTCATACAGTTTTACCAGAACATCAATGTTCGGGATCCGGATTGCAAGTTCCTGATCCGGATCGAGGAAGCACACAGGTAAAACTAGTGTTCGGGATCCGGATCAGAGGATGCTGCGATCCGGATTGAACCAGTGTATGAACCAACACCCTTCGGGATCCGGATTGCCGAGACCGATCCGGATCCTGAACATGTCCCATGTCCAGTTTTTGATGTTTATGCAATAAAAAACTCTTCCAGGTGTTTCTACACTATAAGAAGTATTCGGATCATCAAAAATTTTTAGTTAAACGTACCTGATCCTTTTGAATTCTTCTTTCTTGAGATTGAGGTATACGATCCAAAGTTTCTTCATCTTCAATCTTCAAGATTTAATACATTCACGAAATACGCCAACTCAAATTCCGTAACACGGTCAACCGCCCAATGTCCGTGGTCGCCGCGACACCCCACAAGACCCCAAATCTGATAAAGTAATCAACATCTGGCTAACCGCCTAATGTCCGCGGTCACCACAATAACCCACAATCCAACATCATGCACACCCTGTCTCCGACCCTAAGGTCCCGGCTACACTATCCCAAACCTCTGCTCGAACTCGAGTAACATGACTCGAAAGTCTAAATAAGAAGGAGAAAGGAAACAATCAGGTTTCTCCTAAGTCGATCACCAATAGATATTCCAGCAATAAATAGTGGCCTATCTAGATGTCCATAAAGCTGCAAAAGTCCTCATGCAAGATGAAAGAGAGAATATCAAATAAAGTTCCAATAAATTAACCATCTGTAAATCATCGGCAACTACACATGTTACGGCTTTTGTGTTGGCATATTTCGTGAGTCAAGTCAGTGAGTTGAGTCGGAGTCTTAAAGGGATCAAATTGTCAATCAGCAATCAAAGACTTAGAGAAGATTCAACAAGAGCTCAAGTTGACACTCAGTGTTTGAGTCTTGAAGATTGAAGATGAAGAATTGTGGATCATTACATCAATCTCAAGAAGAAAGTATTCAAAAGGATCAGGTATGTTTAACTAAATAATTTTGGTGATCCGAATACTTTTTATAGTGTAGAAACACTTGGATGAATTTTTAATTGCATAAAAATCAAAAACTGGACATTTTTCAGGAATTTCGATCAGGATCAGAATTTCCGATCAGGATCGTCACGATCCGGATCAGAATTTCCGATCCGGATCCCGAACCTTGTTTTTTCAGGAATTGCTGAAAAAAGACGACGATCAGGATCGCCGTAAATCCGATCCGGATCGCCGTCCTGAAAATTTCAGATAAGGTAGTTTTTGATTCTTATCTCTTTCCAAAGGTTTCTAAACTATAAATAGACATTTAGGGTTTCTCAAAAACGTGGGAGCATACCGATCATTTATAAAACACTTGAGAGCAACCCTAGAGGCTAGGTTTTTATCGTTCTTCTTTATAGCCTCTTTTAGGTCAATTCGATGGTTCTTTCAAGAACATATCTTTTGTCGAATTGATCTAATCTTTGCTTAGAGATTTTTCCCATGGATCTTCATTGATAATCTAAGCAAAGGATCACCATCGAAGCCAATATTCTTACCGGCTGAGTTTGCGTCGTGGATTCGACGTGGCATCGTGGATTCGGTGTGTTGAAGGCGTTTCGTGGATTCGAAACGTGTGCTCGTGGATTCGAGTGGCGTTCGTGGATTCGAACGTGTGCAGTGGACGTGCAAACGGTGGAGCGCAAGGTCCGAAGAAATTGAAGGAGGGGTTAAATCCGTGGAGACGGTAATCACCTTGTTATTCTTCTTTTCTTAGTGGATTGTTATTGCGTGGACATCCAACCGGTCAGCGCAAGGTCCGAAGAAGCTGAAGGAGGGGTCGAGTCCGTGGAGTCGGTAATCACCTTGTTATTCTTCTATTCTTAGTGGATTGTTATTGCGTGTTGGTCCCGTGGTTTTTCTCCTGGATTGGAGTTTCCACGTAAATCTCGGTGTGTTGATTTTTATTTTCCGCATTGTTTTTTATTTTGCACTGAGATTGGTTTTTATAATATTACACCTATTCACCCCCCTCTAGGTGTTTGATAGTACCTATTTAGATCCTTGTGGATCCTAAATAACTCTACAATTGGTATCAGAGCGGGTTTTAGGTTTATCTATCATGTGGGTGAAAGTGGTAATATTTTTAGACCTCCTCTTTTTGATGGGACCAATTATGCATATTGGAAAGTGCGGATGAGAGCTTTTCTCATCTCTATTGATGAGCGGGTATGGCAAACCGTGGAATACGGTTGGGTGCATCCGGTTGAGGAAGTAGGAAATTCTACTACCCCAAAACCTCGCTCTAGATGGTCCAAAGAGGAAATCGAAAGATCTTCTTACAATGGGAAAGGTATGAACGCTTTATATAATTCTCTTTCCTCGACTGAGTTTACAAGAATTTCCGCGTGTGAAACCGCGAAGGAAATTTGGGATATTCTCAAAATTACACATGAGGGTACTAATCTTGTAAAAATTCAAAAGCTCCAGATGCTTACAAGTCAATTTGACTCTATTCATATGGAAGAGCATGAATTGTTTACAGATTATTACACTAGACTTCAAGATGTAATTAATACATGTGCTAATTTAGGAGAAAAGATCCCGGAGTCGAAAATTGTAAGAAAGATACTTCGGACTCTTCCGGAACGGTTTAGGGCAAAGGTTACCGCCATTGAAACCGTTAGTCATCCGGATGAGATGAGTGTAGAGGAATTAGTAGGTGCTTTGCAAACTTATGAGATGACTTTTCCTACTAATCAAAATTCTTCCAAGTCTTCTTCTAAGCTTACAGGTATTGCATTCAAATCAACAAAGGAAGAAGATGACGAATCAAGTTCCGACGATGAAATCTCTTTTGCCGATTTTGAAGAACAATTGGCGCGGATCACAAAGAAATTTCGTCGGAAATTTTGGAAGAATCGAACCGATGGATCTTCATCCACGAAACCATCTAAAGGATCATCGGGTTCTAAATCCTCTAAACTCAAAGGCGTTGCAAAACCTTCTAAAGAAAAAGAAAAAGATGATTTCGAAGGGGAAATCCGATGTTATCGATGCAAAGGCTACGGCCATATTTCAACGGATTGTCCTTCTAAGAAATCATACAAAAAGAAGGCTTTGCAAGCAAAAACTTGGGACGATTCTAGTTTCGATGAATCGACCTCAAGTGAAGAGGAAAAAGAAAAAATTGTTGCTTTTCATGCCTCTCAAATTCCCTCTTCTAATTTGTGCTTATCATCTTTAGTCACTGACTCTATTCCTTTGATTTTGCATGAAACATCAACATCCGGAGGAGAGTCATCAAGTGAGGGGGAGTCGGACGAAGAAGAACTCGTTGAGGCATACCAACAACTTCTTGCGGAATCAAAGAAGATGGCCAAGCATATCAAGAAGTTGAGGAAGCAACGACTTGAAGTTCAAGACGAGAATCAAGCTTTAAAGATCAAACTTCATGATCTCGAGGAGGAACAAGGACGGTTATTGGATAACAATAAAATCCTCCAAGAAAAGCTAAACCAATCGGAGACAAACGCTAAATCATATATGGACAAGATTGGTTTTCTTGAAAAGCAGTTTGAAGAGATTCATGTCACCAACCAAGCTTTGACCAAGCAAGTTCATGAACTTAAATCCGACATACAAAGGCTTTCAACCGGTTCCAAGAAACTTAATTGTATGTCCGGATTAGGTCAAACAAGCAAGGTTGGTTTGGGATTTAAAAAGGACCAAACTGTGCATGCTTCAAGTTCCACAATAAATTGAAAGGAAGAACTTGTCACCTATGTGGACTTGAAGGACATTTGGTGAAGAATTGCCCGAAAAAGAGAAAGAAAAATCCTTCGGCAACTTCATCTACGGAGCGGACTCAACGGAATCAAAAGACACATCAAGTCAAAGGAGTTCACTCAACCCACCAAAGGTCCGAGCCACAACATCAATCATACAAGTGGATCATTGCGAGGCAAAGACCTAAGGTGGATCAACAGTCAAAGCGGACAACCCCCGGCACAACGAATCAAGACAACCCAAAATCCAGCGATTTTGGATTCGGAAAGGTGATATCTTTCCTTGTCTTAAGTTCTAAATAGCTTATGACTGTATGTAATGCTTTGATTGGTTTTCCCTTCATATTTTTCTTAATCTTTGCATTACATGTTTTCAATGCTCTTTGTTTTTATACTTTGTTTTTGAACAAAAGGGTTTTTAACGAACAAGTGCATTGAATAAAAAGGGCTTCACGTTCATTCACTCCAAATTAATTTTTCTTGGATTATCAACTTGACTCCATATTCATAATCTTGAAGACACTTCATTTAGAGGAGTTGTTTAATTGAGCATTGGTTAAATTGACTTTAATTGCATCCTTTCACGCATTTAGAAATTTATTATGCTTTTGATATCATAATATTTCAATGTTGCAATGATCATTTATGTTAATTAATTCATCTTTTAAGTGATCAAAGTCAATTTCTCTCTCAATGATCTCTTGGTATAGTCATTATCTTATTTGATTGCTTAGTCGAGTATGAATGCGAGATCAATTTTTGGTTGAATACCTTATATATTAAATAATTGATAGCCAATTGAGGGGGAGTCAAAGAAAAGTAAAATGCTCAAAAGATGTGGAAAGAGTTACATCCCAATGAGGAGTGTGAAAACTACCACCACATGGAGGAAAAGAAAGAAAAAGATACTCCATGAATGCAAAGCAAATTTTTGTTTTAAAAATGTTGATGAAATGCATATTGAAATACTTGACTCAGTCATATTTCATGGTTGGTATAAGGTGGGATTTTTGATAAAAGATGCTCAAAGAGCCACTCCTTCAACAGATTGTCTAGATATATTATCTAACTTATCTGGGATTTCAAACATCTATTGATCTTTGTATTTCATTTTCTTTACCAAAATTGATGATTTGATAAAGGCATTACGCATAAGATCAAGTTAGATGTAATTGAAGTTGTTCAACTTTAAGAGTTTTAATTTTCATAAATTTTCGTTTCATTTTTGAGTATTTTTGATAGATTTGGTATAATCTATTTCTTGTTGCATGAAACGATGACTTTTGTTTAAAGTTGATGCGCTAAAGTGCTTACATACTCTTTCTGGTTTTTATTTTTCTAAATTATTCTAATGAAAGAAAATTGGATTGAATGACATCTTATTAATTCATTGGTTAAAGCACTTATTTTGATTTCTTGATGGAATACAAATCGGTAATTCAAAGATTTCAAAATCTGGATTTGTTTCAAGAAATTATTTGATTTTTGCTTCTTGGTACCGGTACGCAATCTGCATTTTTGTTATATACCGGAACTGAGCTTTTATCTCTCTTTCTCTATGAACTAATGTTGTTAGTGATTTCCTTTTGTCTAGTATGTTCACTGTTTGACAATTTGTGACAAAAAGGGGGAGAAGAGAAATGACGGAGATGAGATCATCAAGAGAGGACAAACGAAAATGGAAAAATGGGGGAGAACGGAAAATGATGATCGTATCACAAAGGGGGAGAACATAGATGCTCAAGAACATGGAGAACATGGAGAACATGTTAGAGATGCTCAAGATAGGGGGAGATAAAGAAAAGATTGAAAGAGCCGAAAAACAAAAGAACCAAAAGGAAGAATCAAATGTAGGATTTTAATTTCTAACGACTAACGTTTGATTTTGTTTGGAGTTTTGTTTTGCAGGAATTACATCACTTTAAGACTCCAAGTCCTAAGTCATAGAGTATGTTCTAGGACTGTTTGGTTCAAATGTAATTTTGTATTTATTGGATCTTTCACGCAAAGAAAATCAATGTTTTGGTGATGACATTGAATTTCGATTTTTTGGTTTAAGATGAGTGACTTGAGCGTTTTTATGTATTTTGGGTTTTGTCACGAAATTGCCAAAGGGGGAGATTGTTACGGCTTTTGGTGTTGGCATATTTCGTGAGTCAAGTCAGTGAGTTGAGTCGGAGTCTTAAAGGGATCAAATTGTCAATCAGCAATCAAAGACTTAGAGAAGATTCAACAAGAGCTCAAGTTGACACTCAGTGTTTGAGTCTTGAAGATTGAAGATGAAGAATTGTGGATCATTACATCAATCTCAAGAAGAAAGTATTCAAAAGGATCAGGTATGTTTAACTAAATAATTTTGGTGATCCGAATACTTTTTATAGTGTAGAAACACTTGGATGAATTTTTAATTGCATAAAAATCAAAAACTGTTTTTTCAGGAATTTCGATCAGGATCAGAATTTCCGGATCAGGATCGTCACGATCCGGATCAGAATTTCCGATCCGGATCCCGAACCTTGTTTTTTCAGGAATTGCTGAAAAAAGACGACGATCCGGATCGCCGTAAATCCGATCCGGATCGTCGTCCGGGAAAATTTCAGATAAGGAAGTTTTTGATTCTTATCTCTTTCCAAAGGTTTCTAAACTATAAATAGACATTTAGGGTTTCTCAAAAACGTGGGAGCATACCGTTTATTTATAAAACACTTGAGAGCAACCCTAGAGGCTAGGTTTTTATCGTTCTTCTTTATAGCCTCTTTTAGGTCAATTCGATGGTTCTTTCAAGAACATATCTTTTGTCGAATTGATCTAATCTTTGCTTAGAGATTTTTCCCATGGATCTTCATTGATAATCTAAGCAAAGGATCACCATCGAAGCCAATATTCTTACCGGCTGAGTTTGCGTCGTGGATTCGACGTGGCATCGTGGATTCGGTGTGTTGAAGGCGTTTCGTGGATTCGAAACGTGTGCTCGTGGATTCGAGTGGCGTTCGTGGATTCGAACGTGTGCAGTGGACGTGCAAACGGTGGAGCGCAAGGTCCGAAGAAATTGAAGGAGGGGTTAAATCCGTGGAGACGGTAATCACCTTGTTATTCTTCTTTTCTTGTGGATTGTTATTGCGTGGACATCCAACCGGTCAGCGCAAGGTCCGAAGAAGCTGAAGGAGGGGTCGAGTCCGTGGAGTCGGTAATCACCTTGTTATTCTTCTATTCTTAGTGGATTGTTATTGCGTGTTGGTCCCGTGGTTTTTCTCCTGGATTGGAGTTTCCACGTAAATCTCGGTGTGTTGATTTTTATTTTCCGCATTGTTTTTTATTTTTGCACTGAGATTGGTTTTTATAATATTACACCTATTCACCCCCCTCTAGGTGTTTGATAGTACCTATTTAGATCCTTGTGGATCCTAAATAACTCTACAACATGTATATAATCCCTGATCCATAATAAATCCCAAAGTGGTACCCGCACATATATATGTCATCATGTCCCAATAATTAGTCCATTTAACCAACTTTCAGAAGATCTATGTGCTAATATGGTATGTTAATTATTACTATTAAATATCCCAATGATCATGTTCCAACTACAATATTATCCCAATAATATTTCCAACATGATATATCCACACAATTAATCTCAAATGATAGGCTCGCATTTATATCATTCAATCATGCATGGTAATCAATCAACATGTCCTATAGAGGGCTTCTCTAATAAACTTAGTGAGCAAGTCAGAAGTAGAGGTATGCAACAACCACCCACCTCGATCGCAGAGCACGAAAAGCACAGCCCAAAAACACCCTCACATCAGATCCTCACGGCACACTGCACGGTAAACCAAACAGCACACAATTAATCCCAAAACTGCACAAATACCTACTGTCCAAAAATCAGCCCCAAAAATGGCTAAATTTCACCTCTCTGCAGTCCTCTGAAAAATCCATAAAAATAACCACTGCGATCGTCGCGTCGAGCCGGTCGAAACGAGTACTCGCACGTTCCGATCCGATACCTGTAGATCAAGTTACAAATAAAACACCGCGGTAAGCCGCAACGCCACATAACCAAAATCCTATGGCACACAGTCCAAGAAAAGCTTAATTATAACCTTCGAATCAATTTCGAAAAATCCCAAAAAAATTACCACTGTGTTTCTCGCGACTAGTAGATCAAAATCGAGTCCTTAAATGCCTTGATCCGATGCTTCTAGGCCAAGATATAAAATCGACAAGCCTCCGCTGTCCAAAATCCATCATAGAAAAAGGGGGGTTAAAAATGCCTCGGGAACCATGCCAAAAGTGCGAAACGGAGCAACGCAATCAACACAAAAATCGAAGCCTTACCTCTTAGGAACACACTGTTGAAGAAATCGCCCAAAAATTCTTCCTGGTTTGCCCACAATGAATTTTTGACTGAACTGTGACGGTAATGGGCTGAAATGGGGGAAAAACCGAGGCGAACTGTAAAATCGATATCGCCGTTGCCGAGCCTCCAAAAATTCCGGGGATCCACCACGAGATCAAGAACATCAAGGGGAACAAGTTTCATGTAGAGCTCTCCCTCCCATTCTCACTCTAAAGCTCGGAAAAGGGGAAGAAAGAGGGAGAGGAGGAGGTATTTATAGGCCATTCCAAACAATTCACTTAATTACCTCTATGTCCTATAAACCGGGCGCACGGAAGGATTTCGGGCTGCTACAGTGCCGCACAGTGACTCAATCCCGACCGTCGATCCAGCGCCCGAATGCACCTGATGCTGCCACGTGTCCCCGAACAGCGTACAGCCAAGCCAGCCACTCCCACGCTGCCGCGTGGCCTGCCCTGGTCAACAGAGTGGTTGGCGCCCGCCAATGGCGGGCCGCCACGTGGCGCACGCGTGCGCCACGTCGGCGCCGTGGCCGCCATGCCAACCGCCCCCGCTGCCACGCCGTCTGCCACGCCACCTGCCCCCCCGTACGCGCACAATGACGCGCCCAATCCCCGCGCGCCACGTGTCAAAGACCCGCGCTCGCTGCACCCGGTGCACACACTCCGTGCACCCGACGAACCAAAGACTGCCACGTGTCCACCTCTGATCGAATAGAAAACCGCCACGTGGCACACCACCAGCCTGCACCCCGCGCCTGCCCGCGCACCTGCCCGGCCTGCCCGCGCACCCCTGCGTGCGCCGCGTCCACTACACCGAACCAATGATGTGATGCCACGTGTCCCCGCTCTGGTCCACCATACACCCGCGCGCTCTCCCGTGAACCGAGCGCGCTGCGCCCGCCAAACCGGAGCCGCCACGTGGCTTCCCGCCTGGTCCACTGCACCAGCGCTCCACTGCGTGGACCGAGACGCGTGCGCCGGCCAATCCGCGGCTGCCACGTGTCCCTCCGGCCGGTCCACGGCTCCCCCATGCACCGAAATACACCCGAAACTTCCGGGTCTCCGTTTTTGGGCGTCCGGACTCAAAAAAATACAAGTAAATAGCCGTTTTTCAATGTTTTTCCGTGCTGAATCCAAATACGGCGTCCGTTTTGCCCAAAGCTCCTTCAAAAATTCGACGGGGGTACCCGAATACACTCGGAATCTATTCAACGCACTGAGTCCATTTCTTGAGCCCGATACACACCCAAACGCTCCCATAGCATAAGATAGTCCTCCAGAAGCTACTGACCCAGCCATAAACCCCCAACGAAGATCCGGGTCATCACAGAATGTAAAGGATGAAAAATAACTCTACAGCTACTATGCCTCTATCTAAATGCTCAAGGAGTGGAACAGATGGAAATATGATGCATCTACTATCTCTCATATATAATCACCCAATCTACACTGACTGCCACATAGGATCCAGTCAAACCTGCGTCTGCCTACTACCGTTACATCCAAGGAGGACCGGACTTACGTAGGGCGTCTGTGACTGCCGAAACTGGCCCAACCAGAGGGACTGTGTCGACAAGTCGCGATAGCAAGTAACAAGCCCAATTCCGAAGTGGCACTCGAGGGGCACGACCCCACCGAGGAAAGTATCCGCGCATCTCTGTCGAGCTCAAATGTGGTTCATGCAGGCTATAGTCCAAATCCACGATCACCAAGATCGACAGTAACCAACAATACCAACTCTCACTCACAGGCTGGAAAACCATGCAGCCGGGACCCACCGTCGACTCAGACGGCTCCCAAAATAAAACACTTATCTAAACACTGCTACCAGACTCCACTCGCCCCCCAGGCGTGAGTGTAACATGCATCCCACAACAACCCGACCACTCGGCCCACTACCCGAGCGAGGAAACTCTAAGTCCAGGTAAAATAATATATAACAGTGTGGGAATGTCTAAAGCATAAATAACCTAGCCCAAGTTGGAGTTTTCTACTAGTCTGGTTAAACATGTAGCATATGACGGGGTGCTAGGTCAAGTTCCAAAGATAGTACTTAATTTAACATATTTAGGAAGAAATAAATCAATATGATCATCATAGCCACACAAGGAACATCAATTCTCTCTTACTAGCATGCTTCCTAATACACTCACAATCATGCATGTTTCCTACAATATAGAATTAATGATCAGTCCACCGGTTTTGAAGACGAAACAACCCACCTGGAAGTGCAAATCGATCCAAAGTCTAAAAAGACTGAAACTGCACGGGGACAATCCTCAGATTTCCACAATGCCAACGGGTCCAAAAATACCCAAAAACACCTCCTGGGTACAAAGATATAGTCCAACATTACAATCAACACAAAATTTCCAAGTGTACCATCTGCTGAAAATTCAATCCCAAATAAGCTTAATTATCACCTACGAGATAAATTCCGAAAATTCCAATAAAAATACGTTGGTGATCCTTGCGAAGCGTAGATGTCAATCGAGTCCTCACACGTTGAAATCCAATGCTCGAGTGAAGAGATAAAAATCCAACAATGCGCTGCTGTCCAGGAAAAACCACCAGCAAACCAGGGGCTAAAAGATGTACTAGAAACCCCTAAAAAAACTCAAATCTGGAAGAAGTGGAAAATACAAAAATCGTAGATTTACCTCTCGTGAATCCGACACCATGAAAATCGTCCAAAAATTCCATTGGAGTAGCTCTGTGAACCTCGTGGACCAAAACGGGACGGAAATAGGCCACCAACAAAAGAACGTCGCACTGCGCTAACTCGCCGAAGACGTCGATGTCGCGGCCTCCAAAAATTTCGAAACTCCTTCACAAGATGAAAAATAAGATGAAGATCAAACTCACTTGAGGGCTCAGAGGCAAAAGAGCTCAGAAAAAAGGGGTAAAAGGCCCAAGAACTCGGCCTATTTATAGGCCCTCACCAAAAAGTACACAAATCCACCCTTAGTGGGCTTTTGGGCCCAGATTTCGTGCACCCAGAACTTTCGGACTACTACAGTGAGCCCAAAAGACGCCCCGGCCTTGCCCACGACCAGCGCCCTAATCCTCCTGTCTCTGACGCGTGTCCCGAACAGCTGACAGCGCGTGCGGAGCCAGTAGGCTTGCGCCACGTGGCCCCGACCGCCGAACGTGGGGCGGTGGCGCCCGCCAATCGCGGGGCGCCACGTGGCGCCTCCACGTCGGCGTCACCTGCCCCGCCTGCTCCCCCTGGCGCGTAGACCGCGCACGCGTGAGCCGGCCACTCCGAGGCCGCCACGTGGGCCTCCTCGGTCCATGCGCCAGCCGGCGCGTTTCCGTTGACCGCGTCGCGAGAGCCCGCCAATCACATGCTGCCACGTGTCCCCTGCGCCCGGTCCATGCACCAGTGCCAACTCTCTGTGGACTGCGCCGCGTGCGCCGGCCAATCCGAGGCTGCCACGTGGCACTAGGCCGGTCCACTGCTTCCCCCGTGCACCAAAATGTGCAGAAAATTTTCGGGAGTCCGTTTTTGGGCATCCGGACTCCGAAAAATGCACGTAAATAGCCGATTTTCGACGTTTTTCCGCGCTGAATCCAAATATGACCTCAGATTAGCCTAAAGCCCTTTCTAAATTCCGACAAAAATAGCCGGAAGGTAGGCTCAATCCCGAGGCCTCACAGAGTCCGTCCAATGCGTCCATTTGACGCATTGCGGGTCCGACACACCAACAATAGGTGTTCTACATCATGGGTCATGGAAGAAGCTACACGGGGATCGGGCTACTACAGTGAGAGTGAGAGAAAAATGAGGAGGAGAAGGAAAAAGTGGGGTTCTAGGAGAGAGAAAGAGAGAGACGAGGAGGTGGGGTCCTTGGAAGGTAAAGGGACGGATGGAAATGGGAGGGACGGACGGTAGAGAAGAAAAGAAGGTTAAGAGAGAGGATATGCTGGTTCCACCCAATTCAATAGGAAAAAAAAAAGAAGGGTGAACTTACATCCCTCTAAAATGAAGGAAATTGTATTATCTCACTAAAAAGATTGAGAATTCATATATAGTAATAGATAGCTGTATTAATTGTTTATCCCATAATATACAAATTTTATTTAGACTCAAATGTAAAATAATTTTATATAATTATTCTTTTCTTTTATTTTTTGTTCTGAATTTTAAAAATCTATATTTTATATTTTTAAATTTTCAAGAATATTTTAGAAATTATAATGTTAATGGAAAGGATGAAATAATCAAATTATCTATATTTATTAAATAAGAAATAAAAATAATTTTTTAATATATATTTTTTTTGTATAATTATAAGAAATAAACAAAACACGACAGAATTCTGATGGAGGGGAGCTAAATGTATCAACTTGAAATTTTGAGAAGGTAAAATATCGATTTTTGAAAGTTACGGAGATAAAGTAAAAAAGTAGATATTTTATAGAGAATTTTTTGTATTTTAGTTTTTCATTTACATAAAAATGCACATAACTTATCAAAACTATGGATTATTTTCAATTTGTTACCTGACCTTTTAAAATTTTGATTTTACTGTTCGACCTTTCAATTTATTTGATTTGAGTTACTCTACGATACTTTAACTTTAAAATTTGAATATATTGTTTATCTTTATAGGTCTAGTTCAAGAATTTAAGTATTCATTGGTACAGGCCGTATCCACCGTACCGTATCGTGCCAACAAGATACCGGCACGATACAGCCCCCGTGCCGATGGTATAGTTCAAATCTTTTTTCTTTTATATTACTAAGTAATTTTTTCAATAAAGTTCAAAATATTTGATAAAAATATATAATAAGTAATTAGAAAATTTTATTGCTAAAGAAAATAAATATTTCATGCCATTATGTGTCGGCACGCATGTATTTTTGTGACCGGTACTCATAGGTACTACTCGGCACGCATCGTGTCGTACCGTACCAGTAAATTTTCGGCACGATTCCGTATCACGACACTTAAATCTTAAGTCTAGTTAGTATATTTCGTATCATTTTCATAACAATAAATTTATTAAAATAAATAATTAACTTAAATTTTAAAGACAAAATACCGTTGCTCGACTCAATCAATAAATTGAAAAATTGAATACTAAAATTAAAATTTAGAAAAGTTGGATAGCCAACTAAAAATGATTCATAGTTTAGAAAAGTTATGCATATTTTTACTTTTTATTTATTAAAAGTGTGTGAAAGAAAAAAACAATAAAAAAAAACCGCATTTGTATTTATTTTGATTAAAGTAAAAAAAAAAAAAAAAAAAAAAAAAAAAAAAAAAAAAAAAAAAAACTATTTGTATGCTCTTTTTGAGATATATAATTCATATCCGATTTATTGGATGGGTGGGGTATCCTCTACCAATGGTGAAATGATTAGTAAAAAATATTCTATCCATTAGATTAATAAATAGAATATAAAATATATATTTCTTTTGAAATATACAAATAATTGATTGAGTCCTTCAACTTAAGAGCCCATTTAAATTAAGGGCATTCAACTTTTTTTTTTTTTTTTAATTCAGATTATCTTAACTTTTTATTTATTAAATTTATTAATTTAGTTAAAGGAATAAAAATTTTAGCAAATTTAGTAGTTTAATTAGTTTCTAGTAAATAAAATAAAATAATTAACAATTTAGAACTGATAAAGCTATTTAATCAAAAAAAAAAAAAAAAAAACTGATAAAGCTATTAAAATTATAAAAATTATTAACTAAAATAATGTAATTAAAAAAACTAAAAGTTTGAGAGGTGTATATAAGAAAAAGATGGAAGTTGAGTGATCAATTTCAACAAATTTGATAGGTGAGGGGTTTCTGTGCTTTTTATTTATTTTTTATTTCAAGCAATACTATTTATACACTCTAAATGTGATGTATGATTCACCTCCCGACCCATCATAGGATGGAAGCTTCTTCACTAGTTATATTAAAACGACTAGTAAAATTCATCCCATTCTAGAATGGATCGGATGTAAGATATATACTCCATTTAGAATATACAAATAATTTTTTTAAAAAAATAAAAAAAATATTTGTACACTCCAAAAAAGATGTACATCTTATACTCCACTCCTTTAATGACTTGGGTGTGTTGGTATTTTCAATAGTCATTGTGGAGACCGTAAATCCCGTGCAGTTTTCCGACTGAATCTACGGTTTAGAACACCTATTGTTGGTGTACTTGGCCCATGGTGCATCAAAGAGGTGCTACTGTTGGACCTGGTGGTGTATCTTGTACTGTTTTGGCTTTTGGCTGTGTTTGCCGAAATTTCGGGAAGGATTTTGGCCAAACAGAGGTTAGAATTGGATTCAGCACGGAAAAACACTTGAAAACGGCTATTTGTTTGCCAAATTTGGAGTCCGGATAACCAAAAACGGGCTACCGGAAGTTTTCGAGAAAAATCGGGTGCATGGGAGTGACCGTGGACCGGCCTGGGCCACGTGGCGGCCTTTCATTGGCCGGCCCACGCCGCTCGGTCCACGGGAAAGGAGCGCGGGTGCATGGACCGCGAGGCGGGCCACGTGGCACAGCGGGATTGGCGGGTGCGCGCGGCTCGGTCCAGGGAAAAAAACGGAGCGGCGCGTGGACCGGGAGCAGGACGCGTGGCGCCCGGGCATTGGCGGGTCCACGTGCTCCCGGCCCGCGGACCCTTCAGCGGTGAGCGGGGGCGGTGGAGCGGCCGACGCGTGGCCTGGCGCCACGCGTCGCCACCCGCGGTGCCCCGCCGCTGTTGCGGGGACACGCGGAGCGCCCGGAGGGCCCCCGCACAGCTGTTTGCTGTTGCGGGGGCACGTGTCGGCCGGGGGGGGCTGCGACGGTCGGACGGGAGGCGGTCCGACCCCCCTTTTTCGGACCGGGTACAGGAATGTACCCGGATCCGCTAAGGGGGGATTTTAACCTCAAAATTGAGGTTTGAAGGGGATTTTAGGGTTTTTCTGGGTGGATTTTCGCAGTGGACCCTTAAGGAAGTTTTTCCTCTGCCAGAGCTTAATCCAACTGTAGCTTGCCGGATTATCTGGTGCACGGTTTCCGAGGTTGGCCATTTCCGGCGCGGCGCGACTTTGTTCATCATCGACCCGTTTTGCGTCTTCTCGGTGCACAGACTCTCCTGGCTTTCTCCGACACCCGATTGCGACGATTTTTGCGCCGTTAGACTCACGACAGGTAGGACTCTGATTTTGATATTCAGAGTTTTCTCAAATTCTTTTCGGATTTTGGAGGTATTTGAGCTTTTTGTTGCCCCTTTTTCTTCGCGGATTTTTGGACAGCGCCGCAGTGTTTCGGCCATATCTTCGCGTACCGACATCAGATCGGGGTGATTCAAGAGGCTAAATTCATCTACTCTTCGCGAGGAATCTCCTAGATTTTTCTCAGGATTTTAGGAGGTTGCCTCGAAGGTGAGAACCTTCCTCTCTTCCCGAATGTTTATCTGGGGAAATTTCTACAGTTGTGTTGGAGGTTATTTTCTTGCCGGATTTATTTCTCAGCGTAGAAAACTCGGATTTGGACGTGCAGGTAGTCGTTTCGAAGCTATCGACGCGTAGATCGCGGGCATATTTTATTCGGATTTTTCTGAGGACTTTCAGTAGGTGATTTTTGGCCATCTTCGCAGCTGAATTAGTGTATTTTAAATCCGACAGTTTTGGGAGGATTATTGCATAACGACAGTTCGGTTTTTGTACCCAGGAGCAGTGTGGACTGTGCTGGACCCAGTGGACTCTGTGTAGCTGCCATCTTTGGTATTATCAGCTGTAGGACTTTTGACAGTGCGACTGATCAGGTGGGTGGCCTCGCTCTCAGGATTTACGATCTGCACACTAATTCTAGCGGATTAGGGATGTGTTGTAGTATTGTTACCTCCAGTACAGCATGTTAGAGAGCATGAGTTGGGATTGCTTATTGTTCAGTTAGCATGTGTTCCTTATCATGATTCTCCACATCTTTATTTATCGCTATTATTGGACTTGACCTAGCACCACTGTCATATGCAGCATGTTCAACCAGACTAGTAGAAACCTTCAACTTGGGCTAGGTTACTTTATTGCTTTAGACACTCACACTATCATTATTAGTTCATTCTAGACATAGATTCTGCCTCGCCCAGATAGAGGGGCCGAGGGGTCGGGTGTTGTGGGGTGCATTTACACTCGTGTCGGGGGACCGAGTGGAGTTTGATAGTCAGTGCATTGATCAGAGTGTCTTTGGGAGTTGTCTGAGTGACAGTGGGTCTCGGCTGTGTTGTGTTCCAGCCAGTGAGTGAGACAGGGTTCGTTGGTTACAGTCGATCTTGTTGATCGTGGATTTGGACTATAGCCTGCATGGGCCACATTGAGCTCGACATAGATGCGCAGATACTTTACTCGGTGGGGTCGCGCCCCTCGAGTGCCACTCCGGAGTTAGGCGGGTTACTTGCTATTGCGGCTTTGTCGATGCAGTCCCTCTGGCTGGGTCCTTTTTGGCAGCCACGGACGTCCTACGTAAGTCCGCTCCTCCGGGACGTAACGGCAGTAGGTTGGCGCAGGTTTGACTGGACCCGATGTGGCAGTCAGTGTAGATTGGGTGATTTGAGTTGAGAGTTAGTAGTGGTACCAGTTTTCTTCTGTTTCACCTTGAGCATCTAGTTAGAGGCATAGTAGCTGTAGAGTTATTTTACCAGCATTTCTTTCCAGTATTGCATTTGTTACTTTATGCCTCTAGTGGACTTAGTGGGCAGACCGTCGGGCTTGTTGGCGGCACCCACTGAGAACTACTTGGGATGTAGTTCTCACACCCGTCGTGGTGTATTTTTCCCCAGGGACCTCTACTTCTGTTCCTGCTGCACAGGTTGCTGATCCAGCTGATCGAGGTAAGGGAGTCGCGAGTTAGATCCCTACCAGGTGTCTCCTGAGAGTAGCTGTACCCTCACCTTTTGAGAGTTGTGTCGAGTGATCTTGTAGTGAGGATCGAGTTGTACTCTTCTTTATTTTGGAGCGACTTATGTATTTATGTGAGGACTTGGTCTGTACTTATACTTAGAGTTGTTTTATTTCAGTTCAGTATTTTCACTTCATCTCTGATACCTGTATAGTATAGATGATCATTTGCAGGTTAGACGCTACGTTTCTACGGGGCTTCCCGTAGGGCGGCGGATCTGTTGGCGGGCCCGGATCGCAGTTTCGATCCGGGGCGTGACAGATTAGAGTGGTATCAGAGCCTAGGTTGTAGGTCAGTGAGGACTTAAAAACCCTAGGCTTGTGGTTGGACCCTAGGATGACTTACGTGAGAGTCGTAACTCTGTTGCGAGAGTCTTGATTGGGTTTTATACTCTCCCAGTGGATGGGGTGAGAGACTGACATATCTTCCTTCCGTGGCGACTATGTTGGCTGCAGACAACATAGTGCTATCGGGAAGGGGGATATGCCTGAGGACTTTCGCGAGATTGGGTCGAGTTTGATTTGGAGGTTCTGACTGTTCTTTTCTTCCTTCTCAGGGAAGTGATGCCTCCGCGACGCGGGATGTCTACGCGTTCGCAGCCTTCTTCCTCGGTGCCTGAGCAGGAGGGCTCGGGACCGGGACGTCAGGATGAGGTACAGGAGCTCCGAGCCCAGATGGCACAGATGTCGGAGGTTATCCAGCGCCAGGAGGAGACCTCTCGCCGTCAGGAGGAGGCTTCTCGCCGTCAGGAGGAGGCCTTGGGCAGGATGATGGCTTTGTTAGAGCAGAGGTCGCAGCCAGAGGTGGCACCCCGTGAGAGTGCGCCTGTACCTTCTCCCCCAGTTGTGGCACCCCCTGTTGTTCCTCCAGCACCGGCAGTTTCCGTTGAGCCGGTTCCTTGCAGACCACCATCGGGGGTGACGGGATCGCTGACTTCAGCTGAGCAGCGGGTGGTGGTAGAGTTGCTGATGAGGTTTCGCCAGTTGGACCCACCCCATTTTTCTGGTATGGGAGCTGAGCCGTGGGAGGCCGAGACTTGGGTCACGGCCATGGAGCGTCATTTTGAGAGTTTATTTATCGAGGATCGCTTCCGGGTTCTCTTGGCTTCTCATTTCTTGGAAGGCAACGCCGAGGCGTGGTGGCGGCGTGTGCGACCGCTGGGCCGCCGGGGACGCAGCTTCTCTCATGGACGGAGTTTCGCAGTCTTCTTTTGGGAGCTTTCTTCCCTGAGAGTGTCCGACAGAGACTGGAGGAGCGGCTGAGGACTCTTCGTCAGGGAGATCGGCCCGTGCAGGTGTACATAGCTGAATTTAACCAGCTGTTGGCTAGTATGCCTCACGTGGCCAGGGACGAGGCACATCAGATTTACATGTTTGAGCGAGGGTTGCACCGGGATATTTATCAGCATGTTCGCTCCAGCAGATCGCAGACTCTTGAGGCTTCGATGGAGCAGGCATTATATGTTGAGTCTGGAGAGACAGTGATGGCGGAGGTGGCGCCAGCCCCAGCAGTGACTCCGGGGGCAAAGCGCCCAGCACCAGTGGATGAGGGGCAGTCAGGTGGACAGGGACCCCCGAGACCTCCGCGACCTCATTCGCAGGGTCGTGGGCATCAGGGGCGCCAGAGATCAGGAGCACCCCGTCCGTGGCAGCAGCAGCGTCGACCATCTCGGCAGCAGCATTCTCAGCAGCAGTCTCAGCAGCAGCAGCCACGACGACAGCCACGATCAGACCGATGTGTCATTTGTGGAGGGCCGCACTCACCGCCTCAGTGTTCCCAGAGTCAGGGCCGTTGCTTCCGATGTGGACAGACCGGTCATTTTCAGAGAGCGTGCCCCAGAGCAGGTCCTCCAGCTCCTTCCTCGGCTTCGGCACCTACTGTTCCGTATCAGTCAGCAGGGCCTTCTGTGGCCTATGGTAGGCCTGATCATGCCTCATCTTCCTCTCGACAGCCAGATCGACGACCACCAGCACCGAGTGGGCGAGTTTATGCGGCACAGGTGGAGGATACTACAGCCGCGGAGCATGTCGTCGCAGGTATCATTTTGATTTCCGCAGTTCATACTCGAGCTCTTTTTGATACGGGCGCATCGCATTCATTCATTAGTAGAGATTTGCATCCCTACATGGTATAGAGGTAGTGTCTTTATCGCATGCATTAGAGGTTCAGATTCCAGACCATGTTTTGCATGTCGTGGAGTATTGTAGGGAGTGCCCTGTACAGTTGGGACCCTGGATTCTGCCGGCAGACTTGCTCGTGCTGCGGCAGCTCCGGGATTTCGACGTTGTACTTGGTATGGACTGGTTATCTCGGTATTGCGCCACTATAGACTGCAGGGAGAGGACTGTGACTCTTCGTGAGCCAGGGCAGGAGGAGTTCGTATTTAGAGGCTGTCAGAGTACCCTGTTTGCGATGACTATCTCGTCATCGAGAGCTCGGCGGATGATGAGTAGGGGCTGTATCGCTTTCCTGGCGACGGTCGTAGAGGTGCCTACGGCGGCACCGGGACTCGAGGATATCCCTATCGTCCGCGAGTTCCCAGATGTGTTTCCCTCTGAGCTATCGACTTTGCCGCCGGAGAGGGAGGTTGAGTTTGTGATTGATGTGGTTCCAGGGACCGCACCAATCTCAAAGGCACCTTATAGGATGGCCCCAGCTGAGCTGAGGGAATTGAAGGCTCAGTTGCAGGATTTGATGGACGTGGGCTTTGTGAGACCCAGTGTATCTCCGTGGGGAGCGCCAGTTTTATTCGTGAAGAAGAAGGATGGATCACTTCGCTTGTGCGTGGATTACCGAGAGCTAAATAAGGTGACCATCCGGAACAAGTACCCGCTACCACGGATTGATGATCTGTTTGATCAGTTGCAGGGAGCATCAGTGTTCTCGAAGATGGATCTTCAGTCAGGTTACCACCAGTTGAGGGTGAGGGCCGAGGACATCCCCAAGACGGCTTTTAGAACCCGGTATGGGCATTATGAGTTTACAGTTATGCCTTTTGGACTAACTAATGCCCCTGCTGCATTCATGGATTTAATGAACCGGGTATTTCAGCCGTACTTGGATCGGTTTGTCGTTGTGTTTATAGACGACATTTTGGTCTACTCCCGGAGTGAGGTAGAGCATGAGGAGCATTTGAGGATCGTGCTACAGCTTCTGCGAGAGAAGAAGCTGTTTGCCAAGCTGAAAAAGTGTGCATTTTGGCTTCGGGAGGTTGCTTTTCTAGGCCACGTTATATCAGCCGCAGGGGTGGCAGTGGACCCGACGAAGATTGATGCAGTTCGGGATTGGCCTAGACCGACGACGGTTACTGAGGTCCGTAGCTTTCTTGGATTAGCAGGTTACTACCGTCGTTTGTAGAGGGCTTTGCGAAGCTCTCTACTCCCCTGACCAGCTTGACGAGAAAGGGGTGAAGTTTGTTTGGTCTGAGCGGTGCCAAGAGAGCTTTGAGGAGCTGAAGAGGAGATTGATCTCAGCACCAGTTCTAGCTCTACCCGTGATGGGCGACGGATTTGTGATTTATAGTGATGCCTCACACAGCGGCTTGGGTTGTGTCCTGATGCAGCATGGTAGGGTAATTGCCTATGCTTCACGGCAATTAAAGGATTATGAGAAGAATTACCCTACTCATGATTTGGAGCTTGCCGCTGTGGTGTTCGCCCTGAAGTTATGGCGGCATTATCTCTACGGGGAGCACTGTGAGATTTATACAGACCACAAGAGCTTAAAGTATTTGTTTACTCAAAAGGAGCTGAACTTGCGGCAACGCCGGTGGTTGGAGCTTTTAAAGGATTATGATTTGAGTATCCTTTATCACCCCGGCAAGGCCAATGTAGTTGCAGACGCTTTGAGTAGGAGATCAGCACAGAGCTTGAGCATGATGATTACTCAGCAGGCACCACTTGTGGAGCAGATGAGGCGTCTACAGATAGAGGTAGTATCCCCTGGGGTCTCTGCTAGACTCTTGTCCATGGTCTTGCAGCCCACTCTGTTGGACAGGATTGGTGAGGCACAGAGTGAGGACCCCTACTTGACGAGGATCAGATCGCAGATTCAGGCAGATCAGTTAGGGGATTTTTCAGTGGATAGCTCGGGAGTACTGCGGTACAGGGACCGAGTGTGTGTGCCTACAGATTCGGAGATCAGGGATCAGATTTTGAGAGAGGCTCACTATACACCTTATACCGTCCACCCTGGAGGTACTAAGATGTATAGGGACCTCAAGGCACTCTTTTGGTGGTCTGGAATGAAGCGGGATATTGGAAGATTCGTGGCTCAGTGTTTAACTTGTCAGCAAGTGAAGGCAGAACATCGGGTACCTGCTGGCAAGTTGCAAAGTCTTCCAATTCCCGAGTGGAAGTGGGACCACATCACCATGGACTTTGTACTTGGATTACCGAGGGCGCAGAGTGGAGCCGATGCGATTTGGGTTATCGTGGATAGACTCACCAAGTCTGCTCACTTTTTACCTGTTCAGATGACTTGGTCGTTGGAGCGTTTTGCACAGCTATATTTGGATGAGGTGTGAGGTTGCACGGTATACCCGCCTCGATTGTATCAGACAGGGACCCGAGGTTTGTGTCGCATTTCTGGGGGAGTCTACAGTCAGCTTTGGGGACCCAGCTCCGTTTCAGCACAGCATTTCACCCACAGACCGATGGGCAGTCGGAGCGCACCATACAGACCCTGGAGGATATGCTTAGAGCGTGCGTTATGGATTTTGGAGGAGGGTGGTACCGGCACTTAGCATTGGTTGAGTTTGCGTACAACAACAGCTATCAGGCGAGCATCCAGATGGCTCCGTTTGAGGCGTTGTATGGACGCAAGTGTCGGTCGCCCTTATATTGGAGTGACGTGGGTGAGAGGAGGACTTTGGGACCGGATTTATTGTTGGAGGCAGAGGAGAAAGTCAGATTAGTTCGCCGACATCTTGAGACAGCCCAGAGTCGTCAGAGGAGCTACGCTGATACTCGGCGGCGAGACCTTGAGTTCCAGATTGGTGATCATGTCTTTTTGAAGGTCTCGCCTTCGAAAGGGGTCCGGAGATTTGGAGTTCGGGGAAAGCTTAGTCCCCGCTTTATTGGACCCTTTGAGGTACTGGAGAGGATTGGCCCTGTGGCCTATAGAGTTGCACTTCCACCGCGCCTGGCCGGAGTTCATGATGTTTTCCATGTCTCAGCTCTGAGGAGATATGTTTTCGACCCTTCGCATGTGATTGACTTCACTTCTTTGGAGATCGGCGAGGATCTTGGTTACGAGGAGCGCCCGTTGCGGATTCTGGCTCGTGAGGTGAGAGAATTGCGCAACCGGGCCATCCCATTGTGAAGATCCAGTGGAGCAATCATGAGGAGCGAGAGGCTACATGGGAGCTGGAGACGGTGATGCGGATACCTACCCTTCTCTGTTCGAGATTCCTGATTGAGGTACGCAGGTTTACTTTCCTTTTGTTTCGAGGACGAAACTCTCTTTTAGTGGGGGAGGATGTGGAGACCGTAAATCCCATGCAGTTTTCCGACTGAATCTACGGTTTAGAACACCTATTGTTGGTGTACTGGCCCATGGTGCATCAAAGAGGTGCTACTGTTGGACCTGGTGATGTATCTTTTACTGTTTTGGCCTTCGGCTGTGTTTGCCGAAATTTCGGGAAGGATTTTGGCCAAACAGAGGTTAGAATTGGATTCAGCACGGAAAAACACTTGAAAACGGCTATTTGTTTGCCAAATTTGGAGTCCGGATGACCAAAAACGGGCTACCGGAAGTTTCGGGGGAAAAACGGGTGCATGGGAGTGACCGTGGACCGGCCGGTGCCACGTGGCGGCTTTTTATTGGCCGGCCCACGCCGCTCGGTCCACGGGAAAGGGAGCGCGGGTGCATGGACCGCGAGGCGGGCCACGTGGCACAGCGGGATTGGCGGGTGCGCGCGGCTCGGTCCAAGGAAAAATGCGGAGCGGCGCGTGGACCGGGCGCAGGACGCGTGGCGCCCGGGTATTGGCGGGTCCACGTGCTCCCGGCCCACGGGGCCTTCAGCGGTGAGCGGGGGCGGCGGAGCGGCCGACGCGTGGCATGGCGCCACGCGTCGCCACCCGCGGTGCCCCGCCGCTGTAGCGGGGGGGGGCGCGGCGCGCGCGGCGCGTGGGCCCCCGCACGGCGTACCCTGTTTGGGGGTACGTGGCGGGCATCCAGGCGCGTCGGACGGCGTTTGGTCCGACCCGGGCCACGCCGGATTTGTCCGGGCTAAAGGGTTTTAAACCCGAACCCGTTAAGCCCTATTAAGGCTTGTTTAACCGAATTTAGCTCATTTTTCACCTCTTTTCTGTGGGAATTTCGCAGTGGACCCTTAAGGAGATTTGTTCCTCTGCCAGAGCTAATCCAACTGTAGCTTGCCGGACTTTTATGGTGCACGGTTTCCGAGGTTGGCCATTTTCCGGCGCGGCGCGCTTTCGTTCTTTATCGACCCGTTTTGCGTCTTCTCGGTGCACAGACTCTCCCGGTTTATCCGACACCCGATTTCGACGATTTTTGCGCCGTTAGACTCACGACAGGTAGGACTCTTACTTTGATATTCAAAGTTTGCCCTGATTCTTTTCGGATTTTAGAGGTATTTGAGCTTTCTGTTGCCTCTTTTTCTTTGCGGATTTTTGGACAGCGACACAGTGTTTCGGCCATATCTTCGCGTACCGACATCGGATCGGGGTGATTCAAGAGGCTAAATTCATCTACTCTTCGCGAGGAATCTCCTGGATTTTTCTCAGGATTTTAGGAGGTTGTCTCGAAGGTGAGAACCTTCCTTCTTCCCGAATGTTTATCTGGGGAAATTTCTACAGTTGGGTTGGAGGTTATTTTCTTGCCGGATTTATTTCTCAGCGTAGAAAACTCGGATTTGGACGTGCAGGTAGTCGTTTCGAAGCTATCGACGCGTAGATCGCGGGCATATTTTATTCGGATTTTTCTGAGGACTTTCAGCAGGTGATTTTTGCCCATCTTCGCAGCTGAATTAATGTATTTTAAATCCGACAGTTTTGGGAGGAATATGCGTAACGACAGTTCGGTTTTTGTACCCAGGAGCAGTGTGGACTGTGCTGGACCCAGTGGACTCTGTGTAGCTGCCATCCTTGGTATTATCAGCTGTAGGACTTTTCACAGCTCGACTGATCAGGTGGGTGGCCTCGCTTTCAGGAATTACGATCTGTACACTAATTCTAGCTGTATAGGGTTATACATGTATGGTTTTACCTTCGGTGTAGCATGTTAGAGAGCATGAGTTGGGATTGTTTATGGGGTCAGTTAGCATGTGTACCTTATCATGATTCTCCACACCTTTATTTATTGCTATTATTGGACTTGACCTAGCACCACTGTCATATGCAGCATGTTCAACCAGACTAGTAGAAACCTTCAACATGGGCTAGGTTACTTTATTGTTTTAGACACTCACACTATCATTATTTCATTTGAGACATAGATTCTGCCTCGCCCAGATAGAGGGGCCGAGGGGTCGGGGTGTTGTGGGGTGCATTTACACTCGTGTCTGGGGCCGAGTGGAGTCTGATAGTCAGTTTATTGATCAGAGTGTCTTTGGGAGTTGTCTGAGTGACAGTGGGTCTCGGCTGTGTTGTGTTCCAGCCAGTGAGTGAGACAGGGTTCTTTGGCTTTAGTCGATCTTGTTGATCGTGGATTTGGATTATAGCCTGCATGGGCCACATTGAGCTCGACATAGATGCGCAGATACTTTACTCGGTGGGGTCGCGCCCCTCGAGTGCCACTCCGGAGCTAGGCGGGTTACTTGCTATTGCGGTTTTGTCGATGCAGTCCCTCTGGCTGGGTCCTTTTTGGCAGCCACGGACGTCCTACGTAAGGCCGCTCCTCCGGACGTAACGGCAGTAGGTTGGCGCAGGTTTGACTGGACCCGATGTGGCAGTCATTGTAGATTGGGTGCTTTGAGTTGAGAGTTAGTAGTGATACCAGTCTTCTTCTGTTTCACCCTTGAGCATCTAGTTAGAGGCATAGTAGCTGTAGAGTTATTTTATCAGCATTTCTTTCCAGTATTGCATTTGTTATTTTATGCCTCTAGTGGACTTAGTGGGCAGACCGTCAGGCTTGTTGGCGGCACCCACTGAGAACTACTTGGGACGTAGTTCTCACACCCGTCGTGGTGTATTTTCCCCAGGGACCTCCACTTCTGTTCCTGCTGCACAGGTTGCTGATCCAGCTGATCGAGGTAAGGGAGTCGCGAGTTAGATCCCTACCAGGTGTCGCCTGAGAGTAGCTGTACCCTCACCTTTTGAGAGATGTGTCGAGTGATCTTGTAGTGAGGATCGAGTTGTACTCTTTTTATTTTGGAGCGACTTATGTATTTATGTGAGGACTTGGTCTGTACGTATACTTAGAGTTATTTATTTCAGTCTGTATTTACTTTCCGCTCTGATATCTGTATGGTATAGTTGATCATTTGCAGGTTAGACGCTACGTTTCTACGGGACTTTCCGTAGGGGCGGCGGATCTGTTGACGGGCCCGGATCGCAGTTCGACCCGGGGCGTGACATTTGATATTCTAGATAGTATAAAATTAGGTAGTTTTTCATTGATTGTTCAATTTGCTCTTAGCTGTCTTTATATTTTTCAAGAAGGAGAAGTAAACACGAAAGAGACATTTGACAGTAATTTCCTATGCCCCACTCAAAAATCAAAATCTGTGGGTCCCACAATTTCTTTGTTCCAAGAAATTGCTATATTAAACTCTGAACCCAACATTGACCATTGTGGATATTATTATTACACCTAGCCTACCAACTCAACCATACGCCAGCTATTTTATCTCCCAATTATTAAATAAAAAAAACAGATATTACAGGTTATAATGTAAACTAAAATATTCTACAAGTGAAGCGTAAAAATATAATAATTTAAAATTATTATTTTATTTAATATCCTGTATAAAATTGGTAGACCCGGTCTACCGAACACTTCCTCTCCGCAACGTACAAAACCTAAAACCACGACTAAGCCCTTCCCGCGTTATTCCACCCCACTCTCCTCTCCTGTCCTCTCCCAATTCTTAATTCACACGGAATCTTAATTTCAATTTTTTTTTTTCATTATAATTATTATAATTATTATATATATAAATTTTGAGTATTATATTGGTAAAAGTATTAATTAATTAATATTGATAAATTTTTTACGGTTAAATTTATTTATTTTTACTAATTTTACTACTTAAATTAGTATTGTTATATGTACAGTCGCTAGGATGTATAGCGACATATTATTGTAATATATTTCTATAATTTAATTTTGAATACAGATAAAGTATAAAAAAAATATTTGTACAACAGTGTTATAAAAATATATCACTATAATTTAATTTGATTGTAGTGTCACTAAATCAAAAAGGCCCACAGTCATCTTAACCATATATTTTTTTATTCAAATTAAAAAACTATAAATATAACTCGATACTTTTAAAAAATGAAAGCTCAATTTAATATATATATATATATATATATATATATATATATATATATATATATATATATATATATATATATATAGTCCGACTATTATGGTTTTACAAACAGTAAATGAACAGTAAATAATTAGTATTTATAAATTTTCACTCATTAGATCTATTATTTTGATTAAATTTATTTTTAAATCATTCTATTCATCAACCATTCACTTAACCTAAAGGGCTCATTATGATTCTAACCATATATTTTTTATTTAAGAATTAAAAATCTACATCAATAATTTAATAATTTTAAAAATTAAAAACTCAATTATATATGGATTAATGCATACGGCTTCCTATAAACATATCAAATAGCAGATATAACCCTACAAAGTTCAACTTTTCATATTTATTCCTTCAAAAGTCCAACGTTATTTATATATATATC